>CM065125.1:11395000-11785000 GCA_033026305.1 Cirrhinus molitorella
TAGTTTGCCCAGCTCCCAACTGACATGTTTTGCTGTTTTGCACTTTGCCCATCTTACAGTCAGTGAGGAGAGACAGTTTAACATCACACAGGGGGAGTCAATGGAAAAAGCCTAACTCTTCTGAACCACAGCCCAATAACGTTTCCACTCAACTGTGTGACAGCACTGCCCTCTACAGGCCGCATCACGCATAACCCATATTCCCCAGACACAACCTGTGATTTATAGGGTTTAAACATGCTTGACCTTTACAAACAGAGGCCTGGTGTGACACTCCAACATCCTTAGCATAAGAAAACATCTGATTAGATGCATAACAAAACTGTGTCCTCTAAAAAACGAAGCATAATCTCATACATAGTGATTCGCAACAAAAAAAGTCACAATAAATTAGACTTCAATTCAATAATCCGGTTCCTTTTCAGCTAAGTCATAACATGTGCCCCAGATCTTTGTCCCTCAAACGGAAGGTCGCTGATTAAATTAGATCTATCGATTCCTACATCTCCACACAAAACATCAGTTTTGTCATAACATCCCTCTATTAGAGTCGGGCCAGAGGGAGAGTCCTGCTTTAATTCTATCTTCATTCCTCTATAATCACTCGCCGTGTTTGGAGTCTTTCTCTGAGGCGTATATTAAAACAGATCCATCATGTCTGACAGACCTTATGTGATCCCATGGTCCCTCTTCTGTGCTGCTGCCGCTCATGGGGTTTCACAGAAGAGCAGACGTTTTATTCGGCTTCAACACTGACATCGGTGGAAATTAGCACATCACAATTCCATAAACAAGAACCTCTCACTCTGTGTTAGACAGCAGAAAATGAATTAGCCAGGCTAATTAGTGAATAACACTGGGGTACCAGCAAGATCAAAAATGAACTCTCCTCAAGCACAGAATTTGGCTTTGGGAAGTAAATAATCAACTTACTTGCCAGTGGTAGGCGTTTTTATAAGGACTACAATATAATAAATGGTTCAAGCCTAATTATAAGAATGGTAGTCTGTCCCTTGCTGGTGCAAAAGATTCAAAATTGAAGATATACAAATTGTCTACTAAACAAACATTGGTCATGGCATTAGCACATCATAATAACTTCTACTAGTAACACTTTACAATAAAGTGCCATTTGTTAACATTACCTAATGTATTAACTAACAAGAACAAACAATGACCAATACATTTACTACACTTATACTTACTTATTTATTAATCTTTGTTCATGTCAGTTAATAAAAATACAGTTTCTCACTGTTAGTTCATGTTAGTTCACAGAGCTTTAACTAATGTTAACAAACACAACTTGTGATTTTAATAATGCATCAATCAATGTTAAAATTAACTAAGATTAATAAATGCTGTAGAAGTATTGTTCATCTTAGTTCATGTTAATTAATGTAGTTAACTAATGAACCTCATTGTAAAGTGTTACCCTTCTACCGTATCAGAAGTTGATCTAGGTCCATTTTTTTGTGTGGCAACACAAACTACTGTTAAAAGTTTTGAGGTTGATAAGATTTTTAAGTTTTTTTTTTTTTTTTTTTTTTTACACAGAATTACGTACAAACTTGCAATTTTGAGAAATGGTGTCAGAATTGCAAGATTTAAACTTAAGAACTGCGAGTTACAAAGTCAGAATAGCAAGAAATGAACTCGCAATTCTGACTTTTTCTCTAAATTGCATGATAGAAACTCACAATTGTAAGTTATGAAGTCCAATTTTGAGGGGAAAAAAAGACTGATATGAGAAATTGAGAAAAATTCTCAGAATTGTGTGATACAAACTTGCAATTCTAAGTTTTTTCTCAGAATTGTGAGATATAAACTTTTTTTCTCGCAATTCTAACTTTTTTTCATAATTCTGATATACAAACGTGCAATTGCAAGTTATAAAGTCCAATTTTAAGGGGAAAAAATACTGACATGGAAAATTGAGAAAAATTACAAAAATTCTCAATTTTCAAATCAATGAAAACTACTGATGGTACCTTTAAGTATTCATTACAACCTATAATAACAATAATATATGTTATACACTACCAGTCTATATATATATATATATATATATATATATATACACCAGGTATATAAAGATGTACATTATACTGTACAAAAAGTAATACAAGAGCAATATATTTTTGTTAAACCATACTTTTATTTTGACAGGTTGAAGTGAAGTCTCTGTGTGTATAAAGTATGATGCTAGACTAGTTTTCTCAATTGAAATGGTAAAATTATCATGAAGTGACTCTCATAGCAGCTCTGGAGATTTAGTTTATTTGTTAACATAAATATTACATATTTAAGCCGTCTTTTGCGTTTTAATATTCACAGACACTAGTCCATAGCGCGATTCAATTAATTTAATTAAGAAAAAGGCAACATTACCTTACTTTTTATTTAATGGCAGAAACAGGCTTCCATATGAGTCACAAAAAAAGAACAAGTTTACATAATTATTTCAAAATTATTCATTACCAAATCAGTTAAAATCTAAATTATTTTTAAAAAGTTAATCCAGTAGCAATAAACAAATCTTCAAAAGTCATTAAAATGCATTCAAACTGTGGGAACCCTGAATTTAACCTTTTTAAAAAATAATAACAGTATAAAATAATAACACAGTTTCATGGTGTGTAAATTCCCCCCATTTGCTTGGCACAGGCAGCTGTGGCAAAAACAGAGCAATGCAACTGTGAACCGCCGATTAGATAAAAGAAAAAAATCCAAATGGTTGACAGGAAGGCAAGAGGGAGACAATTTTCAATACAATATGCAGAGCCACACAGCTGTTGGGGGAGAAATGGCAACATGTAATAAAACACAAAGGCACAGCGAGTAGCTGGAAATGAAGCATGCCGCAGACATTAACCGCGGTCTCCACGGTCTGTGACTCAGAGTGGACATTTTCAAGAACTTTTATTTCCACTCGGTGGATCTAAGAGCCCATAATGGGAGATTTAAGTGAATTACAGTGGTGCCAGGCATGCAGACAGAAGTGTGCGCGTGTGTGTGCGGTCTTCTGGACAGCTAGACAGTAAATTCACAGCCTCAGATGGGCCTTTATTGTGCTTGCTGAGAGAGGCCAGAAAACGTCTATCATCTCCAATAAACTCTACTGGGTTCGGTTTGTTTGTGCTGTGTGCTGCCAGCTCTGATACTTCAAACCTGAGAGTTTTAGCACAACTTAGAGGTTGAGCTGTAACAAAGATCAAAAAAAAGGTGTGCACCCAAGGTCAGGGTTACTGCTATCATTACTGCAAAAAAATGAAAAATAAATACCCCCAGTGGCATATGGAAAGACTGTTTATTTGTAAGTGTACTCATAGATAATCACTAATATAAGGCTGATTTATACAGTTTTTATTCAACGGTGAAAATAAAATTGTTAAAGAGTAATTTAAATAAAATAAAACTATTTCAGCAAGCTGCCAATTTTCGGATATTTTTCGTTAAAGTTGGAGTACTGAAATAAGAAAAACAAAAACTTAACAAAACCTACATATGTTAAATATTTAAATAAATGACAAAATTACTACAAATAAAATCTAAATATAACTATTAAATCTAATTCAAAATAATAACTAAAATATAATACCATATTATATTTGATTAGCAATGATTAATGCTTAATATTTTGAATGTCACGAATGTAAAGCAACCTAGTTGGCTAATATACGAGTATTTACTGAAATTGCGAGACTTTTATATATTTTTTCTCATACTCTACCAGTTTTTGAACAGTAAGATTTTTTTAATGTTTTTTAAAGAAGTCTCTTCTGCTCCATTTTGAAATATTTTTACTATTGAAAAGAATTGGCTATTTGAATATATTTTAAAATGTAATTTATTCCTGTGATTTCAAAGCTGAATTTTTAGCATCATTACTTCAGTCACATGATCCTTCAGAAATAATTCTAATATTCTGATTTACTGCTCAAAAAAAAACATTTATTAGAATTACATTGAGTACAGCTGAGTTTAATTTTTTCAGGCTTTTTTACTGAATAGAATGTTAAGAAGAACAGCATTTATCTGAAATAGAAATCTTCTGTAACATTATAAATGTCTTTATCATCACTTTTAAATCATTTAAAGCATCCTTGCTAAATAAAAGTTTTCATCTCTATAATTATATAGTGTTTAATGTTAAAAAGGCTTATTATTTCAGATAAATGCTGATCTTTGGATCTTTCTAATAATCAAATCCAGAAAAAAAAATTACTTTATTTATTGATAATAATACAAATGTTTGTTGAGCAGCAAATCAGCATATTAGAATGATTTCTGAAGGATCATGTGACACCGAAGACTGATGCTGAAAATGTAGCTTTGATCACAGGAATAAATTACATTTTGAAATATATTCAAACAAAAAGCAGTTATTTTAAATAGTCAAAATATTTCTAAATTGTACTGTTTTGCCATACTTTATAATAAATAAATCCAGGCTTGGTAAGCAGAATTAAAAAAAACAAAACAGATTTTAAGAAAACTGTTCATAAACTTTTGACTGGTAGAGTATGATTTTTTAATATATATTGTATTTTTTAATCACATTGCTGTGGAAAAGAGCAGTGTAAGTAAATATCTAAACTGGTCCAGCAAAACAAACAAAAAAAGGATGTATTAAACTTACTGATCCCTGTTCTTGTATACTCCCTCTACAAAGTGAGACAACAAGACTGCCACTGGAAAAAAGGTAGGCAGGCTCTAAGAGCAGATTCCTCTTCAACAAGAACACTGAGAGTCATGTGTTGTACAGCTTTATTGTACAGATGCACCACTCAAGCTACTGTAATTCTGCAATCCATTTTGTGTTTTCACTTTAAACAGGTCACCTCTGGAATAGGGCATGAAGATAAGACGACATCTGAATGGATAGCACCCTTACTCAAGCATGAAAAGGTGTTGCATCATGACATAACACTAAATATCATCAGTCAGTGAGAAATGAGTCACCCTACCTCATTGAAGAGCACTCGACCGCTCTGACCCTGCGTGCCGCTGACAGAGTGTGAGCCGCTCTTCCATGTGTGCCCGAAGAAGTGCTGGTGACCCGAGTCAAACAGGGTCACACGCAGCTGATACTGGACTGATGGTGGTGACTCTGACTGTTGTCATGTCAACCACAGGAAAATCAGAAAAAAAGAAAACAAAAACAATTTTATGACCTTATTAACTGCCCACTGTAAACTTTAAAGTGACATATACAGGTCCTTCTCAAAAAATTAGCATATTGTGATAAAGTTCATTATTTTCTGTAATGTACTGATAAACATTAGACTTTCATATATTTAGATTCATTACACACAACTCGAAGTAGTTCAAGCCTTTTGTTGTTTTAATATTGATGATTTTGGCATACAGCTCATGAAAACCCAAAATTCCTATCTCAAAAAATTAGCATATTTCATCCGACCAATAAAAGAAAGATGTTTTTAATACAAAAAAAGTCAACCTTCAAATAATTATGTTCAGTTATGCACTCAATACTTGGTCGGGAATCCTTTTGCAGAAATGACTGCTTCAATGCGGCGTGGCATGGAGGCAATCAGCCTGTGGCACTGCTGAGGTGTTATGGAGGCCCAGGATGCTTTGATAGCGGCCTTAAGCTCATCCAGAGTGTTGGGTCTTGCGTCTCTCAACTTTCTCTTCACAATATCCCACAGATTCTCTATGGGGTTCAGGTCAGGAGAGTTGGCAGGCCAATTAAGCACAGTAATACCATGGTCAGTAAACCATTTACCAGTGGTTTTGGCACTGTGAGCAGGTGCCAGGTCGTGCTGAAAAATGAAATCTTCATCTCCATAAAGCTTTTCAGCAGATGGAAGCATGAAGTGCTCCAAAATCTCCTGATAGCTAGCTGCATTGACCCTGCCCTTGATAAAACACAGTGGACCAACACCAGCAGCTGACATGGCACCCCAGACCATCACTGACTGTGGGTACTTGACACTGGACTTCAGGCATTTTGGCATTTCCCTCTCCCCAGTCTTCCTCCAGACTCTGGCACCTTGATTTCCGAATGACATGCAAAATTTGCTTTCATCCGAAAAAAGTACTTTGGACCACTGAGCAACAGTCCAGTGCTGCTTCTCTGTAGCCCAGGTCAGGCGCTTCTGCCGCTGTTTCTGGTTCAAAAGTGGCTTGACCTGGGGAATGCGGCACCTGTAGCCCATTTCCTGCACACGCCTGTACACGGTGGCTCTGGATGTTTCTACTCCAAACTCAGTCCACTGCTTCCGCAGGTCCCCCAAGGTCTGGAATCGGTCCTTCTCCACAATCTTCCTCACAGTCTTACCCATGATTGCGGTTTTGAGTAATGAACCAGGCTGGGAGTTTTTAAAAGCCTCAGGAATCTTTTGCAGGCTGATTCAGATGATTAGGTTAATAGCTCGTTTAGAGAACCTTTTCATGATATGCTAATTTTTTGAGATAGGAATTTTGGGTTTTCATGAGCTGTATGCCAAAATCATCAATATTAAAACAAAAAAAAGCTTGAACTACTTCGAGTTGTGTGTAATGAATCTATGATATATATAAGTCTAATGTTTATCAGTACATTACAGAAAATAATGAACTTTATCACAATATGCTAACTTTTTGAGAAGGACCTGTATAAGTCACTTTATATATGTCACTTTATATATTAATTTTCTCATTATTACAATTACAATTATTTAAATTAATAATAAATATTTATTTTAATCTTTTTATTTATTTATATTCATACTGATTATATATGTATGTGTTTTTGTTTTTTACAATTACAATTATTATTAATAATAATATTTATTTTACAATTTAATTATATGTATACTGATTTTATACTGATTTTATTTTTTTTTTTACAATTAAAATTATTTAATTAATTTTATATATATATATATATACACACAATCACAATTAAAATTACATTTATTATTATTATTATTTTAAATAAATATTTAAATTCTACAATTATATATATATATATATATATATATATATATATATATATAATTACAATTATTATTCATAATAATAAATATTTATTTTATATTCTACTATTTAATTATATGTACTGATTACATATTATTTAATTATATATATTGATTATGATTATATATCAATATTTATTTTATATTCTAGAATTTTATTATATATACACATTTTTCAATAATTATAAATATTATAATAATAAATATTTATTTTTTATTCTGGAATTGAATTACATAGTGATTATTTATATATAATGTAACAAATATAATAAACATTATTTACTGACAATTAATATAATTGTTTGCATGTATTTTTTTTTACTAATGAATATTTATTTTAGATTCTAGAATTTCATTACTGATTATATACTATTATAATTGTGCTTGATAGATAGATAGATAGATAGATAGATAGATATCACATACTTCATGATATAGTTTTAGCAATGGCAAAGTGGCATATAACTTAAAATAACATTATTCTGTTATTTCATCCATTTTTTCTTTCCTATAAAATATGAAATACTGGTAAACAAAATGTCTGAGACAAGTTTTGGTGGTCTTAAGGATACATTTGGTGGTAAAACAGTGAAAATATGAGAAATTACGACTAGTAACACGACTAAACAATACATCTTAACTTTTACATAGCATGCATCTGAATTAAACAACCACCTGTTTTATGTGAAGTCCATCGATCTGTTTGAAGACCAGCTGTAGACCTTGAGAAGATCCTGAAGCCTGTCTGGCTGTTTGACTGTGAGGTGGGATCACGCGGTTTCTCTCGAAAGCGTCTTTCCAGTCAGACATGTGCAGGGTTTCTCCACTACTATCAATCTACTGGCGAACGTTTCCTAAAAGGCGGTCGCTCAGTGAGGGTTAATGTCCCCTGGCAAACATCCCTAAGAACGTCTAAAAGCTTCACAGGTTGCTAAATCATTACCGCAGGCGAAGTGGAGCGCTTGTAACTTAATTAAAATCAAATGCGGAATATTGACAAAATGCGACGCTAAATCACACAGAGACACTTTTTATGGGCTGCTCATTAATGTTAGTCTCTACAGTCAACAGTAGTTTGACTCTTTTTAACGCTTCAGTCACATGTAACTAGGCTAATTTTACAGAATGACTAGTTCTGACATTTTTTACGCACTGTTATTTCATAATCATAATACATAAAAGGAAAATACCGGCTCAGCTAGTTGTCAGAAAGAGATTCTCTCTATAGTGGTTGCCATAGCGTCTGTCTGCCGTTGCCAGGGTGAATTAAAGAGCGTTTTGGCGCTTTCCCGCAGAAGAAAAGTGCAGGGCTGCCTTATATACCGCCACCGTGTGGCTCGGTGGTGAATCCCATCAGTTTTAAAGGAGAAGTTCACTTCCAGAAGGAACATTTCCTGATAATTTACTCACCTCCAAGTCATCCAAGATGTCAAAGTCTTTCTTTAAAAGAAAAGAAATTAAGGTTTTTGAGGAAAACATTCCAGGGTTTTTCTCCATATAGTGGACTTCAGACAGTGTTGGCCAACAGGTTGAAGGTCCAAACTGCAGTTTCAACGGACTCTATACGATCCCAGCCGAGGAATAAGAGTCTTATCTAGCGAGATACAAATACAAATTTTTATACTTTTTAAAGTTCCAAAAACAAAGTTTACAGATAATGTACTCACCCTGAAGCACAGGGTGATGTCATCAAAATCGTTGATCCATATTGGCGGAAGTGAAAGACTGTACGTTTTAAATGCTTATATCTTGTAAATGCAAATTTTGTCATTGTTTGGAGCACACTAGCTTATAGTTAACCTTAAGGCTAACATATTCATACTAAAAGACAAAAAAAAACTTCAATTTTGATTTCATGGGGACTTTAAAACATCCAAGCGAAACCCTGATATCACACATACATTTTGGAGACATCTATTTGACATCTAAATTTACATCTGCAAAACATTGCAAGACATAGTTTGCTCATCTATCAAATGTCAAATAGATGTCTATTAGATGTCTTGATGTTTATGATTTAGAATGTATGTAAAATTGACATCAGATGTCTGCCAGACGTTCATACACAGCAGCTGCTTTCCAGATCAAGAGATCTTTAAAAGACATCTTGCATACGTACTGCTATCTGGGAACCTGTGGGCCAAAAAATATTTTCAGGGGTTTGGAATACAAAATGAACCGCTCTATCACATTTCACATATCATTTTTAACATGAAATGATTAAAACGTAGGCTATATTGCTATTACGCTGTTATTTATTGTCGTTTGTTTAAACGTTTTCATCCACGAGGTGGCAACGCGTGTCTTGCAGTTGTTTAGACCGCTCATGCAGACACACAGCGAAGGAGAAACTGTAGCATTTGCGGAAAAGAAAATATGCACAAAATAACAAAACCCAAGCTGGTTAAGATCAGAAGTGCCAACCAGGCCAAAAAATACGGAATTGCTGCTCTTAACCTGAAAGACCTGATTAAAAAAGGATGTAATTTACTAAAGGTATAAAAAAAATTAGAATAATTTTCATGTTTTATTACTGATACCGTGTCTTTACTGTACAAACTGTTTAGATACGGCTGCTGTCACACTTTTCATATTTTTTGCACAGGTATCCAGCTCCGGAGTACAGGTCTGCTTATACGAGGATGGGACCGTAGTTACCGAGGAGTATTTTCAAAATCTTCCCAATAACACAGTTGTTGTTCTGCTTACTCAGGGACAGAGCTGGAACGGATGTGAGTGAATTTCATTGACTGACAGTTAGCCTGAAACTGGAAAACCGCTTGAATATTAAAAACAATAATGTTGTGATCAATTATAAACACTGGGACGAATCAGATTGCTTTGGCTTTTCATTTTCTACAGTTGTTGATGTAATAAATCAAGTCCTGGATTCGGACAGAGACACAGACGGTCTGATCAGTGCAGCTAACAAACTTCTGTCAGATGAACGTTCTCCCAAACGGCGTAAAATACTAGGAGACCTTCTGAGGAACCTGAAGGACAATTCAGAGATGGAAAGCAGAGATGATGATAAGGACTGGTTTGAAGGTAAATGAGGGGAGAGAACATAATATGCAGGCATTTAGTGCATGTTTACTGTAAATGAATCTTCTGAGGTAACATTAATACATTTACACATTGTCAAAAAAGGTTTAATACATACTTTAAAGGGATAGTTCATTCCAAAACAAAAATGCTGTCATTAATTACTCACCCTCATGTTGTTTCAAATCCATAAGACATTCATCTTCGGAACACAATTTAAGATATTCTTAATAAAATCTGTGAGCTCTCTGACCCTCCATAGACACCAAGGACATTGTTAAAATAATCCATGTGACATCAGTGTTTCAATGTAATTTCATAAAGCTATGAGAATATTTTTTTTTGCGCAAAGAAAACAAAAATAGTGACTTTATTCAGCGATTTCTCTGACTATTTTAACAATGTCCTTACTTCATTTCTGTGCCTTGACTGTGGTAGAAATGTATTTCTTTTTTTTTTTTTAAATATGAATATAAATAATATAATCCAAATATGACCATATACGGTACCTCACATATACTAAAATGTGTTGCTTATGTGCATGTTTTCATTTCTCATGTCTATATGTCAGGTATTGATGCCCGTTTTAAAACCAAGTCTGCTTACATGAAGTATAACTGTGAATGCAGAATCCGTGGATATTTAAAAGAGGTTTGACAAATATTGAAATATTAAAGATATTTCTTATATTTGGTGGAGTTTATTATTTATTTCATGCCGCAAAGGAGACCTGTCATTATTCTGAAGGAGATATATCGCTCGCTGTTTATAGGTTGACGGATATACAAAGACTATTCCAAATGCCAAGACAAAAAGTGAATATAAAAAGGTGGTGGAGAACCTGTCTGAGAAACTGAAGGCTGCACGGTATAACGGCACCTATTTTGACCGATCGGAGAAGGACGTCCACAGGCTCTGTACTGAAGAGGGCTGGTTCACCTGCCAGGTGCTGTCATTTAATCATTTCTAATAAGTCTTATTTAATTTAGTTTAGTTTGTAGGAAAATAATGAAACATAAAATCCAAAAGATCTCATTAACTTCTTTATCACAGTGGTACAGTAGTTTTTATTTGTATAAGACTATAAAAGACTTTAATTAACAGGGTGCCTTTGATGTGAACAACTGCACATTTCTCCACTCAATAAACCCGTATGGGAACCGCGAGAGCAGAATCAACTTCAGCACCTGGAATTTGGACCATGTGTGAGTAGTAAATCTCAAAATATTAAAAAAAAAAACATTAAGTACATTTTAATATCAAAATATCATCTAATAAAGATTAATTTATTTTAGAGATAACATTCTAAAATCAAAAATCTGTTTTTAGGATAGAAAAGAAGAGGACCATCATGCCCACACTCGCTGAAGCGCTGCAGAGCAATAAGAGCGGTGATATAAATGTGGATTATTTCTACAAACTGTTGTTTACAAGGGAGAATCTCAAGCTGGTTGAGATCGCCTGCCATAAGAAAGGGGCCCATGAGCTCAGCTGTGACTCCCGAAAAATCTACAAACGGGTCAAGAGAACTGTGAAATGAAAGCACATCCATAATCCTCTTATGAAATATGCAGTTTAATGTGAAAGTTTCAGCTTTGGTGAATCACTGAAAGCACTGAAATTCTCAGGGCCATTTTATATTATGCTGTTATTTTGTGCTTTAAGATCCAGGCATTTTAAATTGCAACTTTTAGCTTGAGTTATACACCTGTTTTTATACCAAAACAACATTTCTACTTGAATTATGTGAATTTTTCAGGGTTTTGTAACTTTGACTGATTTTATATTTTTATATTACAATTTTTACTAGTTTAAGAACTGAATGTCTTTGAAAAGAGTCTCTATATATTTGTAATAATAGCCAAAAATACATTGTTTGGGTCAAAATTGTCAATATTTCTGTTATGCCAAAAATCATTTGGATATTAAGTAAAGATGTTCCATGAAGATATTTTGTACATTTCCTATCGTAAATATATCAAAACTTAATTTCTGATTAGTAATATGCATTGCTAAGAAGTTCATTTAAACTTTAAAGGCAGTTTTCTCAATATTTAGATTTTTTTGCACCCGCAGATTCCAGATTTTCTCTATCCTAACAAAACATACATCAGTGAAAAGTTTATTTATTCAGCTTTCAGATTATATATAAATCTCCATTTCCAATAGTTGACCCTTATGACTGGTTTTGTGGTCCAGGGCCTGTATTCTTAAAGCTTCTAAGAATCCTCTCAAAAAGCTCCTAATTTACTTTACATTTTTTATGTAGGAGTCTTAGCTTAAAAGTGATTCAGCACCAATCTAAGAGCAACTCTGAGTGAGGAAAAGACAACTTTTATCTTAGCGAGGAGACGGGGCTGACCCCGTTGCTAGCTATAACACAGCCTTTTCAAGACTGTGATTGGTTGGTTGTCCAAGCAGGAAATAAAGAGCACTTTTAAGTGTTTGTGACACCCAAATCATCACTGCTGCATAGTTGCATTTTTCCAGATGCCAAATATGTTAATGTAGTTAATTTAGTTATAACTTTCATTTCTGGTACTATGACATTTCTGTGCTATATGTTAGCATGTCTCTAATATGATCGATCACAAACACAATCTAATGTGTAGCAGCATCTTATTAGCTCACTGTAATGCATTGCATACAACATATTTCTTCTCTCTCTTCATATTTCGTCAATTTTCTCCATTGCTAAAGAAACTCTTAAGCCTCTTAAAAGTCCTCATCCATACTCCTAACAATTTTGGACCTTAAGACATCTTTTAGGGGTTAAGATGCTTTTTTTTATTTGTCTTTAAGAGGAAACACCCACATTTCTACGAATTTTCTTAGAATTTTGTCACTAGGAGCAACGTTTTGCACTAAGAATTTTCACGAATACTGGCCCTGGATCATAGAAGAATAAGAACATGATGAAAAATATACAGAAACATACATGTGCATATACATAAAATACAAAAGTTGTTTTCCAAAGCTGTTCATGAGGTTTATTTTCTCTGGACGGAGTATTGTAGCTTTCACATGATAATACACAGATTTGACATTAAATAAGTCCACAAAAATTACATGTCATGTACATACAAAGCACTCGGTAGCAAAAATTAGCACTTGGTTTATCACTTCAATAGAAAAATAGAAACTTCCAAAATCATGCTTTCTACAATTTTTACCTCATATAATTTGTACATAGTAGAAAAGAAACTACATTTTAAAATGTTACATCTTTGAGCCACTCGTGAAGTTAGTGCAAATCCTGCCAAATAAGACTATACAAATATCATCATATACAGACAAATCAAATTCCTGGAGAAGCCAGTTTGAAGTTGGTTTAAAAATTACAACTTTTCCATATCTTACAATAAAACCCTCTTAATTTGAGACACTAACCAATAAAATAATCTTTACATCATAAACGCTACATGCTTTCAATTTTCAATTATACAGCACCAAATCTAAAGTATTACGTGTTTTTTTCCAAAACAAATCTGTTCGTTCTCAACAGAGAATGTTTAAAAGTGCCAAATTCATTTTGTCCAAGCTAACTGCTTTCAAAGTCTAAACAGCAAATTTGAGGCACTTGATTGATAAAACTGTATTTGTTGATTTCAGAGCACATTAGTAAGGACTAGTGGTAGAAAACCCAGTGTACAGAAAGTTATAGAAGTTATATAGCTTTTTTTCAGCACAAACCCTAATCACGTGACGGCTTTAGCTTGAAAACCCTCTTACTGTACATTCCTTTAGTTATTTTTGCCATGGTTGTACCTCATTAAAACTGCATGAAAAAAAAAACACATTATTGATAATTCAGCACAGTGCATCTCAGTGTAGCGCAAACATTAAGAAGGCTTTTAGAATAAAATAGCTTGCTTTAAAACAATCAAGTCCATTTCACCAGTATAAACTCCTTCCCTGTTGATTTCAGACTCTCATAGCTGCTCGTCTTCGCTGTCCTCTTTGGCATAGTAATGCATGCTCCTGTACTCTCTTCGATTCATTCTCTTGCTTCCTGGGGTTCTGCGTGGGTATTCCTGTAACAAATCAGGTCAGAATGTTTTAAAACAAAGCCACAGTTGGACATTAAATCTCCATGAATGACAGTTGGCTATATGCAGCATGAAATCAGCTGCTGCATTTTGACACCCTGCTGAGCATCAACAGACTTTCAATGCAATAATCCTACATGGTCTTGTATTAACCTTAATATTTTAGGATTACTGAGCGCAAACAAAGCCATCTGGGTGCATGTTATTTATCTGAAAAGCTTAACTTAGACCAGAGTTATGTTACTGGGGCAAAGGGCAATGGAAGTTCACGTCCTGCATGGGCTGTCAGCAGCTCATGTATTTTGCTTCTTCGATATTCCAATGAAAGAAACTTCGTGACTTTTTTAAAAACAATTTTTTTTCCCCATTCTTGTAGTAAAAACAATGGGAAATTGTTAAAAATGCAAGTGTTGCATTGGGACTTGAGGACCTTTCCTGACCCTACCCCTTTTTCTCTCTCCCACTTCGCTTCGCTTAAATAAATCTTTAAAAAAGAAAGAAAAAAAAAAGAATAAACTGATATTTTCTACAATTTCATACACACTGCTAATTTAGGATCGGTAAACTTTTTAATGTTCTTAAAGGAACCACTTCTGCTCATCAAGGCTGCATTTGTTTGATCAGATATTGTGAAATATTACTACAATTTAAAATAATTGTTGAATTTTAATATACTTTAAAATACAATTTATTTCTGTGATGCAAAGCTGAATTTTCAGCAACATTATTCCAGTCTTCAGTGTCACACGATCCTTCAGAAATCACTCTAATATGCTGATTTATTATCAGTGTTGGTAACATTTGTGCTGCTTAAAATAAATAAAAATTGTAAAAGTACAGCATTTATTTTAAATGGACATATTTTCTAACAATATAAGTCTTTACTATAACTATCAATTTATCACATCCTTGCTGAATAGAAGTATTAATTTCTATCAAAAAAAGAAAGGGAAAAAAAAATTACTGAGCCCCAAACTTTTAGTGTATATTGTAAAAAGATTTCCATTTCAAATAAATGCTGTTCCTTTTAATGTTTTATACATAAAAGAATCCTGAAAAAAATTTCAGATTCTAAAAGAAATATTAAAAATTAATATTAAGCAGCACCGTTTTTAACATTGATAATAAATCAGCATATCAGAATGATTATAATGACTGAAGAAAATTCAGCTTTGCATCACAGAAAAAAAAACACATTTTAAAAGTATATTAAAATAAAAAAAAAAAATAATAATAATAATAATAATAATAGCAATAATATTTTCACTATATTACTGTTGTTCTTTATTTTCAAAACTGAACAACCAGTTTCTTAACGGACATGTATTCTAATATAATATATGAGACATTTTAATTAAAAAAAAAAAAAAAAAAAAAAAAAAAACGATTTTACGATATGTATCATTTTGATGTACACACTTCTTTTATAGAGCCTCTGTGCAGATGTCAAACTAGTCACGTGACTTTTCACCAGATATGTAAAAAGCTTCACATAAAATTGTGACCGTTTGTAGTTGTTATTATATTCGCCAATTACATCAGTTCTTTTTAGAACCTTGAAAGTCAAAAGTAATTGCTTGTCAAAGACGTTAGATCGGAATTAAATTCAACCTAGCGCTATTTTTGCCGCATTTCTGCACTGATACCCAAGCATAACAACAACTGTTCTGAATCGTTTTAGATTGACGTTACCTGAACAACATCCATGTTCCCAAAGAACTGCTCCACAGGGAAAATGTGATTGCTGTCTTCGTCGAAGAAAATGCTCGGGTCCTGTCGCGTTTGGGGACTGTGAATGACAGTCTGGTCCATCTTCGCCTCTGCAGAGCCGCTTGTCAACGCAGTACGCTTGGCGGCAGAGTTCTCCTTACCGCGCCGTTCCCCCGGAGTCTTTTTCCCCGGCTGAATTTTGACGTTTTCATTCATGGTCGCACTAGAGTTCTCCTCTACTTCGCCGTGAAACGGTCTTTTTGGAAGACGTTTGGCCTCCCCGCCGTCGCCAGCCATCTGCTGCGCTGCACTCGCGATATCAGACGCCGATCTCTGCAACAAACCGCGGAGAACCCTCCTCCGCACAGCCTTCTGTGGATAAGAGTCGAATAACAAATGTAAAAAAAAAAAAATAATAAATACATACATACATAAAGTATCAGAGCGGTTTTAGACGTGGATAATACATCGTGGGAAACCTTGTTACATTATAGCGCTTTACTGTTGCCGACAGACGGAAACTGCGGGGAGGAGATGGTTGGGTAGACACTGACACTGACCTTGATTGAACTTTTCACACCAGGCGCGTTTAAAGAGACAGTGCCGCGCACTTGCAGTCTGTGGCTCCCAACGACAATCTGAAACAAGAGAGCATTTTCCTTATTAGGGACACTGTATATTCCATAATACGCAAGCTTACATATCACAAATTACTTTTGCGCTACTGAGTGGCGTTTCGTTTGAACAAAACAAATCTTTTTTGTTCACTTCCATGCAAAAACATATTTTTCCGTTTAATCAGTACTCCTTTTTTTCTTTCCTGCCTTAAAAGACCGACTACAGCACTTAAGCCTTTCATAACGAGCCATCATTCGTGACTGAATAAATGAATCATTTAGGCTAGTTCGTAGATAAACTAAATGAACTGTGACAAAAAGTCTAGTTCGCAACCAGGAGAGAAGCCAATAAAAAAATTAATAAATAAAAATAAAAAGTTAATAAAACTCGAAAATACACAAAGCACGCATTGAATGAATCCGTAAACGGATCTTTCTAAAAACTGACTCAAAAGATTCGACTCACTAAGTGATTCAAAATCCACACCACTACTACGGGCAAAAGTAGTACAACTTTACAACTTTTTCTACAACTTTATTACAATACTAAAATAAAAGGAAACGTGCTCCAAGCGAGACTCGCGTTTACACGCCACACAACTAACGTTATTTTGGTATCTTGATAAACTAAATTTCACAACGTTTGAATTGTAAACGGTCCAATAAAGTACATAAACTCGAAAGTGATCGTGCAAGTTCACATCACATAAAAACGACTTCTCAAAAGTAAAAGCTCAGAATCTAGTTGTCTTACCTGCTTCGCCCTCATTGGAAATTTCGGCGTCGAAAACCGAGTGTGGAGTCCTGCTAGTGTTTATCTCCGGTGACCGCTAAAGTCCCGCCCATATCTGATAATCTACGCTACACAGAATCACGAGACTTAAATCGAAAACTTTACCAGGATACCAGGATCTGAGGTGGTGGTTGATACCCTTTAATTAGTCCTAGTCCGTTTGTACAAGTTATAACCGCTAAAAACAGTGGTATAAGCGATTTAATTTCATGCAATGGCAAGTATAGAAATATGTCAAATGAGTCATACTGTGTAAGACTTGTGTGACGTGAATATGATGTTATATTAGGTCCAGCCTCTACTGATGATGATGATAATGATGATATCGGTGAAATAAATGTGAAAAAAGAAATTTGTGTTCAAATATTTGACACCGAGTAGTCTCAGACTACTCGAAAACATAATAAAAGACTACTTTTGTCATTCTGAACATTGTTTTATTTGCCAGCAGTGGGCATCATAGTCAAGTTAACGTGTAACTTATCTCAAAAGGAAAATCCAGCAGCAAATGAGAAACAGACTTTAACAACATTAATATATCCCGTGGAACCCTGCTAGAAAATGCCCAAGCAGCTAACACTAGTTAAGATGATTGCGTTTGGTCTCTGGACCAGGTCATTTACAGCTGAAGTCAAACGTTTACATACACCTTGCACAATCTGCTAAATGTTAATTATTGTAAATTATTTTACTTACTTCCACGTTAAAGAAATGTGAATATGCCTATATGCAATATTGCAAATGCTGTCGTGACAATAAATTCTTGTTGGCTTACCGCTATAAACCGCACGGGGGTGCTAAATACTAAAATTACGAGTTTAGTCCTAATCAACTTTTTGACTTCTTCAAGCATTTCCGAGTGTGCTTGTGAGAGGGACGTGAAAAGTGGGTTATAAACTTTTTAAAAGACGAGAAGTTCTGTCAACTCCAATATTTACATACATTGAATAGCCCTAAATAGCTCTCACTCAAACTCTTCTCGGGGACCCTCATTTACTACGCTTGCACAGCTGTCGTTTGTAACCAGAGAGCCTGTAGCAGGTAGGTGTCGTGAAGGTGGAGGACGGAGAGGAGGGCAGACGGCCGATTATTTTACAGGATGACTGCCTCCCATTTTCAGCAGTTCAACGATGGAGCTTGAAGCGAGAAGAACCTGTTGCAACCATTTATGACGGGACTCAAAACTTAGCTTGACAGGAGGAAAGCGGAAAGGACAGTTTTTCAGCTTCATCAAAATGCCTTTTTGTGGACTATTCGCTCATTTTTATATTTCCATAACACTTCGGAAATTAATTACAGCGGACCTGACTGACTTTTTATGACAAATCTACTGGCCACTCTAATAAACCTCTCTCTGAGGAGCCGGTAAGCAATGGAGTTCTTCTGTCGGAAGAAAAAGAATTTAAGGACTGCGGTCAGCCTGACTTTGGTTTTTGCCACTTTACTGATGCTTCAGAAGTTAATTACAGTGGACACGAATTTTAAAGATATCAAAGTCGACGTCAAACGCAAATGGTGTGGCCCCACATGTAAAAGCATAAAGGCAGTTGAAAATTCATCTAACGTTAACGCCTTGGCGCCGGTGAGAAAACCCGTGGCAAGAAAATGGGACGTGAATAAAATTAAGTGTAGTGAAAATTCCACGATAAAGTCCCAAGCCTGGTTCCGTCGTCTGGGCCCAAGGTTCCACGAATTTGTCCTGCACAGACATTGCAGATACTTCCCAATGTTGCTGAATCATCCGGAGAAGTGTAGCGGGGACGTGGATGTTCTGGTCGTGGTCAAATCGGTTATCGAAGAACATGACCGGCGAGAAGCCGTGAGGCTGACCTGGGGTAAGGAGCAAGAAATCCAGGGCTTGAAAATTAAAACACTATTTCTATTAGGCACTCCAGCCAGTGGCAAAGATGCGCGAAATTTACAAGCCCTGGTCCAATATGAAGACCGAACCTACGGGGATATCTTACAGTGGGACTTTATTGACACCTTCTACAACCTCACCCTAAAAGAGGTGAACTTTCTGAGATGGTTCAACATTTACTGCAGCGGAGTTCCCTTCGTCTTCAAAGGGGACGATGATGTTTTTGTCCACATCACGAATCTGGTGGAACTAATTGGTTTTCGGGTGGAGGAGAACAGGGTGGAAAACCTCATCGTAGGAGACACCATTTTTGAAGCCAAACCGATCAGAAACCGCCAGAGTAAATACTTTATTCCCAAAGAGTTGTATGATAAACGCTATCCACCTTATTTGGGTGGGGGAGGATTTCTCATGTCTTCTCAGGTGGCCCACAAGCTCTTTGTGGTTTCTGAGAGCGTGGAGCTTTACCCGATTGATGATGTGTTTTTGGGCATGTGCCTTCAGAAGCTGAAGATCGTCCCCGAGCTGCATCTGGGCTTCCGGACATTTGGGATCATTAAGCGTAAAGTGACTCCTCTGAACCGGGAGCCCTGCTTCTTTCGCAACCTCATCGTGGTGCACAAACTCGTTCCGCAGGAGCTGATGCACATGTGGACGCTTGTTCAAAACAAGGAACTGAGCTGTGCCAGACACGTCATAATATGAAAAAACAAGTATTAATAAAGACAGAGAGAAAGGTTTTTTTTTCTTGTTTTGTTTTGTTTTTTTTTTGTTTTTTTCCAAATTAAGCGTTTTTGTAATTTTGTAAGGATGATGACTATTTGTGTTATCAACTGTCAGATGTAATAAATTACAAGTCTTTCAATTATGGTCTTATCTACAGGGAACAAACACAAACCGAACTGACTTATTTATGTCCCTTATATAAGCCTATAGACCAGGGAAAGTTAACACAGTGTTTACTCGAGTGATTTTGTTTTAGCTCAAGAACATTATAAACACATCAAAGTTTAAGGCAAAAAAGGTAAAAACCCACCTGATAACATAATTATATAAATAAAGAAAAAAAAAAAGTGGACTTTTGTGACAACATGCCCCAATAGCAGAACATTTTATGACACTACAAGCAAGAAACAGTTCATGTAAAATGCACCATAAAATTATGTAACACATGTTTTGTCCAACACATTCATTAATAAGATTATTAATAAATTGCTTATGGTTTATAACATTTAAAACTCAAGTAAGTTGGCCCAGCTTGGAAAATGTATCAATAAGATCTACCTTCATTATATATTATTATATCATTATATATTATTATATATTTGATTCTTGCCTTCATGTATGCTAGTGTGGTTTTATTGTGTTTGAAACCAACATTAACGTGCAATTTGACTTTTGACCAAATATATATATGTATATATGGTTTGTTAGGATAATATTTGGCAGAGATACAAATATTTGAAAATCTGGAATCTGAGGGTGCGGAAAAACTTAAATATTGACAAAATTGCCTTTAAAGTTGTCTAAATGAAGTTCTTAGCAATGCATATTACTGATCAAAAATTACATTTTGATATATTTACAGTAAAAACAAACTTACAAAATACCTTCATGAAACATGACCTTTACTTAATATCTTAATGATTTTTGGCATAAAAGAAAAATAGATCATTTTGCTATAAATATATATTTATTTAGGTTTTGTGGTCCAGGATCACAAATATAAAATGATTTTAAATCCAAATATGCTGCACCAAACACTACAAGAAATCCACTAGAAGAGATGTCGAATAATATCCTAATGAATGGAGACTCTCATAAAAGTATGATTAACCAATTCAAAAAATACCATGTGCCATGTGCTATATTCCACATATTCTGAAGTCATTCTGCACCATACAGTAGCTTGAGCAACAGTGTAAAATTGAAGTCATTATTCACTCCTATGGTGCTTTGCCATAAATCTTTAGTCCCAATTCAACATGATTTCATGTAATTCAATTGAAATGTTCTCCACAGTGTTTCATGGAGGAAAGTAATTCAAAAAAGTTTGAAATACATGAGGGTGAGCAAATTACACTGACCATTTTTGGGTGAATAACATTGCATGACATACTCTTAACATCATCAACCATTTGTCAGATGAATTGTTTTGTTTTTGTGTTTGTCACAGTCAAATAACTTTTGCAAAGCTAAATATATGGAGTGTTTTTTTAGGGCTATCAAATGATTAATTGCAATTAATCATATCCAAAATAAAAGTTTATGTTTACATACTATGTGTGTGTTTACTGTGTACATTTCTTATATATATATATATATATATATATATATATATATATATATATATATATATGTGTGTGTATGTATGTATGTATATATATATATTTATTCCTGTATATATATGTATGTGTGTATGTATGTGTATATATATATATATATATATATATATAAAATTGTGGATGTGATTAATCGTGATTAATTGTTTGACAGCCCTATTTACAGATCAAAACAGAAGCATGTGACAATTTTATTCAAATACATTTATTAAAACAGCTTCTAACAAATAAAGCTACGAAGCAGATTTTAGCTTCTGCTGATATCAACGCACATAGAGCTGAGGGGTTTTTATAATTATTAATGTGTGGTTACACAATTAAAATTACAATCAATATAAATACATCTGTGAAAATGGAAAGTATCCAGACTGCACATATAAAGTAGTTTCTAAATGGCCAGTGAATTCATTTATGGTTCCCAAAGGAAGCTTGCAATTATGTCCTTAAGAACTGACAATATATAGTATAAATATTTAAAACTTTTGAATGAAAAAATTAATACTATTGGGTATGCATCTGTCATCTGTGCAAAACATTGAGCGTTTAACTTTAAGAGCACTCAACCCTGCAGTAATTGATTAGGTTGACTTAAATAAGTAAGTGATATTTCTTTGTAATGCCACATGAGTGAATCATATCTGCAAGGGTTGATTTATGTCAGATATATAATGCCTCAGCAGTGAGCTGTAGTAGCTACAGACAATACATTATGTCACCCATGACAGCACAAGACATTTTTTAAAAAGAAACTCCTCTGTGCTGGGATCACTCCAAGAGTTTTAAACCGGTTTGTTTTATTCCGGTACATACTGTTAAAGCCTATTGCGGTTGTACTTTTAAAAATTCACTCTCTGAATCATTTGACTATAGCAAAACTCTGACTGCATACTTGTGTTTATTCTTCACTATATGCAAATACTTTAAAAAGTGACATTATGGCTTATTTTCAGGAACAGCCTATTCCACTCCGACTGCAATCATATTGTTTCATATCTTCGGTCTCAATGATTTTATAAGCATGATTGGATTAAAGCATTACCTTTCTAACACAATCAATAGAACAGCTGTGATATAACAAATCACACACTAGACTAAAATGTTTACGCACCAAAAAAAAGGCCAAGAGTTTCTCTAATACTGACGCAAATGCAAAGACCAAACATATGAAATAGTGCTGTCAAATGATTAATGATTAATCCCATCTAAAATATTTTTTTGTTTACATGTGTACTGTGTATATTTTTTATTTATATATAAAAACATACACATACAGAATATATTTTTTAAATATTTGCATGTATACACTACTATTCAAAAGTTTTTGAACAGTAAGATTTTTTATGTTTTTTAAAGAAGTCTCTTCTGCTCACCAAGCCTGCATTTATTTGATCCAAAGTACCGCAAAAACAGTAACATTTTGAAATATTTTTACTATTTAAAATAAAATGTTATTTCTTCCTGTGATTTCATAGCTGAATTTTTAGTATCATTACTTCAGTCACATGATCCTTCAGAAATCATTCTAATATTTTTATCTGCTCAAAAAACATTTATTATTATTATTATTAACAGTTGAGTGGAATTTTTTCAGCTTTGATGAATAGAACATTCAACAGAACAGTATTTATCAGAAATAGAAATCTTTTGTAACATTCTAAATGTTTGTATTATCATGTGACACTGGAGTAATGATGCTAAAAATGTATCTTTAATCAGAGGAATAAATTACTTTTTTTTTTTTTTTGCTGTGCTCTGGATCATATAAAGGCAGGCTTGGTGAGCAGAATAGACTTCTTTAAAAAACAAATTCTGTTCAAAAACGTTTGACTGGCGGTGTATTTATATATTTTATCTTCATATAATTTATATTATATATAAATATATGTAATTTGTTTTTCTTAAATGTGTGTGTATTTATATATACATAATAAATATACACAGTACACACACATAAAACTTTTATTTTGGATGCAATTCATCATGATCAATCGTTTGAAGTCACTAATATGAAACAATCTAATATCATTATAACCATCCTTATGGCTCTTTATTCTCCCAGCTGTAGCCTCATGTATTGGCAACATCTCTGTTCCAAGTCCCGGTTCTGTGAGAAGCACCAAGGCAGTACTGCGACTTGATTTGCCTTTACCCTCTTCAAGAAAAACGACATTTTCTTTGTTTGTTACCTAAATGTTGCAAGACGAGTGCTGCAGGAAATGTAACTGCACTGTCTGAAAAAAACGTCTTGGACAGAATTTTTTGCTTTGTTTTTCAAAGGCTACTTTTCACTTTTGGCTATGTTGCTAATGTTGTTTTCAAAACCATTAAATATCAAAGTGCTACAATCACAAAATATTCACATACACCACACACACACAAACAAGTATAAACCAACACACAAGAATAAAAATCTCAGATTACAAAAAAATCTGAAAAGTAAACAGAGCAAACTCATCTGCTCATAAACACGTCTTCTCCTCATGTACTTTTGCTCACAAGCCATCGACACATTTTAGGTATTTTACATTCATTTATGGTACATTTTATATCAGGTGTCACTGATAACGTGTGCTTCGTATAATGATGCTGCGTCTTATCTAAATTAGTACAGCAATAAGAGTGCAATAATGCAACATTTGAAACCTGATATAAAGTAGATTCGTGTTTTTTGCTATATTTCAGCTACTAGAGTTAGCATGTAGCCTGTGTGCTATGCCTGTTGTAGTCGGTGGGTAGAGGCCTTGCCTGGAAGAATTCTGGTGCGTCTGTTGATCCTGGAAGCTGGAGCGGGGATGCGACTGCCTCTGCCCAGCCCCTGAGCCTTGGACTCGGATATGACCGCTGTTGACTTAGCTATAGCTGTGCTGACTGTCTTTCCTAAAGGCAAAGAATAAGAGAAAAAAAACAAACACACAAACACCACAGAAGTTATAAATATATATAACTAAGTAAACAGTACTCAAAATAATAATATAGTCAACAGGCTATTCAGAGGTAGTATGTGTGGGGAGGATGGGGCATTGTGGGAGTCTAAGAGGTTATGAAGGGCAGATGGGCTTCTGTATGACAGTGCGGACATGTGGAGGCTGTGTTGGGATCTATAGGGGCTTTATGGGGCAATGTGGGGCAGCAGGGTGGGGTTGTAAAGGTCTTATTGAGGCTAAAGGAAATGAATGATCACCTTGTGCGTGTGTGAGAGTGCTCTGCTGTAGCGCTTTCCTCCGTGAGTTCTGTTTACAACCCTCAAATCCCATGAGGTGAGACTTCCAGCCCTGCACATACAAGACATGCACTGTTACACTGCTGTATGAGGAACATGTGTGTGTGATACTGGAGTTATTCACTTATTATCATGGCTGCTCGTGTAAATAACCTATGGAGTTGGTTTCAGTTTTGATTTTATATTAGTGTTCTTATATTGCTAAACCTTAGAAATAATAATAATAATATTAGTTCTTACATATTAGAAACTCCTTACATCATACAGTTGTGCTCAAAAGTTTACATACCCCTTGCAAAATCTGCAAAATGTTCCTTTGTTTAGCAAAATAAGAGGGGTCATACAAAATGCATGTTATTTTTTTATTTAGTACTGGCCTGAATAAGATATTTTACATAAAAGACATTTACACACAGTCCACAAGTTGTTCAAAAAGTTTCCATACCCTTGATTCTTAATACTGTGTTGTTACCTGGATGACCCACAGCTGTGTTTTTTAGTTTAGTGATAGTTGTTCATGAGTCCCCTGAACAGTTAAACTGTCTGCTGTTCATCAGAAAAATCCTTCAGCTCCCACAAATTCTTTGGTTTTCCAGCATTTTTGCGTATTTGAACCCTTTCCAACAATGACTGTATGATTTTGAGATCCATCTTTTCACACTGAGGACAACTGAGGGACTCATATGCAACTATTACAGGAGGCTCAAACACTCACTGATGCTCCAGAAGGAAAACACATGCATTAAGAACCGAAAAGAAAAAAGAAAACTTTTGAAATTTAAAGATCATGGTAGATTTAACAAATTTTGTCTTCTTGGAAACATGCAATTATCTTCTGTAGCTTCTGAAGGGCAATGCTAAATGAAAAAATATGATATTTAGGCAAAATGAGCAAAATGTACACATTTCCATTCTGTTCAAAAGTTTTCACTCCCCAGCTCTTAATGCATGTTTTTTCCTTCTGGAGCATCAGTGGGTGTTTGAACCTTCTGTAATAGTTACTGTAATAGTACAGTCATTGTTGGAAACACAAAAATGCTGGAAAACCAAAGAATTTGTGGGAGCTGAAGGATTTTTCTACATGGATTGTGTACATCCAAAGGGATTACATGAAGAACTTCAACTGTCTTGTTTCTTATAAATTATATTTTGTTGTTAACCTCAACAGACAACCATTATTCCCTAAAACTATGTAAATTATCCAGTGCTCTAGATGTACACACACTGTGGTTATTTGTCATTTTATTTATCATTGTCACTGCTTTTCATTTCTATTTTTTTTTTTTTTTGTTTTTTTTGATCAGTGTGTGGTCTGAGTTATCTCCAACATCATATGACTTTTAAAATCAATTTGGCTCCTAGCTCTGTTGTCTATTGTTAGCTTGGCACTGAAAAGGTCAACATGTGACTGAAATGTTTGGCTGTTTTTATTCAGTAAACTTTATGCATTCCATCTAGCCTGTGATCTTTTGAATTTTTTCATGCTTCTGAGTGTGCTCTACAAGCTTTTCATTCTTTGACGTTCACACAGTGCACATTACCTGTAATTTACTGGCAATGTTATGTAATTACTTCTCTTTCTGGCATTTATATACATATATACATATATATACATATATATATATATATATATATATATATATATATATACACACACACACACACACACACACACACACACACACACTAACAGTCAAAACATTTTTAAAAGTAAGATTTTTTGTTTTTTAAAGACGTCTCTTCTGCTCACCAAGCCTGCATTTATTTGATTCAAAGTACAGCAAAAACATTAACATTTTGAAATATTTTTACTATTTAAAATAACTTTTTTCGATTTGAATATATTCTAAAATGTCACTTATTTCAAAGCTGAGATTTTAGCATCATTACTCCAGTCACATGATCCTTTGGAAATTATTCTAATATTCAAATTTTCTTTTATTATTATTATTATTATTATTATTATTATGTTGAAAACAGCCGAGTAGACATTTTTAAGGTTTCTTTGATAAATAGTAAATATATATATATATATATATATATATATATATATATATATATATATATATATATATATACACACATATATATATATATAAAATAAAACCTAATTCAAAATAGTAATTAAAAAAAGGCTAAAATAACACTACCCTGCACTAATACTAAAATAAAAGGAAATGTGTTGTTCATCATAATCATTAATTATGAGTGACAAAGACTACATTTTCATCTTTTTTAATCATACTGCAGTGGTGACATTAGTTGCGTCCATTAAAATGAATCAAAGATAACTGATATCTTTAAAGATACTAACAATAATTTGTAATAATTTGTTCAATGTAAGAAGTGAATTCTTCATTTACTGAATTTATTCTTCATCATTCTTTTTATCTTAACAAGATTGCCCATATTTATCAATGCAATGTGTAGAAAACAAATCTCATACTGTATTTTGGGGACAGGGTGACCCTAACAAAAACAGGTTTTACGATTTAACAATGTTTTGAGATTCATGATGTGAGACGTCCTTCATTTGGCATAGAAGACACATCAAACACTGAATATGTAAAACATTGTTTTTCAACTGTAGGTAGAACTCCATGTGACTTCCAGCACAGAGGTAAATGACTCTTGAGTGAACACCTCTCTACTGTCAGTCACAGTCATGAGCTCTGTATGACATGAACAGAGAAGTAAAAGACTCCGAACAGAGTGTAACAGGAAACATATGTGTGTGAGGAAGTTTTGTGGTGGCTAAAAATACTTATATTTAAATTCAGTGTTGTGGCAGATTGCCTTTGTGCACCAGGTTTGTTATTTTGTTGTTAATGGCAATAAATTAGTTGATGATGTAGAGTGGCACCTTATGGGTGTGTGATCTTACCTCCTCTCCTGAGGCAAAGTTTTCATGGCAGAGAGGACAGTGATTACAATTTTCTCCAGAAGCTGGCGCTGAAAAAAACAAACAAGAAAAAAAATAAATCCCTTACCAGGAAACAATTTTTTTTTACCCCAAACAGTAAATGCAAAAAATTCTCCACTTACAGAAATAAACACAACTGCTCAGAAATAAATCTGCTGTTGTCATGTGAACGTGCCAACGTCATAAGGATGAACAGATCTGATGACAGAGCAGTTGTCTTATCTAATTTTTTATGTATAATAAGAATTTGACACAAAGGGACCAAAATTAACACTTGCCAAGCACTAAATGCAAGTAAAAGTGAATAAAAAATTGCTCAGTTACTCGTCTGTGATATTATTTGAAAACCGTAAGATAATACATATTTTAAATCTTCTTATACCTTCAATTTGAGTAGAATCCATGTGGTGAGATGTAAAATATTCCTCTTATTCAAGGACTAGTTCACTTCTAGAATGAATTTCCTGATCATTTACTCACCCCCATGTCATCCAAGACGTTCATGTCTTTCTTTCTTCAGTCAAAAAGAAAATATTCCAGGATTTTTCTTTATATAGCTGACTTTAATAGGACCCAAAGGGTTGAAGGTCCAAACTGCAGTTTCAATGCAGTTTCAAAGAGCTCTACATGATCTCAGCTTAGGAATAAGGGTCTTATCTAACAAAATGATCAGTTATAAAAAAATAAATAAATAAAAATTCTACACTTTTTAACCACAAATGCACATCTTGCATGTGATGTGCGAATTTAGAGATTACACAATCATGTTGGAAAGGTCATGCATGGTTAGATCTTTGTTTGTGTACTTTGGTTCAAAAAGGCAGGAGAAATCTAATTTTCTCCTCCAACTTCAAAATCATTCAACATCGTTGTTTTACCTTTTTTTGTAAAGAGAATTTTACTTTCTTTGCACATTCACTTTGTAAACACCGATTGGTACTTCTGCCTACGCCACAATTTTCAACGTGACTACGTGAGCTAGTGCAAGATGAGCATCTGAGGTGAAGAAGTATATAAAACATAATTTAAAAATCGTTTCCGTAATTAAGGCCAAGTCCTTGCCTGGGATCGTGTAGAGCCTACTGAAACTGGAATTTGGACCTTCAACCCTTTGGCTCCCCTTGAAGTCCATTATATGTAGAAAAATCCTGGAATGTTTTCCTCAAAACCCTTAATTTCTTTTCGACTGAAGAAAGACATGAACATCTTGGATGACATGGGGGTAAGTAAATTATCAGGAATTTTTTATTCTGGAAGTGAACTGATCCTTTATTCTGTCAAAATGTAATTTTGGAATGTTAATTTTCTATCCTGATACCACATTTGTAACAGCACTAAGTGTGTTTTCTGAATAAGAATGAAATAAAAACCCAGAGCAACCACACAAAAACTCACGATTGCAAACGGTGCTTTGAGCATGTTCAGTTAGCTTATCTCGGGTAAGAGCTTCGGAGCAGAGAGGACACTGGGTGAAATCAGCCCTCCGCTCACATTCAGTCAACAAGTGCTCAGTCAGGCTTGCAATCTCCACCACCTAATGAACACACAAACATCCTACATTAGATTTGCATATATGAACTCTTTTGATCTATGACAGTGTGTGTGTATCCACACCTGTCTACATTGAAGGCAGCGCTGCAGCATCGGGCAGTGTTTCCAGTAGTGTAGGTCGAGTCCTTCCTCGGTGAATGACTCATCTCTCTCTCCACAGAAAATACACAGACTAGACACAAAACAGCACAGCCATCAACTCTGATTTGATCTTTCATTTCATCCTGTTAAGATTTTTTCCCAGGAGTACAAATAGAAACTCATTAAATGAGAGCCCATTAGCACTGTACATTATGCTATCACTTTCCAGATGTCTTGGTGAGATTATATTAGCGCATTTATAACAGCTACACAAGACAAAAACTTGATTTTGCAGAGTGGCACTGAACCTGCAAACTGCTCATCTGAGAGAATCAACAAAGAAGTGTCAAAAAGAAGCACTTACTTGTCTAAAAAGTTAGCTGCAGATGGTTGGCTGCCTTTTGCATCAGCAGTAACAGACTGGTTTACCTTCTTAACACCTGCTGAAACCAAGAAAAACATTTAACTCATTTAATCACATTCTGTCAGACTGAATTTCCTGTTTGAGGTCTTGCAATTGCATGATACAAACTAACAATTTTTCCATAATTATAAGATATAAACTAGCAATTGCGTGTTATAAAGTCACAATTGCAAGACATAAACTCACAATTCTGACTTTTTCTCAGAAATGTGTGATATAAACTTGCAATTTAGACTTTTTCTCAGAAATGTGTGATTATAAACTCGCAATTATGTGTTATAAAGTCAGAATTGCAAGACTTTTCTCAGAATTGCGAGTTTTTATCTTGCAGTTGTGACTTTCTCAGAACTGCGAGTTTACATCCCACAATTCTGACTTTGTAATATGCAATTATGAGTTAAGTCAGAATTGTAAGATATAAACCTGCCATAGTCTTTTTTCCCCTCAAAATTAGACTTTATAACTTGCAATTGCGAGTTCATATCTCACCAAAAAGCTGTTTTTTTTTTTGTGTTATCTCGCAATTCTTACTTTGTTTCTTGCAATTGTGATATCATGCAACTGTGAATTTAAATCTACTATATTCTATATACTTTATAATACAGTTGTGTGTTAAAGTGAGTTAAAGAGAAATAAAGTTGCAATTGTAAAAAATTAAGTCAAGATATACAACATAAGACTTGTATTGCAAGATATAAATCTGCATTTTTAAGAAAAAAAAATCAAGAATTTATCTTGACTTTATATTGAATTATTTCTCACAAATTGTGAGTTTATATCATACAATTCCTAGAAAAAAAGTCAGAATTGTGAGTTTTTATAACATGCAATTATATTATAAAGTCAGAATTACAAGATATAAACTCACAATTCTGACTTTTTTCTCATAATTGCGAGTTCATATTTCACAATTCTGACTTTATAAAATGCATTTCCAAGTTGAGTCAGAATTGTGATACATAAACTTTTTATCTAGCAATTCTGACTTAATTTCTAGAAATTGTGAGTTTATATCTCACACTTATGAGAAAAAAAGTCAGAAATGCGAGATTAAAAGGTTTTTTTTTCATTCAGTGATGAAAAAAGGCCTCCATATGTACCAGTGTTATTTTAGTATTATTTATATAATATTATAGTATTTATTCAAATGAATGATGGTCTGATTCTCACTGTTTTTATAATTTGATTAAAGTGACATAAGGAGGGTATACAGACGTCCAACTAAAAGACAGATACAAGCATGTGTGAATGTGGCAGGTTCAGTATAAAAAATGTGCCATCAGACATTTTGGCATTTAACATGGTGAGAAGTTAAGACTTACATGAAGAACAAAACTTGGTAGGCTGAAAGACTAGCTTATGCATGATTTGCAGTGTTTGCTGCAGTTATATAGGTGCTGATCTTTACTGATCTTTTTCACAACTGAGAGACTCAGCAGCACACACATACACCAGTTTACACACACCTGATCTGGTTGACTTCTCAGCTTTTCTCACAGGTACTTTGGTATTTTCCTTGCCTTTCTCCTAAAACACATATTCACATCTTTAATGCATTTATGAATTCATCTATTCATACATTTAAATGTGCTCACATGTGTCAGTCCAGGTGCACATACAATCCAGCTAAGAAACTTCCAGATACAAAAATGTTAATGGCAAGTGTAAAGGCCATTTTGGGTGAGAGCATTAAAAACCACCTCTGACCACTCAACCTACACTTATCTCCTTCAGCACTGCAAGCTGCTCTTGTAAGCTTCTGATTTCCTCTTTTTCTTTCTCTCCATCTTCTTTTTCTGCCCCTTTTTTTGGCTTCTGGAGTAAAAAACGTGATAGAGAAAGACTCTTTAAACTGAATGCAGTATCCCTACATTCTCTGAGCCAACGCACAAACATTCCAAACATTGCGATCATGGAACTTAAGGTTAACAATGCTTTCTAGACCGGTTTTACCTGCGTACTGATGGTATTTCCGTCTAACTTGGCAAGTGAGTCAAAAAGGTTCTTGTAAAGGACATTTTTACGTGTGCTGGTGTCATCAGGTGGGAGATAATTCAAAATTGCTTTTCCGTGAAGGCGGTACATAGCCTGGATGACTCTCACAGAGAGTTCCCGCACTGAAGCAGCGCTGTGCTCCAATCCACCTGCCAGAAACTAACACAACATACACAAATATATTTAATTATTAATTCATTTCAATATTATGATTTTAAAATAGATACATTATTGTACAAGTTCAGGGGTCAGTAGGATTCATAAGGATTAATTAAATTGATTAAAAGGCTTTGAAATTGTTACCAAAAATCTTTCAGTACTGTTCTTTTTAATGTTTTATTCATCTAAGAATCCTGAAAAACAAAACGTATAATTGTGTCCATAAAAATATTAAAGAGCACTGTTTTTAACATATATTTTTTATATCATGTAAAACATTCACTTTATATTCAAAATATTTGTCTTTCACTTTCCCTCTCATGTTCTCCATACACACAGATCCCATTCATGTGCCCCCAGGCTTTGGATCTCTCATTTTAATTACAGGAAACCCAATCGCCTCTCTGCTGTGCCCTGAAGCCCATCTCATCTCCCGGGAAACTAGAAGGCAGAAGGCATTTAGCAGCCATCGCTGCATGTAACCTACAGCAACCATTTCGTGGGAGATTGTCAATAAAAAAAAGACCAAACTAACAGACAGACCCAATAAATATTTAAAAGGACATTTGGGAGCTGATTCATTGCTGGTTATTGCAAAAAAGTCTCTTAAAGAAATAGGTCACAAAAAAGCAATCATCTGTCTTTTTTACTGCTCTTCAAGTTGTTCCAAACCTGCTTTGACTTGTTGTCTATAGAAAGTCCAGACTGCTTTTATCTATACAATACAAGCACACTATGACCAGGCTCTGTAAAGCTCCAAAAAAAAAAATGAGGGTGTATAAAAATGATCAGATAATAATAATAATTTTGAGTAAACTAATCCCTATAATCCCTATAACATTCTGGCTCATACAGATAAGATGACAATTATTTATTGTTATGGCTAATAACAATAAATGGGCAAAATTAAAATTCAGCACTATTAACTAATTTGGCACTTAACACTAAAAACTAAAATCAAACATTTTATATTCTACAAGTGAATTTAGGCCATACATACAAAGCATAAATGTACAGTACAAAAAGTGGATATTTATTTTGAGAGATTATATTTAGCTGTGTTGTTAAATGTTAGCATGTAAAAAAATAAAAAGATTTAATTAAATAAGCATCTATAGTCCAAAAAGAGCAAACGAACATTTACAATTCGAATCAATTAAATTCAATATCCATATATTTGATCAAAAATGCAGAGAAAAAGTAATATTATGAAATATTATTGCTATTTTAAAATAAGAGTTTTTTTTATTATTTAATTTAACATATTTTAAAATATCATTTATTTCTGTGATGCAAAGCTAAATTTTCATCAGTGTCACATGATCCTTCTGAAATCATTCTAATATGCTGATTTATTATCAATGCTGATATTTTTGGAACCTTTGATACTTTTTTCAGGATTCTGTGATGAATAAAAAGATAAAAAGAACAGCATTTATTCAAAATAGAAATCTTTTCTAACAATATAAGTACTATCACGTTTTATCAGTTTAACACATCCTTGCTGAATAAAAGTATTAGTTTCTTTCAAACAAAGAAAAAATAAAACAATTTACTGACCCCAAACTTTGAACACTAGTGTATATTGCTACAAAAGATTTCTATGTAAAACACTGTTCTTTTTTACATTTTATTCATCAAAGCAGCACAACTCTTTCCAATATTGATAATAATACAGCATATTCGATTGTGTAACACTAAAGACTGTAGTAGTGCTGCTGAAAATTCAGCTTTTCATCACAGGAATAAATTTTATTTATAAGTATATTATAATAAAAAAACACTATGTTACATTGCAATAATATTTCACATCTTTACTGTCTTTTCTGTATTTTTAATCAAATGAACACAGCCTTGATGAACGAAAAAGACTTCTTTAAAATAACATCAAAAATCTTACTAATCCCAAACTTTTGAATGGCAGTGTATAAACAAAATATTTGAAAAACTCTCTTACTTTGCTTAGTAACTGATCCTGATGCCATTACCCACCCAGCTAAACCATGTGGAGGAAAAAGAGACTTCAGGCCACCAAGGTGTGGTGACCTAAACCTTTCAAGCTAACACACAAACCAGAAGAAGCTGTTGTTTTAAAATAACAAAGCCAAACTGGAACACAGACACAAACCTCAGTGCACATTGCAAATCCTTGTGAAATTTCACAGTCTCTCTTGTAGTAGTGCAGCAAGTTTGCATTGCAAATATACTTTAAACTGCACAGGTACCGAAAGAAAAACAAAATAAAACTCTCTCTTTAACTATGACTCTAAGAGGCTAAGGAAGCGCAATTTTAACAGCTGTACCACTTTGTACAACTAACTGCTGGAACAGACAGAGAGAATGAGACAGTGCTTGGATGACTTTCTCAAACTTCGCCATGAATAAGCAACTGGCTGTCAAAACAGCCCTCTTTTAAGAAACATTACGTAGGGTCAACTACACCCTCTCTGTCATACAAAGACCACTTTGTTTAAGTCTAATGAAGCTTTAAGAATCTTAATTATAGCTGTGAGAATGAAATTAACCTTCATTATTCCAACAAAAAAAGTTACATTTGTGATATTTTGGCAATAAAAACCCAAATATCAAATATTTGTGTGGTCTTAGATGTTAAAGCACAGTTTAGGTTTGTAAATGCACCTAACTGCAAACATTCACCACCACAGCAAGTATCTAATGCCAGTCGGTGTGTGTGGTCTCAGACTAGTACATAACCTTTCATGTATCATGTGGTCAATAAATCTAACCAGCCATTTGCAGTTTTAAAGGCTACTACTCTAAAGCTGTAGTTTAAACTTCAATCTTACAGCTTGACTGAACAGAAGGTCATTGGGTTGACACCCAGTGAGATCATTTCAGAAAATGTTGAAGTTGGGCCAGTACCCGCATGACGTTGTCGAGGGTGAAGCCAGAGTCCTTGGTGCCCAGCTGTTCTAGAAGCTTCTCCAGCAGTTCCAGTCTGCTTAGTGCCAGTCTAGCGGGTACACTGCTCTGCATGGGCCTCACAAGCTCCACAGGAACCATCTGCAGAGCTCTCACCTCCTTAAATGAAGCCATTTCCTGCAAAAACAAACATGCAAGCAAGCTTTAAACAGCATTCAAGTTACAAAACACAAGCTATACACAATCCCTGAAAAGGAACAAGGGTTTCACGGTTAGTGCTTCGTCTGTGTACAAAAAAGCAGGGTAGGCCGAAAGACTAATTTTCTTCTCCAACTTCAAAATTGTCCGACATCACTGTTTTACCGTTTTTTGTAAATGGCGTTTGACTTTCTTTGCACGTAGTGTCGGTACTTTCACCTACATTATGCATGACCTTTCCAACATGATTACGTAATTCGTAAGGTCGGGCTGGTGCAAAACAAGCATTTGTGGTTAAAAAGTATATCAATTTGTATCGTTTAAAAAAAAATTACCTAATGTTCCCGCTAGACAAGACCCTTATTTCTTGGCTGGGATTGTGTAGAACTCTTTGAAGCGGCACTGAAACTGCAATTTGGACCTTTAACCTGTTGATCCCCATTTAAGTCCACTATATGGAGAAAAATCCTAGTATGTTTTCCTCTAAAACCTTAATTTCTTTGCGACTGAAGACAGAAAGACATGAACATCTTGGAACACATGGGAGTATGTAAATTGTCAGGAAATTTTTATTTTGGAAGTGAACTTGGCTTGGCTACATTGGATTACAGTCTCAGAGAGGAATCACAAGAGGAATCATTTGTGAACTCCACTGTCTCTACTCCCATTGATTACATCCTTGCTCAATGTTAAAGCGATACTCCACCCCAAAATGAAAATTTTGACATTAATCACTTACCCCCATGTCGTTCCAAACCTGTAAAAGGTTTGATCGTCTTTGGAACACAATTTAGAATATTTTGGATGAAAACCGGTAGCTTTTTGACTGTCCCATTGACTGCCAAGTAAATAACACAGTCAAGGCCCAGAAACGTATGAAAGACGTTGTCAAAATAGTCCATCTGCCATCAGTGGTTCAACCATAATTTTATGGAATTGTATCATTTTTGTCTCCTCTGCATCACCGTAGCGCCGTTTTGGAAAGTATCCACTGAATGTAAACAGCGTACGCTGTTTACGTCCAATGGATACTTTCCAAAATGGCACTACTGTGATGCGGAGGAGACAAATTGTTGACTAAAGTCGTTATTTTTGTTTTCTTTTCAAAAAGTATTCACGTAGCTTTGTAAAATTATGGTTGAACCACTGATGGCAGATGGACTATTTTGACAACGTCTTTCATATGTTTCTGGGCCTTGAAAGTGTTGTTTACTTGGCAGTCAATGGGACAGTCAAAAAGCTACCGGTTTTCATCCAAAATATCCTAAATTGTGTTCTGAAGACAAACAAAGCTTTTACGGGTTGGGAACGACATGGGGGTAAGTGATTAATGACAAAATTTTCATTTTGGGCTGGAGTAACCCTTTAATGTTAAACTCTCCTAAAAGTCACATAGTCAGGCGCACCCAAACACACTGCCAACGGCTGCTATCACTCATGTCATGTCAAATAGACAGCTTTTGTCACTGTTGACATCGTTTGGGCACACAAAAAATACTTGGAAAAAAACATAAAATGATTTATAACATATTGATATCAATACTACATTAAATTATTTATAAAAAGGTGTGGCCTTTCATGTACTTTTCCCATCATCCAGAAGCATGAGCCACAAATGTCTTTATTTATTCAGCGCAAAAAAAGTTCTCTTACACAATGCTGACAGAGACACAACCTGTTTATCAACAACCAAAACCACAAATCAGTGTCTGTCAGTCATGGACCACATTAACATTAAAACATCTTTTTCCAGGAACCTAAAAAATCTATATCCTTATCACATGATGAGTGTCACAAGATAAAGTACTTTTCAGCCTTTGTTTTGCAACTAATCTGTGTGGGAAACAATCTTCATATTTTTCAATGCTGTATACATGATATTTTTTATATACAATCTGCTGAAAGATTGTACATGGTGGTATGCATAAAAGAATGTATATTTACATGCACAGTTACAATGGAGCTAGAGCAGGGTTTTGTGTAGTCAATTGACCCATCGCAAAGAGATGACTGACTGGCAATCTGACCAATCATAATGCCACTTTGTCCTCGGAACAAATCAAACAGGAGAGTAGACATCAGTAACTTCAGTGGACTTAAACTTGACAATGGTGTGTACTGACGTCTTTCAGGAGTAGAAATAAAATACGTTCTTAAAATACGTGCTTTAAGAATATGAAAAGATGATCGATCAGGGAATACAGTGATCTGTCAGTTCTCTAATGGCAGCTTCCTCTTTGCTCCGCAATATATTTTTGATGTTTAACATGATGCGTAGTGTGAGAGCGGAATTGTTTGTTGGACATACAGTGAGGAAAAAAAAGCTGGCCACCAGGTTTGCACACATCTCAGGAGGGATTTTGTCCCACTCCTCTTTGCAGATCATTAAGGTTTCAAGGCTGACGTTTGGCAACATGAACCTTCAGCTCCCTCCACAGATTTTCTATGGGATTAAGGTCTGGAGACTGGAGACACTCCAGGACCTTAATGTGCTTCTTTCTGAGCCACTCCTTTGTCGCCTTGGCTGTGTGTTTTGGGTCACTGTCATGCTGGAATACCCATCCAGGACCCATTTTTAATACCCTGGCTGAGGGAAGGAGGTTCTCACCCAAGATTTGACAGTCCATGGCCCCATCCATCGTCCCTTTGATGTGGTGCAGTTGTCTTGTACCCCTTGTTAGCAGAAAAACACCCCCAAAGCATAATGTTTCCACCTCCATGTTTGATGGTGGGGATGGTGTTCTTGGGGTCATAGAGGGCATTCCTCCTCCTCTGAACACGGTGAGTTGGGTTGATGCCAAAAAGCTCGATGTTGGTCTTATCTGACCCTAACATTTAACCCAGTTCTCCTCTGAATCATTCAGATGTTCATTTGCAAGCTTCAAACAGGCCTGTACATGTACTTTCTTGAGCAGGGGGACCTTGCGGGTTCTGCATGATTTCAGTCCTTCAAGCTGTAGTGTGTTACCTATTTCTTGGCGACTACGGTCCCCAGCTGCCTTGAGATCATTGACAAGATCCTCCCGTGTAGTTCTGGGCTGATTCCTTACCATTCTCATGATCACTGAAACTCCACGAGGTGGGATCTTGCATCTTGCAATTTTGTTTCTTCCATTCCAACTGTTGTCACCTTCTCACCAAGCTGCTTGGCGATGGTCTTTTAGCCCATTCCCGCCTTGTGTAGGTCTACAATCTTGTCCCTGACATCCTTTGACAGCTCTTTGGTCTTGGCCATGGTGGAGAGATTGTAATCTGATGGATTGATTGCTTCTGTGGACAGGTGTCTTTTATACAGGTAACAAACTGAGATTAGGAGCACTCCCTTTAAGACAGTGCTCTTAATCTCAGCTTGTTGCCTGTATAAGACACCTGGGAGCCAGAAATCTTGCTGATTGATAGGGGATCAAATATGTATTTCACTCATTAAAATGCAAATCAATGCATTTTAATGAATGTGTTTTTCTGGATTTTTTGTTGTTATTCTGTCTCTCACTGTTCAAATAAACCTACCATTAAAATTATAGACTGATCATTTCTTTGTCAGTGGGCAAACATACAAAAATCAGCACTGTAGCAACAGTAACTAAGATAGGCGGTTCTAATATAGAGCTATATATATATATATAGATGAGAAGACATCAAACTCTCTTTATGAGTCTTTTAAAAGTGTTTTGTGGCCAGACCTGTTTATGAAATTAAATTGTATCAGACAAAATCTGGCAGATTGAAATGAGGAAATCTTATAGCAGGCTTACTGTAAAAGATAAGATCTCTATTCATGCTAACAGAAAGCCACAAATAATTGACAATTCCAGTTCACAGCAAAACTCACTTTACAAAGCCACCAGTATATATAATGTCTTCAGACATTATTCACTCCCAGTCATCTATGAAGATACTCAGCAAATCAGGTCATGCTAAATATAGTTTTTCTAGTCAACTGGAGATGTTTTTCTGTTGACATTTTTTGGATCAATGACCCAGAAAGCTACAGGAGTTGCTTCATTACAGATTCATACAGATAAGGTGTTTCAAAAGTCTGTACTGACCTGTATAAAGGTAACAGCTATTGTTCTCAGTCTCGGGGTGGATTCTCCAGTCCTGGAGAGCAGATTATTCCAAGTCTGTTCCACACAGTGACTGATCTCAGATTTGCCCAGCTGATGATTGGGAATTAACTCACTCAGAATCATTCGAAGCAGATTCAGAGATGCAAGAAACACCTAAAATGCAATAAAAATAGAGAAAGTTGTTACCTTATATACTAAAATTCATAAGCATTTCACAGTTTATGAGCTTCTATGGTGCTCATGAACAGTTCTTCGTGTAAGAACTTCTGTGTACCCATTATAAATGACCATCTAACCAAAGAAAAAATATTACTGCATTTTAAAATTTATTCATTAACACAGCATGATTATTTTAGAACCATCTGGAACCATTTTTCAGGTGCAATTACACACAGAAGCCGTATAAGAAACTGCTTAAGACCTTTACAGCAACACATGGCGCAGAGTAACGCCAACAGGTCAGCTAAAGCACACAGTTAAATGCTGTTCTGTGTTAGTTTAGCTAAATAACCGTGGGGAGAGGGTCACTGGAATGTGTCCAGCAGTTCAAACTCTCTGTACAACCATTTAAAAGAGTTTAGAATGAAACTCTGAAAGGCCATGACTTTTACTGAAAGTAATTTATCTAAGGACTGACAGCACAATAAAAAAAACAGCTGTCACGTTACAACCACAAACATGCATGTGCTTTGAGAATGCCTGAGGGCTAGATGATTCATTAGCATGTAAAAATAGCTAAAGGTTCACTAATCAACACCTTTAGTCAAAAACTATTTTTTAAAACAGCCTCACATACAGACTACAAAATGTATTTTATGCAGCACTCACTCTATTTATTTTTAACTCAATAAAAAATTGTATATAAAATATTTAATTTTGTGCCTATAACATTTAGCTGTTTTGTTCATACATATTCATAACAAACATTTGTAGACTGTGTTCCTTATATTTTAGTTTGGTTGTTTAACATGACGAATATTAGAAGAAGTTGTACTAAAAACAAACACTGTAAGCAAAATTACCACCAAGTTAAAAAATGTTAAATAGTTTCTTTAGTAGACAGTTTGTATGTCGTTTATTTTAATCAATCATTTCCCTTATACCAGAAAGGTTCAGACTTAGTCTTAAGGTCCTTGCACACTAAGCCATATGCATTTTCATGTGGTTTTTTTTTTTTTATATTTGTTAATTTCGTCGCACACAGATTGTCACGGCAGCACAGAATTGTCAAAACACCTCTCAAAATGCTTGCTACAGATGCAAAAAATGCAGAAACTTAAAACAGATCAGGATTTTTTTATGATGGACATAAGTTTCAGCATCAGTGTGGTTGTATTTATTTTTTAACATGCAAAAAAATTGGTAGGAGAATTTCAGGAAATTTATAATTCTGTTTAACCAATTTAAAGTTACAGTACCCAAAAAAGTTATTCTCCAAAATCATTTTTTTCTTATTTAGTGATTCTGAGTGCTAATTTTGCCTACGTTCAAAAGAAGATACTATTAGAATGATGAAATTTTGTAACATTACATTTGTCATAATTTATTTCTAAAAGTAAACACATTTTTCAGGCAGGTCCAGTTAATGTGCATGAAAGCTCTACAGAAAACAAGCAGTCAATGTCTCTATCAAAAAAGGAAACTGGCCTGTTCAAATGTAAGCATTACGATTCACCCAAATCTCCTGTTTTTGTTTTTTTACAGTTGGTCCATCTCCTCTCCCTCATACCTGCTGTTCTATCGCAGTTTATCTTAAACCTGAAGCTGAGTTTACCCTTGGGAGAGATAAGCCAGGCTTTTTACTACATTTGTTGAAGTATCACTTCTACAGATAATCCACAATACTAGACAGAACACGACACCTAAACAGTCACAACTATCAGTTGTGATGATGGTGCCGTTCAGTCTTCAGCCTGAAATGAAACTGAAAAGAAGGGAACATGAGAGAAATTAGAAAGACAGGGTGAGAGAAAGAAAGACAGCAGGAGAGGCTGAGAAACCAGAAGAAGGAGGCTGATAAAATCAGAGAAAAAGACTGGGTAAAATAAAGATCGAGTGAGAGTTCTCGTACAGATGACACTTTATCTGTGAGAGCTTTCTTGCAGAGGAACACGGCTGCTTTCGTCATGCTCCGCAGTTCTGCTTTTGGGGTTCCAGGTGGAGCCTCCATCAGTTTCTTGTAGACTGCCAGCAAAGCATCCTCTCTGTATGACCACGTCTTGGAATAAGCCCCTGCCACCTTAGAGAGACAGACAAGAGATAGAGAAAAGAAGGATCACATTCCAGAAGAGCACACAAACCAAATACACCAGCTGACCATTTGACCTTTGTCGCATACAGTTTACATAGTGCTGTAAGACAGTAAACGACAACTATTGATGGACATCACAGCAAAGTGTTAAGGGAATAGTTTACCAAAAAATAAAAATTACCCCATGATTTATTTAATAATGGCAGTGAATGGGGGTAGAGATTTTGAAGCCCAAAAAGTGCTCTGCAGAGCTCCAGGGGGTTAATAAAGCCCTGATAAAGTATGCATTTGTGGTTAATAAAGGATGCATTTGTGTGAGAAATAACTATATTTATAACTTTAGAAACCGCAGTCTCTAGGTTCTGCTAACTGTCTTACACGCATTCATGAGAGAGTGGCATTCCAGCAGATGACGTAGGATGTAGGTGTAAGTTCCGGTTAGGAGTGTGCGATCTGATGATTTTTGATCGTGGACGATAAAAATGTCTCCATTATCCTAGTATCATGCTATTCTATCATCTGCAGTTCTGGCGCTTCTGGCTCAATATACTGTACAACGCAACATACTTTCACAAAAGAGTTAACTCAGTGGTAGAGACTCACGCGACACTGCACTTATTCACAATCATAAAAGTACATTATTTGCAAGTTATGCCAGCTAAACATTTCATTTGCATGCTGTTCTGATACCTGAAGCACGCACACCCTACAAGCCTGTTAAATAGCATCTAATTACTAAATTAGAACTAATACTGAACAAGTTATGTATCGTGTCTGACTATGCTAATACTGTCAAAACACACAAGGTTTACATATAAACACAGCTGCTTATGTCTAATGTGAAAGTAAACGATTGAGAGAAAAACAGACGCGTGCAGCTCTTAAAGCCACAATACTAAACATGCTGATTAGTTCACCCAAAATAATATTCTGTCATTATTTACTCACATGTTGTCCCAAACTTGTATTAATTTCTTTCTTGTGCTAAACATAAAATAATATATTTTGAAAAATGTTGGTAACCAAACAGTATCTGGTCCCCATTGAATTTAATAATAGAAATGATCAAATAGATAACGTTCAAAATAAAAAAAGAAACTCATTCAGTTTAAAACAACCTGAGAGTGAGTAAACCATGGTATAAAAATAAAACACAAGGACAGAATTGCCATACAGATGATAGAATTTTCATTTTTGGGTGAACTATTTTAATGTTAATAAAACAACAAACCACAATGATGTTTTTATATTTAATAAAATTTGTTGAATGCTAACGCCAAATACACCTACTGTATCTGAAAAATGACGCAGTTTGTTTTATCTGTATTGTGTTTATTTTGATGTGTATCTTTGTTCTTATTTTTTATTAACAAAGATAAAGACAAAGATTTTTATCTTCCTTCACTTTGGCCTAAATATCTTCCATTCTTTTTTTAATTAAAGTATAAAATAATTATACTTTGTTACCTTGAAAGGCTTTGTTTTTTAAAAAGAGAAATTAGTTTGGCTGTAGCTCAGACAACTTGCAAAATAGTAAAACCAACACACCAAAGAATCGAGATAAAATCGTGATATTTACGAAAAAAAAACAAAACAACGTGATATGATATTTTTGCCATATCGCCCACCCCTGGTTCCGGTGAGAAGTGACAAACATTTAAGTGCAGAGGAGAGAGTAAATCAAAACACTGGTCATGATTTAGAAGTTACAAAACAAGGATTTGTAAAGAAAAATGTAAGAGGATTTTGATACAAGCCAAAAGCAGACTGATTTTACTTTGCTGTAGATAAATCTTGGTTCTCGCAAGACTAGCACATTCTCACCGGAGCTTACGCTACACCTACATCCTACATCATTCACTAGAATGCCTTTCTCTAGTGAATGCATGTACAACAATTAGAAGAAGTAGAGATTGTGGTTCATAAAGTTTTAAATATGGATTTTTTTTTACATAAACACGTCGCTTTGCTTCAAAATCTTAACCTCCATTCACTACCATTATTAAGCTTGGAAGAGCCAGGACATTTTTAATAGAAATACAATTGTATTTGTCCGTAAGAAGAAAATCATAATACACCTAGGATGGCTTGAGGGTGAGTAAATTATGGGGTCATTTTTATTTTTGGGTGAACCATCCCTTTAAATACTTAAAGAAATAATTTACCCCAAAATGTAAACTCTGCTATAATTAACTTCATGTTATTCCAAACCAAGTTGACTTTTGCCAACTTGAGAATCAGATCAGTATGATCTGCGCACAAATAATTTAGGCCAGTTTTGTAAATACTCTAATAAAGTCAACCAACTGGAAGCTATATGTGTTGAGTGTCTCACCACACTGTCTCCATAGATGTCGATGGGCAGACTGGCCTCTCTTTGAGCTTTCTCTGTAAGCGGTTCTGGTTTTCCTGAGGCCCCAGCGATACGTGGGGTGGATGTGTCTGTGAGAGTGGGCATCTCTTCAAGCTCACTGACTGGCTGATCACTCGACCTCTTCCTAAGAGCAGGTAAAGGCCTCTCATCATAAGGAAGGGAACTGATCTGTGAAAACACATGCACAAACACTGTTTGATTCCATCACTGGATGATTCCATGACTACAAATATGTTAAATGAAATCAGATATGCAAAACATTCCCGACATAAATAATAATAGGCTTCGACAGTTGTAGATTTCAAGTTGATCCATGTCATTTTTTTTCCCAAAGTATTTTACAAAAGTGTGTAAACATTTGAGCTCTGACATGATTTAGGGCAGTACTACGCTAGTAGCACAAAAAATGACACACCATTAACCATTAAACCCTTTAATCCAATCTTGAAACCAAAACTCTAGCTAATGCAAATCCCTGACAAGCATGTTAAGCCACACACATGTTTAGATAATAAATCCACAAAGAGCCTTGTGTAAGTGAAGAATGAGCTACATTGGTGGAGAGGAACAGAAGCAGCGTTTCATCAAGGCAGATAACTCTGAGGATTACAGCAGAAAGTACCCTTAAAACTAGCATTTGTGATAAGATATATTACTGAATGAGAAAAAATAGACAAGCAACGCATTAGAACAATAACAACATAAATGGCTGTTTATTCTGTGTACATCAAGACTTACATCGATCTTGGGGATGTGAGGAGGACTGAGGGGTACTGAGGCAACTGTATGTTTAGGGCTAGTTGCTTTTGAAGTATCCTGTTCATCTTTCTCCTTCACGTGTTGACTCTGTCTCCTCTTCCTGGGTGAGTCTGCTAGACGAGGCGTGTCTTTCTGTGTCCCAACACGTGGAGAGGGAAATTCAGAGACAGAAAGCTCAGAAGTTCTGTGGATCTGAAACAAAGGTTTTACCATTTTTTTATTATTTACATTTTAATCAAGGTTTCGTAAAAGCTATTTGTCAAAATAAAATAAATATTAAGTCTGAAATGAATAAAACGCTAACAAATGTTCTCTAAACTATTCACATGCTACAGATAAAGGTTTGTCAGAATACATAATCGGAGTGTTCTATGAATGTCCAAATGATTTATTGTCTGCTGTATAAATATGTCTCTTGGCCTCAGACGAGTAAGAAGCAAACACCTGATCTCAGGAGAACCAGCACAATCACTATTCGGCTGGGAAACTGCCATATCAGAGTACTAATCTCACTGGAGCTGGAGGCCCTCACAACACAAGAGATGCATTATTCATGCATTCATTGCAGGAAAAGAAATTAAGAGAGAGACACAGGAATATGGATGGATGAAAGTCATTGAAGGTTATTTACACTGTTGAAGAGTTTGATTCTCATGCTAAACAGTTTCAAAGTTTTAAAAAACTATTTGGACGTATAACAGATTAATTTTGTGCCAAATACAATAATTTTTGCTTGTCTAGAAAATCCTTCTTGATTTAAGAATGTTTTAATATTTTGGCTGGAAACAAGACAAAATCTGTACAGAATTTTTTTTTTTTCTACAGAAATTAATTTATGTTTTTTATGCTTTCAGGTGTTAAACATTCTGAAGGATTTATTGTTTGTAATCAAGTTCATCATTCTTTCAGTCTTTCTATTTCTTCACATTTAGTCACTGTACTCTCATGAACGCATGTCCACAAGTGGCGCAGTAGAGACGAAAATGTGGAATAAAGTCGTTATTTTTATTTTGTTTGCGCAAAAATGTATTCTCGTAGCTTTGTAAAAATAACAGCTGAACCACTTTATTGATCATCTTGGTACTTTTCTGGGCCTTGCTGTCTATCAGAGGGTCAGAGAGTGCTCAGATTTCATCAAAAATATCTTAAATCGTGTTCCGAAGATGAAAGAAGGTCTTACAGGGTTGAAACAATATGAGGGTGAGTAATTAATGAGAGAATTTGGATAAACTATCCCTTTAAGTGATTGCCAGTTGACAAGTGGGAAGGGAATAAAATGGCACTGAAAATAGCCATAACCATAACAATAGGCAAAACGTGTGAAACAATGCAATAAAAAATAAATACTGTATAGAAAAATTACATTTTGATAAATGGAAACTAAAATTTAAAGCCACAAACAAAAATCCCTGATATTTTATGACTTTCAATGTCTGGAATAGACCTTTTAAAATTCCATGATATTCCATGACCTGTGGGAACAGAAACAAAGTTTTGCGAATGTGTTTGTTGATGAGCATTTTATAAACAAGGTCCAGTTCAATGCTGGATTTGCACATTGTTTGATACTAAAAGATGAAGTGTTCCCAGCTATAAAAGATCCCGGTCATGATTCAGAACTGCAGTTGGTAAGTGAAACAGCAGAGGCTCAGCTGTTTTCAGAGAGAATCGTAAAACTGTACTTTTCTTTTGTAAAAAGATGATAAAACTAAAGACTTTTTGGAAATATGAAGGATGCAGTCTCTATATGTACTCAAGATTACATGCCTCCTTTAACTGACTTCTGAGAAGTGCAATGGATGGATGGACACCTCCGTTGGAAAGTTCAGGGTCTTAAGAAGGACGTATATAAAGTATTATTTTAATGTTTTTAAAAATACACCAAGGCCCATTTTATTAAAAACATACAGTAAAAACCATAATACTCTGAAATATGGTTACACTGTTTTTATTATTTTTTTTAAATGTTATGTAGTTCTGTAGTGGCAAAGTTTTTCGGCAGCTATTAGTCACATGATAATTTAGAAATCATTCTAATATGCTGATTTTTTGCTTAAGAAACAATTATTATTATCAATGGTGAAAAGAGTTGGGCTCCTTAATAGTTGTGGTAACCACACTTACCAAAGATTATTTGATTTATATTCACAATTATTATTTTTTTAACATTGCAAATGTTTTTACTGTCACTTTTGATCAATTTAATGCATTTTTTTTTTACTTAAAATCTTTCTGACCCCCAAATTTTTAACTGTAGGATATATGTGTATGGATGAATGTCTACCTGACTGATGTCCAACAGGTCATGGAGCTCCAGCTGCTGATAGACTGTGAGCCTGTAAGCTTCCATTTGTTCCTTTTTCTGCTTGGCTGTGTCAAAGTCCTCTCGCTCTATGGCACTGTGTTTCTCCACATCATACCGGCCCAAACGCTCACCCACCTAAAAAGAAAAAGAGAAAATAGAGAAAAAAGAAAAAAAACAAAAAAAAAAGACAGAGAGGTTGTTAAATCTTTACACAAAAGAAGACACTTTCTTACCAATTACTGTCCGGCTGCAGTTAAAAGGTAGGCTACAGCTCTGTTGAAATATACCTGGATGCATTTCAACCCTCTCAATTCCAGCTCCACATCTCCAATGTGTAACATCATTATTAAACTACACGTGCAAACAGATATGTGTCAGACAAAGAAGGTAAATCTAATAACCTTTTGGAGGTCTGCAATAGCTTGCTTAAGTTTTTTGGCCAGCATGAATCTTTCCTCCCGAACCATGTCCTGTTTTTTCTGGTCCAGCAGCCGTATGATATGAGCCACCTCAGGGTCCTGATACATATCAAATGCCAAGTCATCAAGCGGCGAGATAGAGTCACATTTATAACTTGAGAGCCTGCAAGATAACAAGAGTGAACACAAAAGAAAGACAGAACACTGCATGCACAAATTTATTATAATGCAGTAAAACCAGTTTTTACCCGGTGCATGTTCCATCCAAAGCTGAGCTATATTGGCTGTTGTTTAGATATTGATCAATCAGCTGATCTCTGCTGATCTGGGGAAAAAAACACTATGATTCAAAAATCAGAAAGGTGGCCAGTTTTGAAAGTAATGAATGTTTCTATTCAGAAAAGATGTATTAAACTGATTACAGTTGGCAACAAAAACCTTTCACTTTGTTACAAACAACATCAAATAAGAGTGTTTTATTTCTATCATCAAAGAATCTTGAGAATTTGTGTTTTTGACATTGATAATAGGAAATGTTTCTTGAGCACCAAACAAAGGTTAAACATCTTGCTTTCTGCCTGTGAACCAAAACTTATTATCACTAGAGTCCTGGATAACACAAAGAGACTCCAGCTTGGACAGAGAGAGAGAGGGATTAGAGATTAACAATGCAGAGATTGTTAGCAAGGTGGGAGAGGACGAGAGAGAGAGGAAGTTGTGGAGGAAAAAAAAGGGGGGAGACAAGGTGAGCGTAAGAGGAGAAAGAGAGCATGAGAAAAAAAGAAGGGGGTAGTGGGATAGAGCGAATAGGAGATAGGGGAGGGCTGAAAGTCACGGTGATATGGATATATTGATGAGTGATCTGATCTGAAGCTTTGCTGTGCTTATGGAGCTCAGACTCACATTACACAAATCCACATATACAAACACTGAGCACAAACCATTAGACCTGCTCAAGAACCAAAACATCCATATACACAAAAAGGCTCATCAGGTGCTATTAATAAAAGACTAGTGAAATTAGTCATTAATATTTAAACTTAAAGTAACAATAAATTGATGCACGCATACAGGCATTCATATGAATGCTGTTCCATCTAGTGTTTCTTATGTTGTAAAAAAGAATCCAAATCAGAATGTAAAATTGCTCTCTTTCAATTCACAGGAATTTAATTAGTTCAAAACAACGATGTTTCGACTCATTTATAAAAAATAAAGTTAATTTATACTAAATACCAGAAACAAAACATATTTAAATTTTGCCACACATCTCAAAAAGTTTTACCTTTTCAGAATATTAACACTACCTTAAAATCCAAGGGGTATTTCAGGTAAACTATTTGGGTCAAACAGATTTAAATGTAAATAAATGGCATTCCATTTAAATTAAACTTCAACAAATTAAAATCAACATCCTGTTTTAAGCATATTTGCAAGTTTGGGAGCAGAACTAGAATTCCAAAAGAATTCTTGATTCAGAACCACACTGATCCAAATGCTCAGCCAAACATTAAGGAATCATTCCCAACATTTGCTATTGTCTCATGTTAAATTTGTTTGTTTGTCACTGTAGGTGAAGCTTAACATTCCCAAAGAGAGAGAAACATGCTTAAAAGAATACCACTGCCATCTAGAGGATATGAAAAGAACAATTCCATAAACTGAACTCTATAAACTACCCATAAACCATAAACTACTTACTGCTATCCCAGTGTCGTTTCCATCCACAGGGTCACCCAAAATATTTAGGGCCACCAATGCAACCTAGAATTTAGGAAAGAATGTGATATAACATCAATAAGATTACAGTAAACAAATCAGCCCTAATTTCCCACATGAATCTGTTTGTACCTGATTGTAGATGTTGTATTGGTTAACATGGTTTCTGTGAAAGGTGAGCTTCAAGTAAGACCCAACAGCATCAACGTGAACAGACTTCAGCTCTCTGGCTCTGAAACCAGTCTTCTCGTTGTCAGAGAGAGATACATACCTAGACAATACATTACAAACTCAATACAGTTATTTCAGCAATCATCTTATTGAGATGTGATTAAGTGTTACAGAGGTCAAAAGTTTACATACACCTTTCAGAATCTGCAAAATGTTAATTATTTTACCAAAATAAGAGGAATCATACAAAATGCATGTTATTTTTTGTTTAGTGCTGACCTGAATAAGATATTTCACATGAAAGGTATTTACAAATAGTCCACAAGAGAAAATAATAGTTGAATTTATAAAAACGACCCTGTTCAAAATTTTACATATTTCTTGGTTTGTTTAATGATAGTTGTTCATGAGACCCTTTTTTGTCCTGAACAGTTAAACTGCCTGCTGTTACAGAAGGTTCAAATGCTCACTGATGCTTCAGAAGGAAACACATATGATATTTAAGCAAAAAAAAAATAAAAAATCATACATATCTTCATTTGGTTCAAAAGTTTAACCCTGACTTAATGCATCATTTTTCTTTCTGGAGCATCAGTGAGCATTTGAACCTTCTGTAATAGTTGCATATGAGTCCTTCAGTTGTCCTCAGTGTGAAAAGATAGATCTCAAAATGATACAGTCATTGTTGGAAAGGGTTTAAATGCACAACAATGCTGAAAAACCAAAGAATTTGTGGGACCTGAAGAATTTTTCTAACGCAGCAGGCAGTTCAACTGTTCAGGACAAACAAGGGACTCATGAACAACTATCACTAAACAAAAAAAAAAACACAGCATTCAGGTAACAACACAATATAAAGAATCAAGCGTATGTAAACTTTTGAACGGGGTCATTTTCATAACTTCACCTATTATTTTCTCTTGTGGACTATATGTAAACATCTTTCATGTGAAATATCTTATTCAGGTCAGTACAAAATAAAAAATAACATGCATTTTATATGATCCCTCTTATTTTGTTAAAATAATTAACATTTTGCAGATTCTGCAAGGTGTATGTAAACTTTTGACCTCAACTGTATACTGATAATGATCAGAACAGAGCAGTGATGTTTAGACATTCCTCACCCCAATCTATGGAGACTATGAGCCTGCTGGGGTGAGCTAGGCTCCGGCAATCTATCACCAATGTGGAACTCGATCTTGGATGGGATCAGGTACTGATGGGACAGTAGCTGGAGTTTCCTGATGCGACATCTCTCAACCAACTGCAATATGATTTCCTGAGGGAATGTACAGAACCTACAAACAATAATTAAAAAAATATTCTTTAAAAAGCATTTCAGAACTGTAATCTTTGGTAAAAGCAACCATAAACAGCTATTAAAGTGATTATTATTAGCAATTAAATAGCTTTTATAGTTATAGTGTTTTCACAACACGTCACCAACCGGCCATATTGGCAGCACTGAGCGTAAGCAATGCCACCGAAACAAACGAAACATAATACATATTTTACTGATTAGTGCTGCTGAAAATGATCAATTATTGTCATGTTTTGGGCTGTATTAATCGGTCGGACCGGAAAAAAACTTTTGGAGTACTTTAGACTGCCAAAAGATATAACAAATTATAACGCATAATTTGTGAGTGCAAAAAACAGTTTGAATAACAAAAGGCGTTTATGGTTGGCCAAACTGAATTAGGATTTCCAGGGCAAGAATCTTGACAACATTTGTGTTTGTTCTTATCATTTCCAGTCAGGTAGGTGAAATATCAGGCTAATCTATCTTAATTAATACTGCTCATATGTATCTTTACCACCTATTAACATTTTGCGCCCTTTCCTGATTAGTCCTTCTCTATATGATTTAGCAGCTTCATTTTTTTCACATGGACAGCATAAATTAGCAGAACAACGTACTCAGTAGTACATTAACCGTGAAATCCACGCTGTGGTTTACATCCGAGTTTTGCCAGTATGGCCGCACATCCGACGCACAACTAACCAAATCATGACGTAACTGAAAACCCTCTATAATGCATTTATTATTCATCCTACTTTACGTTGTCTTTTCAACCAATCCTAACTAAATTATATAAAGAATAATCTAACATAAATAATATAAAATGTATTAACCTGGTGGACCTCCAGCCATTGACAGTGGGCGCGTGGACCATCAGCTTTTTGGCACTGTAGTTTCCTTCATGACCAGACCAGCTGATTACAGTGAAGCCTATCTTATGAGGCATCCCGTACCTGAGCTCTGATGGTTATAGGATATGAACAATACATGATTTTTAATTTCACAAAGCACCAGCACTATAACATAAAACATAGAAAGAACCTGTAATTTGTTAACATTCCTTTACATGAGAGTAATATGTTGTTTATGATGTATGATTACAGTAAATAAATATCTCTAGAATTAAACTATCTAGAATAACATAAAGACGAACAATTAATTAAATAGCAGCAATGAAAGGTAATATCTGTTTTCAATAAAAACACCATATTAATAGTTACTTGTTGCAACACTGTATTTTTTGAGAAGTCTATTCTTAAATGCTGCATATGTATTCAGGTTCGCTGCTTATTATAAATAAACTTAGACACAACTATTATTGTTATGTAAAGTATTTAGCGTTAGCGTGCGGTCTGGCTAACTAACGTTAAACAGTAACATTACGGTTACAACTCCTCCAAAACAGCAATAAGGATCTTAATCACAAACCACACCTTAATAAGATAAAGCTCAGAATCCCTCATTGTTAAAGTCGTACTAATATTCACCATTTCGCAGATCAAATTTCGATAAATAAGTTGTTTACCCAAATATAGCAGTTGCCTACGTTTATCTCCATAACCACCGTTTGACAACTGAAGCTTCTGCGCATGCGCGAGATTTTCGTTCGGATTCTTGAAAGAATCCGGTGTTTTGAATGAATCTTTTAGGTGAACGAATCATTTTCGTTCACTTCCGCATACTGACACTTGTTCACTTTAATGTACGGTAGTTTTGTTAGAAAGTCTAACTTGGTACGTGTCTCCCATGCAGCGTTTTAACAGAAAATAAGAAATATTTTTAGATTTGTATATATATATATATATATAATGTTTTACACTACCAGTTAAACGTTTATGAACAGTGATTCTTAAAGAATTGTCTTCTGCTCACCAAGTCTGCATTTATTTTATTCAAAATACAACCTAAGCAGTAATATTGTGAAATATTTTTACTATTTACAATATCTGCTTTCTATTTGAATATATTTTTAAAAAGTAATTAAAAAAAATCTAAATCAAAGAAACCTGAAAAAAAATCTACTCAGCTGTTTTCAACATAATAATAATAATAATAATGATGATGATGATAATGATGATGATGATGATACTAATAATAAATAAATGTTTTGAGCAGCAAATCAGAATATTAGAATGATTTGTGAAGGATAATGCTTATGAAATCACAGGAATAAATTACATTTTAAAATATAATCAAATAGAAAACTATTTATATTCAAAATGTACTTCTGATCAAATAAATGCAGACGAGGAATTAAGAAAAAATAAACATAGAAGAAAAAAACATTCTATTACCTTCCATGATCACATGTATGTAATATCAATATATATGAGACAAATAATGTACCTTAAACCTTAAAGGGTAAATAATTTTATATTTATTTTTATATTTATGTTTTGTACAAATTATTTTTTAAGGGGGAATTAACCCCCTTAAAAATGTCTACTTCGCCACCTACTGGCCCACGATGTAACCTAAAGAAAGAAACAGTGAACAATTCTTTTAAATGAACGGAATCAAAAGATTCGAGTCACTTTAGTGAATCAAAAGTCCGGACTAAGTAGAAGGGATGCTGGTTCTTGTAGTCTTTTGTAATCGCTCTGGTTGTAAATGGTTCAGTTACCTTAAGATAGTGTGAAAATTATTAATATTAAAATATGTAATGCAAAAAAATACTAAATTCCAGATCTAATACGTATTAAGAAAATTACATTTTAATTCGAAATAGATGAAAACCGTCATCTTATTGAACTCTTCCGGGTTGCGTCCGCGTTCCGGGTTACGTTCGACAGCATGGCTGAAGAAAACAGCTCATTGAATATTTGGCCAGAAATAGAAAAGGCAGAAAAAGAGAACAGGCGTGAGCTGGTGCTTCAGGGTTCCGCGGTTGACAAAAAGATCCAGAGCAGCAGCGGACTTCACCCGCGACTTTATTCCCTCTCGCTCCTAAACTACCTGGAGATCAGTCAGTGTCCCAGTTTACATGAGATTCACGACAACATCAGACATCTGTCTCAACTACAAAGTCTGATCCTCTGTAGGAACAAGATCACTTCAGTCCCAAAAGGCATTGGCGATCTGAAGGCGATCAAAGTCCTGGATTTGTCCGTCAACCAGCTGGAGGCTTTGCCCGAGGAGATCTGTGCACTGAGCGAGCTCAACACTTTAAATGTCAGCTGCAACAGCATCACTGCTCTGCCGAATGGCCTGAGCAAGTGTGTGAAGCTCGCCATCCTCAATGTGTCCAAAAATGCACTCTCTCGGCTCCCAGATGACTTGTGGTGCTCCAGCCTGGAGCTCCTCAGCAGCATCATTGCACCAGAAAACGCGATAGAGGAGCTGAGCGGTGAGATTTCTAACCTACCTGCGCTGAAGGTGCGTTTCATGACAAAATCTAATAGTAAAATCAATCTGAATTTATACTGTATGTGAATTGAACGTGCAGTGGTAATTCCAAGGAGTGTTGGTGCAGTATTATGTACACTCAATTTATATTTATTATAAATACTATATTCTAATGATTGTAGGTGGTGTAGTATTATTATAATGCAATATTTACATCTGTTTTTGTAATGTATTTATTTAATTAAATACATATTTGTAAATAAATTATTAATAGCATATATTTTTTTATTAAATTAGAAAAGAATACGAAAGTTTTGTATTGATAATAGGCCTTTGTTCTATTTAAAATTTTTCTAAATTAAATTAGAAAGGCTTGCTAAATCGAAGCATTGCATTATTGGTCTCAGACCTTCTGACCTTTTTGAATAAATACAGTGGTTTAAAAAAACATCAATCAGTTGTGATTTTTAAAAAAGTAATTGTAAATATTGTAGGTGGTGCATTATGTATTTATATTATTACTATTATTATTATTATTTTATTTATTTTAATAAATAAATTATAATAAATAAATAATAATTATTATAAATTATAAATACTTTATAATTAACATTTTGTTATATTTATATTAAATTTATATTAAAGGAATGCTAAATGGAAGCTTTTCATTGTTGCTTTCATTGCTTTTCATGGTTTAATATTAGTTATTATTAGTTATGGTTTTTAAAAGTAATTCTAATTATTTTTTTATTTAAAGTAATTATAAAGATTGTAGGTGGTGTATTATGTACTTAAATACATTATTGTTATTATTATTATTATTAGGCAATATTTAAATTGGTTTTTGTAATGTAATTTTTTTTAATGAAATAATTATTTTTTAATAATTTATAATAGAATTTTGTTAATAAGAAGCATTAATTCGTTGTTGCTTTCATACTTTTAAAATGTAATACGCACAGTTATTTATTTACCATTTATTAGGTTAACATCAATTATAACAAGTTGTGATTTTCAAAGTCATTCTAAAGATATTAGGTGGTAATATTATGTACTTAAAATATTATTAATAAAATGTTTATTATTATTTGAAATGTTATTATTATTTGATATTTTTATAGTTTTAATGTGATTTTATGTTGATAATAGGCCCTTTTTTATTAATTTAATTTCTTTAAATTTTAAAAATAATTGCTAAATGGAAGCATTCCACTATTGATCATTTTTGAATGTAAATAAAATGTTAAAATAAACCATTTATAATTTAAATTAGAAAAGAATGCTAGAAGCATTTCATTTTTGCTTTTCATTTATTAGTAGTTATTTATTAGTAATTATTTATTTTATTTTTATTTATTTATTTTTTTTATTAAATCCATTTGGAAAGGATTGCTGAATGAAAGCATTCCACTATTGGTCTCAGACCTTCTGACCTTTTTGAATTTAATAAATACAGTTCCGATCAGGTGTGATTTTTAATTAGGTGGATTTTTTTAGGTGGTGTATTATGTACTCAAAGAACATAATGCTAATAACTTATGTTATCACTGTGATATATAATGCACCACCTACAATCTTAAGAATTAATTAAATTTAAATTAAAATACAGGACATCACTGTATATTAATATGCATTAATAATATTTGATAATATGGCAATAATATTTGAAAAATCTTCCAGCATTATCTCATACCTCTCACTCTCTTCGATCTCAGGTTTTGGATCTCTCCAGCAACAAGCTCCAGGAGCTTCCTTTTGAGTTGGCCGATTGCCCCAAGCTGAAAGAGACCAATTTTAAAGGGAACAAGCTGAAGGACAAGAGGCTTGAGAAGAAGGTGAACGGCGGCCAGACTAAACCAGTCCTAGAATACCTAAGGGCAGGTGGCAAGGGAAAAGGGAAAGGCAAGCAACCGGATGGAGAGGTGAGCGAGAAGCCTGATGCCCGTAACGTCTCAAAGAAGAAAAGCGGTGCAAAACAGAAAGGCCAAAAAGAAGCAGAAGAAGTTGATGAGCTTAATCGAATGGTTGTGAGAGTTCTGCATGTATCCAAAGCGCCTACGGAGGTTACAGTCAAAGTTTCTGCAGGCGTCAAGGATGTCCGGCCATACATTGTCTGCTGCGTTGTAAAAGGCATGAACCTCAGACAAGGAAATGCACTCAAGCGATTTCTTGCTGCTCAGGTGACACAAGTTTCAGTAAATAGCTCAGCCATCAAAACTCATGTGTTCTGTCTAGTTGTCTTCGATATAAGCTTCTATAAATATCAGCGTATTTTGTCTGCAGACCAAACTTCATGATGAGATTTGTGGCAAAAGGACAACGGCCACCATCGCAACTCATGACCTGAGCTTGCTGAAGGCTCCAATGTTGTATGACGCCAGGCCACCAGATACACTGAAGGTATGAATTTGATCAAATATTATGGTTTATAAATCCTTAATTCAACACAGTTGTTCTTTCACAGTCATAATTGCCCCTGGAGTTTGTTGCGTAACTTGTCAATCAGAGCATCTTCACTAGTTGCATAACAGACAAAACAGTGCAGGTGCGGTAAATATTTAATAACCGTTGTTAATACACTTTTTATGAATGGCTGGAATCTGGTTTCAAAGCCACCAGCTGACTAATGACACAGAGAAGTCCCATAATCCTCAGATTTTAATAATAAATGAACAGTCCTTTTTCTCCCTGTTGTTTCTTTTGTGTCGACAGTGAATTCGGCACCTCTCTAAGAGGCCACAGACGGTTGGACAATAGGATGTGTTACGTTGCTTCATTCTCATAATTGATAGTTTCATTTATATGCCAGAGAACAGGCTTAAGCAATAAGCTAAGATATCCTACCAGTCAAAAGTTTTTAAACAGGAGGATTTTTTATGTTTTTTAAAGAACTCTTCTACAATAAAATAAATGGGGAGGGGGGTATAGAAATTGATACTTTTATTTGGCAGGGATGCTTTAAATTGATCAAAAGTGATGATAAAGATATGTATAATGTTACAAAACATTTCTATTTTAAATCACTGCTGTTCTTCTGAACTGTCTATTCATCAGAGAAACCTGAAAAAATTCTACTCTATAAAAAAATCAATGTTTTGTGAGGAGCAAATCAGAATATTAGAATGATTTCTAAAGAATCATGCTAAAAATTAACTTTGAAATCACAGGAATAAATTTCATTTTAAAATATATTCAAATAGAGATATATTCAAATTTTTACTGTTTTTGCTGTACCTTGGATCAAATAAATGCAGGCTTGGTGAGCAGAACAGACAAAAAATATTTAAAATCTTGTGAATATAGTGATAGTAATGCCTTCAGCTGACCATACTGACAATACAGCACATCCTTGAGTGCTTTGTGTTGATAATAAAAAAGACAAATTTTCATTAAAATACTGTATTGCTGCCGGGTCATTCCGCGTCAACTCAACCAGTGGTTCTTCAGACCTTTGTCTTTAACAAAAAAGTAATAGACCCTCATTTGGTTTTTGACCACTGAAAATGTGTAATTTAACAATTTACTGCAGTCATATTGAGATCCCATTATCTCTGGAACTGAAACACATAGGCCTAAAAAATGAATATGCCAGAAAAGGGCATTGAGATATCTTTAATACTTCTTGAGTTACAGGCATGCAAACTTTGGAGAAAATAACTTGAAATGTGCTTTTTTCCATTTTTCAATAGTCAGCACTAGCATATACTGCAATAAAGATTGTTAAAGTCAACAGATTTTATTAACAGATCTACCAATCTCTATGCAAAAATAATGTGATGATGTTGCAATCTTTCCAAAGTCATTTTTTGCTCCAGTGATTTGGCTTTAAATCTCAGATGAATTTCTTTTTTTAATTTTGACCCCCTCTACAAAATTGACAAAATATACATCTGTGACATTTAATATTTTGGCTTTCATCACTATACAAGTTAGTGTTGGGCCATAGATCGATAGATAGATCGCCGATACTATCGTGCTACTTTATTTAATTATCTCCAGTGAATGGCTAATCGTACCTGCATGAATGTAAATCAGTTTATCTTTCTTTACCCGTCACATTGCGATAATGTTACCGCTGCATGTCTGATTGTTGTCATTAGTCCATGCTGTAAATTCAGTTTATATAGAATGTGTAGAAGCGATGCGTGTGAATAAGGAGCGGTCGTGTTTTTAAGGTAAAACGGATAGCATCAATAAGAAGCTGCAAATAAGAAGCTGGATTCAACCTCGTCGTGCGTATGTTTAGCGCCATTTTATTGCATCATATTTCTAATAAACGCGCATACAGATGTAACTGAGGTGAATGTTTATGTTTACTATAGCCTATACAGACAGATTCTGATAAAACATATTGTTTGTTTCAGCTGAAACCACATTTTACCACCTCGGTGATCCTATAATGACTGTGCAGTGCTGGATAATATAATGCTTATATTTAATTAGTTATTTTAAAAAGCAGCTACAGAAAATGAGCAAAGAACATCACTAGCCTAGTCTAGTGCGACTTTACGCACTTTAAAAAACACGTTAATCAGTAAAGCTGTCTACACTATGATGAATAAATCTCTTACCCTTTATTTTCACTGCACACGTCTGCGGCTCCGAAAGTTTCTGAAGCCTCCTAGAAGCCACTCTCCGCGCTGCTTAGCTAAATATAAGCGCCTAGTCTATTTTTGACGGATAATAATAACAATCGTCTTGCTATCGTCAAAGGCATCAGCAACAAAAAAATATTGACAAAATCCAAAAATTTGAGCCGGGGAATTTTTGCAATTTGTTTGATTTGACACAGAATGACCTTGCTACATGAAAACATACTTGCTGCAGAGTAATATATATGTTTTATAACAAAAAAATATATATATATTTTCAATGTGTGTAGATAGTTCCTCTGGGTCGTAGGGAGATGAAGGCAGCTGAACTACTAAAGCAACTTCAACAGGACGCAGAAGAACTAAGAAAACAGAAAAAACGACAAAACGTTTCAGGACTCCACAAGTAAGAGAATTATATAATATTAATAGTGGCAAATATTTTATATTATAATGACTTGGAGGGCACGATCTGTCAACCGAATTAATGGTTTTGTGCAAAACTTAAAGGGTTAGTTCACTCAAAAATAAAAATTCTGATACTGTCATTAATTGCTCACCCTCATGTTGTTCCAAACCTGTAAGACCTTTGCTTGTTTTTGGAACACAAAGTAAGATATTTTTGATAAAATCCCAGAGCTTTATGGCACTCCATAGACAGCAAGGGTCCTACCACGTTCATGGTCCAGAAAGGTAGTAAGGACATATTTATGAAGTATTCTCGTAGCTTCATACAATTATGGTTGCACCACTGATGTCACATGGACTATTTTGTTTATGTCCTTAAAACCTTTTTGGACCTTAAACGTGGACCCTTGCTGTTTATGGAGGGTCAGAGAGCTCTAAAATTTCATCAAAAATATCTTAATTTGTGTTCCGAAGACAAACTAAATGGTCTTACAGGTTTGGAACAACATGAGGGTGAGTAATTAATGACAGAATTTAAATTTTTGGGTGAACTATCCCTTTAATCGAACATTATTTCCAGGGCAAAAGGGCTATGCCATGCTCTCTGATTGCATTGTTTGCTATTAACGCCCTTTCTTAGTGATCCGAAAAATATCCCTAGTTTGTCAGACACCTATCCTGTTGTTGTGGGTAATTGGTGTAATTTCATCCATGTAATTGCACTGACTGCACAGAACACTAAGTACAAATACTAAACTGTGACACAGAGCATTAATTCATTATTCAGCATTTCATGGACGTATTCCCAACTTTTAATTCTTCAATGCAGATACCTTCAACTCCTTGACGGGAAAGATCTTTACCCCTGCTTGGTTGACGCAGAGGATCACGTGGTCTCGTTCCCACCAATCACAAACAGCGAGAGGACAAAGGTAATCTATGCAAATTAAGTGAAGTATGAGTCGGTTATTTCAGGTCAGGTCAAGGTGATTTTGAACAGTAACATTTGTATTGTTTTTTGAAGAAGTCTCTTTTGCTCACCAACCCTGCATTTATTTGATCCAAAGTACAGCAAAAACTGTACAATTTTGAAATATTTTTACTATTTAAAATAACTGGTTTCTATTTGAATATATTTTAAAATGTAATTTATTGCTGTGAGTTCAAAGCTGAATTTTTAGCATCATTGATCCAGTCACATCACCCTTCAGATATCATTCTAATTTTCTGATTTGCTGCTCAACAAAAAAAGTATCATTATTATTATTATTATTATGAAAACAGCCGAGTAGAATTTTTTACAGGTTTCTCTGATTAATAGAAAGTTCAGAAGAGCATCTTTTGTAACATTAAAAATGTCTTTATCATCACTTTTGATCAATTTAAATCATCCTTGCTAAATAAAAGTATTAATTTCTATAAACCCATAAAAAAATTATATTGACTCAAAGCTTTTAAATGGTATAGTGTATAATGTTACAAAAGCTTTTTATTTCAGATAAATGATGAGCTTTGGATCTTTCTAGTCATCAAAGAATCCTGTTCCAAATTAAAATATTGATAATAATAATAATAATAAATGTTTCTTGAACAGCAAATTCGAATGACTTCTAAATGATCACGTGACACTCACTGGAGTCATGATGCTGAAAATTAAGCTTTAAAATCACAGGAATAAATTACATTTTAAAATGTATTCAAATAGAAAACAGTTCTTTTAAATGGTTAAAATATATTTTAAAAATGTCCCGTTTTTGTTGTACTTTGGATCAAATAAACGCTTCTTTAAATAAACATTAAAATCTTACTGTTCAAAAACTTGACTGGTAGTGTATGTCATAACAAAAATAAAATACAATATGTGAAGTAGTTATACAATATTCATACATTATGGCTAATATTTTACTTATTTTATTGGACATTTAAAAGAAAATAATTACTATGACCATTTTTCAAATTATGATTAATGTTGTTATTATGATTATTATTATTTGCAAAAACAGCATTTTTAACAAACTTATGTCTCTGCAGATAAAGAAGTCCACACAAGAGCTGTTTTTAGAGGTGACGAGCTCCACCAGTCTGCAGATCTGTAAAGATGTCATGGACACACTGATAATAGTAAGAGATTCCTAGTGTTTTGTTTTACATTATTATTTCATTATTCAATTTTAGATTTTGTCATTTGTCTTTGGGCTTACTTTTTTTCATATTGATTTGTACTAGTATTGTTATGCTATAAATAATGTATAGTATTTTATATCTGACTTTACAGTGCGTGCACTGATTTGATTCTGCACTGTAGGAGTGCAGAATTAAATTAGCACCGTTATGCCATTTGACTGCACAGCTTTTGAATGCTGATACCCTTGTGGAAGAAATGAGCTCATCTTTCTGCACACACACACACACACACGGACGGTGTACAGTGTCTCGGAGGCATTGCACCATCACATAATACAATTGCAATTCAAGAGCCCCTGACTGCTGCTGATTTTATTAGTCGAGTTGCGTTTGGTGTAATTAATGTTCCTAATTTATAGCAGAATTTTTTGTTAAAAAAAAATATTTTTGCAATTGGAAAAAAGTACCTGACGTGATGGAAACCTGTGAAATGTGACAAGGAAGATAAAACCTTGGAAATGGTTTAGATTGCAGCTGTGAGATTTCCTCCACAAATGACCTGGCCCACTTTCGCACATTCTTTTTTTCACGACAGCTCAAATAACTACTGAATATTTTACCATAAAAGACACTCTGAATAATCAGTGCCATTAAATCAGTTATCAAGCCGGGTCATTGCCTTCAGTTTATCAGCATTCATTAGCAATTATGCGATTACTTGGTGCATCCTCATCCAAAGGCATTTTACTTCAAGCATTCAGTGTGGTTAGTAGCTTTTAGCTAGCTATGAATTTTTTACCGTGGAAAACAGCATCCATGACTATTCTTGTTTCTATTTCAGAAAATGGCAGAGCTTAATAAATTAACCTTTGACGCAAAGGAGGACGTAGGCTCGGATGAAGAGACAGATGTGATTTCCAATCGTCCCACAGAGGACCCAGCCTCCCCTGAGCTGACCGTAGTACAAGTGAAGGTCGTGGATGTAGATGGGAACCTTAAAGTGGTCTACCCATCAAAAACCGACCTGATGTCCGACGCCAGCAATCTAACTGTCATCCGATAACAAAATTCAGCTGTTGGTTTTCTTTCTAACTTTGTAATGCATTCACCCCACCTTCCATAAAGTTTTTGCTGTCATCAAATGAACAAGGCAATTAAAACATTAATTCAAATATTGGTTGCAGTGGTTCTCATTTACACTTGTATATTTTGTATGAAAACCCGTTTCCACCTTAGTTTAAAAAAATAGAAAACTTGGCTGCATTTAGGGCTGACCTTGACTTAAGATTTTTCTGGTCGATTAGTAGTCATTCAAGAATTAGTCGACTATTAGTCGCATGTTTTTAAAAAAACATATAAATCATAATAATGAGCCTTTAATTGCCTACATAGCCTAATAAGCACTCAAGTACACACAAAAAAGCTTGCCACAGCGCACCGGCAGATATAATTATGAATGTGTCCGAGAAAAACATCAAGGAGACTGCATTAACGTTTTAATAATTTATTGATAAACTAGTGCTTGCTCTGTTTTCGGCTTGTGAAGTCGGTGACACTGACTCATCATCTCTGCAGTAGTGGATTTTTCTTATGTATGTTTCATATGGATTACATAATCTGAGAATTTCTGTTTGAATTGGTTCATTAAAAAGTACACATTTCACAGAGAGATCTGTATGACCAAAAATGAGTATTTTAAGAGCAAGTGACCGCACCGACGCCTTCATCTGTCATGCAGTGAGCACGCTCAAATACTTAAGATGTGTCACTTGTATAGTTTTGAATGGGGAAAAATGCAACGCTCACTATGTCCCAGTTGCTATAGAAACAGTCCCCGTTGGCTCAGTACTGCGCATGCGCACTGGCTAATCTAGCCTGAAAAATAAGTTTCAAAGATGGCCGCCGAGTGGAATGACTTGCCTTAAAGGGACTTTGGCAAGCTACTGTTCAGCTTCAAGACTCCACACAGACACTTAAATAGCACACATTTTTCTTGGTTAACAGTTGATTGACTGTAACGTTGCTACTAATTACATCTTTCAGACGAAAAGCCATTATTTCAGGTCCATGAATGATAGGTGAGCATTTGAATGTCTCGTCCGATGTACTGTATTACCACATAGACCAGCCGTTAAAGGGTACATAACATAGAGTTTCACTTATTCTCATGCTAATCTTGAGTACCTATAGAGTAGTACTGCATCCTTAATATCTCCAAAAAGTCTGTAGTTTTATCATATTTATAAAAGAAAAATACAGCTTTCAGATTCTCTCCGGAAAAAGTCGAGCTCTTGGAGGCGTGCCGTGGGCGGAGCTATAGAGTCAAGATGATTTCCAACAAAAGACAGAAATCTGATGCAGTTGTACTTACATGACTGAGATCTTTTATCACTGGGACCGCTCCATGTTTTAATAGCAAACAATGTGCAAATCCAGCATTGACCTGGGCCTTGTTTATAAAACATTCGTCAATGAAATGATGGGAACACACAAACGCACTTGCTACACTCTGTTGCTGCCCCGGGAAAAACAAACTGCATCCACTGTTTGCTTTGGGAAGCTGAACACGGTAAACTTTCCCTAAAAACACACTTATTTGGAGACGTTCTCAAAAAAATCCTATGCAGTGCTGCCGACAATTTCCAAATGAAGCGCGTTTATGGGCGCGGTCTCGCTCTCCTCTGGTCGAACGGTTCCACTATTGTCTACGTCATTAGATCCATGATCGAAAAAAAAAACTGCCAAAACTTGTACTAACCCGGAAGTAAGATTTTCGTCACAGAAATTCTCCATCATTTGTCCAAATTATTTATTTACACTTGTTTAGCATGAGAATCCAACTCTTTAACACTGTAAACAACTCCGAATACACAAAACACCATTGTAACCCCCCCCCTTCCTTTTTTTTTCTGCGATTAAGTGACTACTAACATTTTGGTTGACCAAGCCTCTTCTCGTTAGTCGACTATTAGGGGCAGCCCTACAGGAAATAATCATTCTGAAAGTATACATCTCCTTAAAGCAAGGTTTTTAACTTCAGATTGACTGTCCATACAGCAGGTTTAATCCATCTGGATGGAAATCATCTGCATCATTATGAAAACTAGTAGTTTAGTCTCATATTTCAGTTTGAAGTAAGGTTAAGTTAGCATAACTATTTTAAAAATGCACATCTTCAGACATTTATAGTGAAGTGACAGTAGCATTGTTTGCATCCTGTGTTTGTTTGTGCCGGTGGAGCACATGAATGCTCCGGGTTTGGTTACAGATCAAATGACTGGCAGACTCAGGAAATGTAAAGAGGAGGAGAGTAAGTCTGAGCTGTCTATAAGAGATGAAAGCAGGACACTGTATCCTAGGACAGTCCATCATGCTACATGACATTGACAGCCGTCCATTTCAAAAAGTTTAAAAAAGTTATGAAAATGACCCAGAGGAAAGACATTTGGGACCACAAGACAAAATGGAAGAGTGGATCTAGGAAAACTCTTAATGTCCATGAGAATTTCCATATGCTTGAGACTTTAAAGACCTCTGGTCCATCTGTGCCCATCTGTCTGGAGTTCATTGAAACAAAGGGATCCTACCATTTATCTTCAGGGTGGAAACTGGCTGGAAATGGAAACCATCAAACCTTCAAATCTCGTAAGGTTTTAATGCCGAAGGGGAACGATGGAAGGACTTTGACAAAGAGTAGCTCACTGCCGCCAATATACGGCCCAAGAATATCCACCATCCTCATGTCTAGTGCAAAAACCTGTGTGTCAAGTTGGGGAGTTGGATGTCAAGAGAAGAAAGCCAATATCTTGTCCACCAGCGTAAGGATGGACAAGGCATTGTTCAGCAGACAAAAGCAAGGATGTCAGCTGATCTGCAACGGACTGGCTGTTTTTAATGATGGGGTCCAGGTTCAAAACCAAGACCTGAGACAGGACAGCTTGAAGATCTCTGATGCATCAGCAGGGCAGCCACAGGATGGATATCTGGATATAGAACCCAGTGCCAAAGACAAAAAAGTGATGATAGAAAAGAGTGTATCGAGGGACAGACCTGCACAGCCATTCTCTGATTCAGCTATTGAGATGGAAAATGAGAATGAAATGATAGACAGTCAGGAGGACGAGTATTATACTAACCAAAGGATCACAGCATGGATTGCCAAAGTAAATGCAAGCTTGTTTTCTCCATTAAAAGATGAGATTATTGACCAAATACTAGAAGAGCAAGATGTGGATACTATCAAAATAATCTATGACCAGGACTGATGTCAAATGTAATGGTAATTGTAAACAATGTGAAATAATGTTCAACTTTTGTTAATGCATTAGGTGTCATGTTCGTTCTTAAACAGCAATAATGTTTATTCAACATGAAATGCTGAAAATGATTTAGTGTACATTATCATTCCAAATTAATTTTGAATAAAATAAAATACAGCAAAAACAGTAAGTTTGTATAATTTTTGTATTAGTACAGTTTAAAATTTTTGTTTTATATTTTAATATGTTCAAAAATTGTATTGATTACCCTTAACAGTAAAGCTGAATTTTCAGCAGACATTACTTCAGTCTTCAGTGTCACACTATGCTTCAGAAATTATATGTTGATTTGGTGCTCAAGAAACATTTGATCAATGTTAAAAAGAGTTTAAACATGTTTTCTGTCATGTTTGATCAATTTAATCCATGCTTGCTGAATAAAAATGTTATTCTAAAGAACAATAATAACAATAATCTTACTGGCCCTAAACGTTTTAAACCTAGTATATGTACAAAGATTGTACATAAAAGTGTTGGTCTTTTTTAGTTCATGATAATGCATTAACTAAAGTAAAAAAAAAAAAAATCTTCATAATTGTATTTTTATATATTAGGGGTGGCACGGTTCACAAAACCCACAGTTCGGTTCGTATCACGGATTTAGGGTCACGGTTTTCGGTTCTGTACAGTTCTTGTTGTTATTTTTTCTTTTAATCCTTAACACTCCAGATATTTGCTTCAGCATATGATATATAGCTTATTATCTTAATTATCCACAATTTAGGATACAGTATTAACATTTTTGTAATATAATCATGCACTAACTGAATCAGACTTGACTTTAAGCACATTATTTGGACCATCTCTGAGTAAAAGCTAGGTGAGATTTTGCTAGTGCAAGAGAGAAGACATTGATGATGACATGTTTTTCGTTTATGCAATAAATCCAGCAGGGCTCTGCTTACTTTTTGTTAAAAATTTAAAGAGAGAGAGAGAAAAAAAGAATGTTGAGATTAATGTTTTAAATATAAAATTTTGAATATAGAAATATTAAATGATTTAAATCACTGAAAATATACTTTAAAATTAAATTACAAGCCAGTAGGTGGCGTCAAGTCACTTATTTAATTACTGAATCATATTCATTTGATTCGTTTGAACGCTGATTCATTGAGGAATAAAGCAAGTGACTGTGTTTATGAATGGGAAATTGACTCACTAGATTAGTGTAAAAACGCACGTTCATTCATTAAAAAAACACCGCTGTGTTTGAATGGAGATGCGCTGCGGTTTAGTTGCGACATTGTTTCAAACTAATTTTCACAAAGAAATGGAGCAAAATCGGGCAATAGTGTTAGAGTCAGACAATGTAAGTAACTTAATATTACCTTCTTGTTTATTTAACTGTTGTATTAAATCAATATCTCATTTACAAACTCCCTTTATTGTTTACAGTGCGTGTTATGGTGCGCTGTGATTGGTTGAGCGGATCTATCGCATTTTGCAGAGAAAGGAGACTGGCGTTTGTCGCGGTTTGGGAAAAAAGGGAGAACACATGACAGAATAACACTGCATATATTGCATTTTGTGTAAAATTAATAATGGACTTTTCAATACCGACCAGGTAGTAATGTTGCCAATAACTCATTTTTTTTTTTTTTTTTTTTTAATGGCATTTAATCGCGTTTTGGAAAAGAGCTCTTCATATTGAATGCATTTTGCACAATGCTTGAACACATTGGCAGTTCTATCTACATCGTAAGTAACATGAAATCCAAAATGTTCCCACACACCAGATTTGAACGATCACGGTAACTCCGGGTATCCTTCATTATCTCCTCCACTTGCCATTTCTGCAGCACTCCTTACTCCACTTTTACTGTCCATTTGTATGTTCGCGCGAAACTGTCTGAGGCCAATGCGTCGAACCGTGCGGTGCACACACGAACCGAACCGAGACAAGCGAACCGAACGGTTCGCGTGTTTTTTCATGTACCGTGCCACCCCTAATATATATATATATATTATGATATATAATTAGCAAATTATAGGCTATGTATTGCAACTGCTAATGCACTTTTGGATATGAGATGGTCACTTTCAAATCTAAAATAAAAAAAAATCTGGCCTGTTTTTGATTGAAGTATTTTATTTAACAACATTTAAGTGATTACTAAGTTAAAATAAATGTATTTGTCTGTGTAGAGTTGCACATTTGCACATAAAACACATTTTATAAATGTTGGTACTACAATAAACAGCAAAAAAAAACATAAGTCATGTTTTAAATAACAGCTAGTTCCTTCAATATTTAGTTCTGTCAAATAGTGTCCACATCAGCATCGGTGAACATAGTATCCTGTGATGTATCCAGCAATGTATATAACTACCACCACGGTCAAAGATGTTGCCACTTTCATCACAATGCCCAGCCGTCCAGTGCACAGTCTGTTATAGAGACTACAAACATGACTGACATGAGTGATTTGATTTTCTCTAATAACAACTTGAATTGTTGTTAAACATGAATGTTTACTTTTAAACTGATTATTTTTCAGTTATATGAAATATATAGATTAGTTTCTCACCCAGTCATGCTGGATTGTGAATGCGGCACTTGCATGTTCAGGTTATCTTCATTCCAGCGGTTGTACTGAACACTGGTCTCATTGGATTCCATTTCCCTCCAGCTCTCTTCTTCTCAGTCAGCTACAAAGCAAACACAAAAAGGAGAAACTACTAGGAAACTATTTAAACAAAAGCCTATCCTGCTACTTATCACTTCAAGTAAATGTTTTTGCAGAGCTAAGTAACAAAAAAGGCTGTATTTACTTTCCAGCTATGGACTTTGCTGTGTCTTGGAAAGTTAGTCATTCAGCAATTCAGTAATCCAGAAGAGATTACTGAAAAGTTAATGAATAAGATAAAGCAGTTAGTGTCTGAAGTCCAGTGTACAAACAGAATTATACAGGTGCTATATTTTGTAGTCGTTTTCAATATTTCACTTTTAAAGTTATAGTTTTTCCCTAAAAGCTAAGGTTTGTACTGCATCAGAGTAATATAGTATGTTATAATCAAATAAGTTATTGATCAAATTACTTTTATGATGATTTTTTCTGCTTTATCTGCAAATTTGTTGTGAATCAAAGCATAATTTGAATACTCACAAGGTTTCAAGACATCAACTGGGAAGTCAATAAAATGCTTAGTCTCTGACACTGTCTTATGTAGCAGCGGGTCCATGAGGCCATTCAAGTAAACCTTTGTTCACATCCTGTCGTAAAGGAAGTCCTTGAAGTACCTGCTGTGCTGGTTAAATAAAAATAAACTGCTGGTCAGGTTCCCCAAGTTAAGTCAGCTTAGTATTATATAGGTCTGAGTACGAATAAATAAATATTTCACAACAGAAATGGAGCACGTCAGTTAACAGTCAGTTCCGTTCCTTAAGGTTAATTGTCTATATTTCTCACCTGCAGTCCTTGCAGTTTGCTACAGTTCCATATCCAGAGGTTGTGTTTGGGAAACAGACACATGAGTGCTGCCAGCTTTGCTGCAGGGGTTGAAGGGGTGGGGGGTCAGCCTGTTAGTGCTCAGACCATACACCGCACGCTGCATCAAATTGGTCTGCATGGCTGTCGTCCCAGAAGGAAGCCTCTTCTAAAGATGATGCACAAGAAAGCCTGCAAACTGTTTGCTGAAGACAAGCAGACTAAGGACATGGATTACTGGAACCAGAACCTGTGGTCTGATGAGGCCAAGATCAACTTATTTGGTTAAAAGACAAGTGTGTTTGCCTACAGTCAAGCATGGTGGTGGGAGTGTCATGGTCTGAGGCTGCATGAGTGCTGCCGTCACTGGGGAGCTACAGTTCATTGAGGGAACCATGAATGCCAACATGTGTTGGCTGCAGACTGGGGCGCAGGGCAGTATTCCAACATGATAACAACCCAAAACACACCTCCAAGATGACCAAGTGGAAGAGGAAAGAGGTGTTTTTTACAATGAAAGCTAGCATTGTAAAAGCTAATTAACAACTGTGGAAAAGTACTGGGAATGCATCAAGAAGTTATCTGTACTGGACAGTGACTGATAATTCTGCACAGCATATATGGAAAAACAAATATTATATTGGTCAGCCTCTTGTTTTTTCAAATGTAAAGAATGTAAAAATGTAAATGTAAATTAATTGAAAATATATATACAGTGGGTACAGAAAGTATTCAGACCCCCTTATATTTCTCACTCTTTGTTATATTGCAGCCATTTGCTAAAATCATTAAAGTTCATTTTTTTTCCTCATTAATGTACACACAGCACCCCATATCGACAGAAAAACACAGAATTGTTGACATTTTTGCAGATTTATTAAAAATGAAAAACTGAAATATCACATGGTCCTTTGCTGTGACACTCATATATTTAACTCAGATGCTGTCCATTTCTTCTGATCATCCTTGAGATGGTTCTACACCTTCATTTGAGTCCAGCTGTGTTTGATTATACTGATTGGACTTGATTAGGAAAGCCACACACCTGTCTATATAAGACCTTACAGCTCACAGTGCATGTCAGAGCAAATGAGAATCATGAGGTCAAAGGAACTGCCTGAAGAGCTCAGAGACAGAATTGTGGCAAGGCACAGATCTGGCCAAGGTTACAAAAAAATTTCTGATGCACTTAAGGTTCCTAAGAGCACAGTGGCCTCCATAATCCTTAAATGGAAGACGTTTGGGACGACCAGAACCCTTCCTAGAGGTGGCCGTCTGGCCAAACTGAGCTATCGGGGGAGAAGAGCCTTGGTGAGAGATGTAAAGAAGAACCCAAAGATCACTGTGGTTGAGCTCCAGAGATGCAGTCGGGAGATGGGAGAAAGTTGTAGAAAGTCAACCATCACTGCAGCCCTCCACCAGTCGGGGCTTTATGGCAGAGTGGCCCGACGGAAACCTCTCCTCAGTGCAAGACACATGAAAGCCCGCATGGAGTTTGCTAAAAAAAACACCTGAAGGACTCCAAGATGGTGAGAAATAAGATTCTCTGGTCTGATGAGACCAAGATAGAACTTTTTGGCCTTAATTCTAAGCGGAATGTGTGAAGAAAACCAGGCACTGCTCATCACCTGTCCAATACAGTCCCAACAGTGAAGCATGGTGGTGGCAGCATCATGCTGTGGGGGTGTTTTTCAGCTGCAGGGACAGGACGACTGGTTGCAATCGAGGGAAAGATGAATGCGGTCAAGTACAGGGATATCCTGGACGAAAACCTTCTCCAGAGTGCTCAGGACCTCATACTGTTCACCTTCCAACAATGACCTTAAGCACACAGCTAAAATAACGAAGGAGTGGCTTCACAACAACTCTGTGACTGTTCTTGAATGGCCCAGCCAGAGCCCTGACTTAAACCCAATTGAGCATCTCTGGAGAGACCTGAAAATGGCTGTCCACCAACGTTTACCATCCAACCCACCCAACTGGAGAGGATCTGCAAGGAGGAATGGCAGAGGATCCCCAAATCCAGGTGTGAAAAACTTGTTGCATCTTTCCCAAAAAGACTCATGGCTGTATTAGATCAAAAGGGTGCTTCTACTAAATACTGAGCAAAGGGTTTGAATACTTAGGACCATGTGATATTTCAGTTTTTCATTTTTAATAAATCTGCAACAATCTGAAAAATCTGAAAAATGTCAACAATTCTGTGTTTTTCTGTCAATATGGGGTGCTGTGTGTACATTAATGAGGGAAAAAAATGAACTTAAATGATTTTAGCAAATGGCTGCAATATAACAAAGAGTGAAAAATTTAAGGGGGTCAAAATACCTTCCGTACCCACTGTATATATATATATATATATATATATATATATATATAAACTCACCTGTAGTCTATTCTGTCAGTGGCTTGACACAATGGAGCGTGTCTTGAAATCATCACTTCCATTTAACACTACGATTTAGGAACTTGATTCCTTTGGAATCTTTGTTGTCTTATTGCATTAAAGACTAATTTTGACTTCTGGAACTCTGCCTCCTGAGCATTACTTTGCAAGACGGAGAATACTTTCTCCACAACACTTACTGCATATAATTAGATGCAAAATCCAGATAATTGTCCATTTTGTAAATTATGGTTTGTTGTCGCGTACTTCCACTCCAGTAGGTGGCAGCAGACGTTTAGCCATATAACGCTGCTGTTCTCCTACAGATTACAGAAGAAAAATGTAAACATCCTTCGAGAAGCGAAAATACAGGGATACTGTTTTGTTTCATTAAATGTTCGTTTATATACTGTTTATTTTTGGATGAGACATTTTCCATATAGTCGAACTGAGTGTAATACAGTAATTGTTTTCGCAGAGAACGTTTTTTATTTATTAATTTATTTTCTGAATACAACATACCACACGTTTTGTAGCAACATGCATGATCGCTAAAGGTTTATGCGCGAGACGCTCCTCTTTTCATTAAAAGTTGTTGCATCTATTTTGGGCTACTTCACTATGGCCACTCTGACGAGGCAGGATCTTAATTTTGGTCAAGGTAACTTTCAGTTAATTTGTACATCTTTCAAATAGCGCCATTTTGAGTATTCTGATTATATTTGTCATTTGCAGTTGTTGCTGACATTCTGTGTGAGTTTTTGGAAGTGGCCATTCACCTCATCCTGTATGTCAGAGAGATTTATCCATCTGGGATTTTTCAGAAAAGGAAGAAATACAACGTACCTGTGCAGGTAATGTATTTAATATTTTCTGTCAGCGCAGAAATATTACGGTAGCATAATGCATTACAGCTTTGCTTATTCATCATAAAGCAGGAAAAGAAAAAATGTTGTTTAAGTTCCTGTGTTTAGGAGCTGAAAGGTAGTGTTGTATTTATAAAGTATATTTACTTTGACAGATGTCATGCCATCCAGATTTAAATCAGTATATTCAAGACACGCTCCATTGTGTCAAGCCACTGATAGAGAAGGTGAGGTTTTTTCATATTCAGATAATTTACATATTTGAAAGAAAAACAGGTTGACCAATATAATAACAAATGTTTCCATATATGCTGTGCAGAATGAGGCTGAGAAGGTTGTAGTGGTGATCATGGATAAAGAGCACCATCCAGTGGAGAGATTTGTGTTTGAGATCTCACAGCCTCCACTGCTGTCCATCAGGTGAGTGACAGTGGGTTCAGAGTTGTTAAATCAAGATTAAAGTTGTGCATCTTTCTCATGTGTTTGTGTTGGGTTTTACTGTGTCAGCTCAGAGACTCTGCTGTCTCATGTGGAGCAGCTGCTGAGAGCGATGATCCTAAAAATCAGTGTATGTGATGCTGTTCTAGATAACAATCCCCCAGGTAGGAGCTCAGCCGTCACCACAAAACGATCTATTCCAATAATTGAGCGCACACTTATTGAATAGATTTATGTTTAAATTGTGGATTTTCTTCCACTCTGCAGGATGCACATTCACAGTGCTGGTCCACACTAGGGAAGCTGCCACAAGAAACATGGAGAAAGTTCAGGTCATCAAGGTGTGTTAAAACACTTGTTTGTTTGAAACCATGTAATAGTTTTTTTCTGTTTTGTCTTGCCTTTAGCTCACTCTGAAAATATAGTTTTATTACTTCTGTGGAATGGAAAAAAAAGAGTCATCAAAACTGTTTGGTTATCAGCATTCTTCCAAATATCTTTTTTTGTGTTCTGTAAAGGAACAACATATACATCTCTGCACATTCTAATCTGTATTTTACAGGATTTTCCATGGATTGTAGCAGATGAGCAGGAAGTTCACATGGAAGAGGCAAAACTCATTCCCCTCAAAACAATGACTTCTGATATTCTCAAGGTGAGACATTCACAGCTCGTTTGTATAGAGTGTCAGATTTCATTCCTTCAACTAAAGCGCAAATGCTGTCAATAAGGAGAAAGAGGAACTAAATACTGAAACATTCTGACATTTATATTAATCACATCGAAACAATCACACTGACGACCCAGCTAAAAGGGAATGTTCCCACAACTTTCATTAACGTGTTTTCGAAGGCATTTAAAGGTTAGGACAGAACTTTCTTAAAATTATGTTTATAGGATGTTCTAATAACATTATTAATAGTTTTTTTTACTTTATTGTAACATTAAGAGAAAAGAACATTTTCAAAACGTTCTTTTGATGTTATTTGTACACGATTGAGGTTCACATTAGGGATGTAACGATTACCGGTTTGACGATAAATCATGATAAAATTCCCTGCGGTGAGTATTACAATTTCATATTTCAACTATCATTATAACTGTATTAGATTACTGCGATGTGAACAACTAAAGATAAATAAATTCTGTACAGCATGTAAAGCACAGTTTTAGCTAACAGTTTCGCTTGCGTACAGCATGCATAGTAGTGCTAAGGGAATTATACAAATGAATATATGAATGAATTCATTATATGAATTTACCTCTGAAGGACTGTCTTCAGAAAAGATTCCATGGCATTCTTTTGTCATCTTCGCTCCATGTAATACCTAAAGAATTGTTTTGTAGAGGGGTAACGATACATGTATTCATATCGAACGGTTCACGGGTTGATTCCAAATGTAAGTGATCATTCCTATGCCCTACTCTCTTCGAAGAACAGAGCCCTTGGAGTTTACACTTTGTGAGCAGTTTAGTTAGAGTGAGCAGGGCAAGTGTGTGCCATTATGTAGACGTTTCCTCATTATCTTCAGCTGGCATGTTCCTGTGAAAACACAGCATGGTGTCCGTCAACAGATGATGCTGTTTTAATGACATAAATATATTTTTATTGTTGTTACTATTGCAAATAAACATGCATTTTAGATTTTAAAAAGTTATATAGCAAATATAAAATGTATGTTTATTTGCAACTTGTAGCAAGCAAATGAGCCCAGAATGCAATGCGTTAAATTGCATGTTAAACGTTTTCCTCCCATAGAAAATCAAGATAAGAATCGGTCCTTTTACTAACACTTTTCGATATAATTTGTTAATGCATGTTCATATATATTTTGTGTCAACTATAAACCTTACACTGAATTTGGTCTTTATCATCTTAGTCTGTTAATATGCCACTTTAAGTGTTTTGCTGTATAGGAAGAAAAGTGAAAGTTTGCATGTTGTGTCCACTGTCATATGCTTGCCTTGTAGTAAATTAAATTAATAAACCATATATTGAATTTGATCTTTTAATTGCACTTAACGTATCTTAATACATTAAGCCATATTAAATGGTTATGGTTTTAGGGAGGAAAGCGCTTAATGATAGACATATATTCTGTTGTTCTGTAGCCACGGATTTGCGGGTCTTGTCTTTTTCTCCTACAGATGACTTGCAGGACCCTGTATGTTATGGTACTAAATTAGTCTTATTCGTTTAACCACCACAGCGCCTTGTCTCCACTGGCAACACGCACAATTTATGTGAATTGCAAGTGACGTAAGGTAGCGGAGAGTGCTATTGACATGTATTTAGTTCTTTTTTCTGCTTTTTTTGACTACTGTTGTAAAAATTTGAAATGTATATATTAAAAAATATTAAATAAATTAAATTAAATACAAAAATAAAAAAGACTGCAAGTGACGTCACTTGCGGAAGTGCAGGTATCTGAGAGTGCAAGTCTGAGAATGTGCAAGTGCATGTCTGCAGCCAGACCCTTCTTGTGATTTGTACCCGATAATTATTCTTTTCATGTAAAAAAAAAAAAATGTTCTTAGAACAACATTCTCAGAACATCCATGTAATGTAATTTTCACTTGATTGTTCATGTTAAAAGAAGGCAACAGTGGGAGCGCGTAAGTGTTGCGTAATACTTTATTTAGTTAATTGTTGTTGTTGCTACTAAAAATAATTTATTAGTTTTATGCCAAATTCAAATTGTAGTTTTGATTGCACTTAAAATAGGGCTAAGAGAAAGCTTGTTATTTGTATTGCTCCCTTCCTGCATGCACTTAAGTCACGCTTTACAGCTGTTTTAACTGAAGTATCATTTGGTTGTGTATCCATTTGTCATCTGCCATCACGGAATTGTATTACAGACGCAATTACCACTTCTTCATTACATTTAACCTACATCTTGCTACTTGTGTGCCTCCAGCCCCTCTACCTGTTACTTTTTAAAGAAACCCACGCTCTCTTTTACCCTCTCATCTTTCCTCTGTAGTGTCCTCCTCTCTTCTTATCTCTGGATGTTAGTGGACACCCTATGTGCTCTACTTTAACTTCTTGCCTAGACAACATATGTCCTCTCTCCTTCAGGCTAGCACGGCTGCCCCCTCTAACCCCTGGTTGTCCGATGTTCTTTGTAAGCATCGGTCCAAACTCAGGGCAGCAGAAAGAAAATGGTGCAAATCAAAAGATCTGTCTGACTTGAGTATGTATCAGTCTTTGTTGTCATCTTTCTCTGCTCAAGTCCATACTGCCAAATCTTCATACTTCACAACAACATCAACAGGCCTTCAGACACACGCAACCTCTTGAAAACATTTAATTCTTTCCTCTGCCCCCCTCCACCACCTCCCACCACTTCTATAACAGCAGATGATTTCGCCACATTCTCTACAGTCAAAACTACAACTATCAGTGGTCAGTTCTCTTCTCCACAAATACAGGAACCAAAACTAACCACATCCATAACTAAAACTACCCTCTTCTCCTTCTGTCCCCTCTCTGAGGCAGAAGTATCCAAACTTCTCCTCTCCAGCCATCCTACAACATGCCCACTAGATCCGTCCCCAAGCAATCTCTTCTACCTTGTCAATCATCAGATTCTCTTGTCCACCCTCTCATCACTGGGCATCACAGGGATTCCACTTCGCTGGTTTACATCCCATCTCACTGGTAGGTCTTTCAGGGTGGCCTGGAGAGGAAAGGTATCCAAAGCACATCAACTGGTTACTGGGGTTTCTCAGGGATCAGTTCTTGGACCCCTCCTCTTCTCCATATACACTACTCCATATCTCTGGGACCCATCATACAGGCACTTGGCTTCTCCTACCATTGCTATGCTGATGACACACAGCTCTATCTTTCATTTCAACCAGATGATCCAACGGTAGCTGCACCAATCTCAGGCTGCCTGGTGGACATCTCGGCATGGATGAAAGAACATCACCTACAGCTCAATCTGGCGAAGACTGAACTCCTTGTCTTCCCTGCCAATCCAACACTACAGCATGACTTCACCATCCAGTTAGGTTCATCAACAATTACCCCATCAAGTTCATCCAGAAATCAGACATTTTTGATGACCAGTTGACTTTCAAAGACCACATAGTTAAAACGACTCAAACTTGCAGGTTTGCTTTGTACAACATCACATCTGAAAGATCAGGCCCTTCCTAATGAAGCATGCTACACAACTTCTTGTCCAGGCCCTGGTCATTTCCAGGCTGGACTACTGCAATGCTCTTTTAGCTGGTCTTCCATCATCCACAATCAAATGTCTACAAATGATTCAGAATGCAGCAGCACGACTGATCTTCAACGAGCCTAAAAGGGTCCATGTCACACCTCTCCTTATCTCCCTGCACTGGCTACCTGTTGCAGCTCGCATCAAGTTCAAGACACTGATGATTGTATATAGAACAGCCACACACACAGCACCTGCCTACCTCTACTCACTATTACGAATCTACACTCCCTCCAGAAGTCTGAGATCCACTAATGAGAGACGCCTCATTGTACCATCACAGAGAGGCACAAAATCACTTTCCAGAACATTTTCATTCACTGTTCCTGGTGTGGAATGATCTTCCCACTCCATCTGGAATGTCGACTCCCTGACAATTTTTAAGCGACTGCTGATAACTCATCTCTTTCAACACTATTTGACTCAATTAAAAAAAAAATCTTACTCTCCTCTTTTCTTATTCTTCCCTTTCTAGCTTGTGCTTATCTAAACAATACCTAATATATGGTATTACAAGCACTTCCTATGTCATTTTTGCCTCTTTAGGATGAATCACTTGTTGTATTTCCCAATTGTAAGTCGCTTTGAATAAAAGCGTCTGCCAAATTAATAAATGTAAAATGATAATTTTCAACAGGGAAGTTTTTGTTAAGCTTGTTTTGCAACATTATCACATGACGTTTCCTCTTTCCTTTTAAACAGATGCAGCTCTATGTGGAAGAAAGAACACAGAAAACTTGATGCTCTGCAAACACACAAGCATCTGCAGGTGTATACCACAGGATTTTTTATAGATTTTTAAGTAAGTAGAACTAATGTTTATCAGTATATCTGTGTGTTTTGCCTTTGTTTCATTTGTATCACCTTTCTGCTTATGTTCATTGTGCTGAAATTGTCCTGTTTTATTATTAATACAATTGTGATCTTCCCTCTGCTCATTTCTACCGGTCGTGACTCCAGATTACATGTTTACAAAATTAGATGTGGAAGCATTGTCAATTGTTAGTTCATGAATGCATCAACTAATGTTAACAAACTGACCTCATTTAAATGTTTACCTTGATAAAGTCAAAGAAAATCAGAAGTGTAATTTTGATTTATTGGTTTAATGAAGGTTTAATTCACAAATGTTTTGATGCATTCTGTTGACATAGTGTTAATCATTACATCAAAAATAATAAAAACAAAGACAAACACTTTTGTTGTCTTGACATTTGGTGGTTCTCAGCATGCTTTGCATAGGACTTGATATGCAGAACAAGAAAATGTTTCTAATTTCCCCAGAGAAGTGCTTAGAGACATTTGTGTTTTACATATATACATTGCCATTGTAATACTGTCTGAATCTGTCAAGTCTGTGTTTTTCTTTCCACAATCTCTGTACAAATTATTTGCTGTTTTTCAGCAAACTCAGTGGTCTACTGGGACATAAAATGCATGGGGTTTCACAAAAGAATTGGGACTGGATTATTTTTAAAACATTTACAACAGGATTGTTTAAATCATTGGTAATACAAGGGTTCAAGCTGGATTGTGTCCTAAGTAAGTATAACTTTTTTTTTTTTGCCTCTTTCATTTTTGTGGTTTTTGCTCCATATTTATCACTGTGCTGCTGAAATGGTCCTTATTTTTAATACAATTTTATGACTGCTCCTATTAAAGTGAGGATGGATGTAGTTGGGAAGCACACAAAGCAATGTTCAAAGATTACACGTTTGAAATAACTTTTAAATTACATGCAAACTGTGTTCTTTGTTGACAAAAAGTTTAGTAACTTTCTATTTAAATGTATAGCAATGTTCTATGCACATTATGAAAACAGTTACTATTTATCCATAGTAATGGATCCCTCAGGATCATAGGGAGATGGATTGGTTGACATTTTATTAATTTTCGTGTGAGCTATCCACCTTATTTGTTGAATGACTTCCAGTTCATAAGCTGCTGTCGGGAAATAACAAGAAGAATAACGAAGTGCAGTAAACGGTAAAAACTATTTGCACCACAAACCAGGGGCGGTTCTAGGGTGAGTAAATATCCAGGGCTTAGCCCAGATGTTCTTCAAATAAAATGTTTAAAAGTTATATCGGTTAAGTGGCTTAATTATTTTTAAAGAACAAGTATAAATAAACAGGCAGGGCTCTTTAGCCTACACCATAGGGACCGCGGGGCACAAACTAGTTGTAACACATGTGGTTTAAATATTTCCACACATGCTAGTAGAACCAAATTTATGGTATTTACAAACATCTATCCATAAGTTTCATGTGACGTCACTGTAGTTTATCGCCGCCATTTTTGTGTCCGCGCTGCCTGTTTCAGTCTGTGGTCACAGCAGCCACAGCTACAAGAAGATCAGCGAAACACTCCCAGAAGGTTCACAACAAGGTTATAATATGAAAGGGATATATTGTTCTGATAGCTGTAACAACTGCCATCAGAAAAATACCCAACTACAATTTTATTCGATCCCAATCAGTGCTTGAAGTGGGCCGGTATGCGTATAGCCTTTAGTGTACCGGTATAACACCGGCACTTCTGACATGTTACCGTCAGTGTCTGGGTGAATAGAAATTACACTAACGTTAAATACATCACACTACCAGGAGGAGTCACCTCTCATCTCGACAATTCACGTGAATGAATGCAACCGGAGTCGGTCTGGGGTGCGATAGCATCAGTTAGGAGAGGCAGAATAGTGGAATAATAATTATTGACTACTAATGTGAATCAGTACATTATAACAAAGACAATGTCCTAAAAATGAAAAGAAGCTGTTTTTTGCGATAAAATCATTTTAAACCCGTCAACTCCTAAGTCCAAGCTGATCCATTAAAAGAGAAAGCATTCAAACAGTAAGTTTAAAACAGTGCTAATGCGGAGAATAGCGACTTACAGTACATCTAGATGCCGGTAAATTATTCGTTTTAGTGTGTATTTGGCTTAACAGCAAACGTGTTTTATAATGAATGTCATTGCCATGTCTGCATTTATGTACAATATTACTCAAAAATTATAATAATAATAATTTGTCATACAAAAAATGGCACACAAGCACACAAACCATCGTCCTGAGCAAAATGTAGGCTACCTGAATTGTGACTGGCTGCACAAGTGATGTAATAATTTAGGAGGTGGATATACTGTGAAATTACATAAGCTACAAACACATGTATGGCATAAAACTTGAAAGCATATCAGAGAAAGTCTGAAACATCAGTAAAGCATTTTTTTTTAAACAATGGCAAAATTGAACTAAAATGTTATTGCAGCCAAATAGCCTATGAATGAATGAAAATGTATATTTTTAAACAAAGAAATCGCATGCTTTGGGTGTTTTTGTGCTTTACACAAGAAGTGAAAGACGTCTTCTCTCAGGTATATATCCATGTTTTCTTGGCTTGCTGGATGTTGGGCTCATGCTCATTCGCCAAAACTAATTTGCCGAAATCTAAGCGCGGACTGTAAGGGAATTATTTAGTGCCGTCAGCGCCAGTACCGCCAGCCGGCATAGGATTCTTCAAGGTCTTAGAGCAAACAGGATGTGCTTTCTGTCGTCTCTTTTCTGTGAACTTGAGCGCGAAACTCAGTGTATATCTTTGGCTTTTAGACATTAAAATAGATCTATAGAGAGTAAAATTACTACTCTCTCAGATTATGTAATAGCCTACATATGAAACATGCATTCAGGCGCATCACAACTGCGGAGATGATGAGTCGCTGACTTCATCTCTTAAGCCAAAAACAAAGAAAGCACTTTATCATTTTATTAAAATGTTAATGCAGTCTACTTATTGTTTTTCCCTGACACATTTATAATCATTACATCTGCGGTGCGCTGTGGCAAGCTTTATGTGTGCTTGAACGCTTATTAGGGTAGGCAATTAAAGGCTCATTATAATGATTTAAATGTTTTATTAATAAACGTACGATTAGTCGACTAATGCTTAAAATTAACGACTACTATTCGACCAGAAAAATCCTTAGTCGAGGGCAGCCCTAATTAGTTGTCCTAGGCAACATCAAAAATTCTTAACTTGACATCATTAGGGTTCCAAAAAAAACAGGTTACGAAAAACTGCCAAGCAGGTACATGGGAACCTATTCTTCCTGCCCTACTATTTAGAGTGATTTTATATATATATATATATATATATATATAAAATTTTGCATGGCCAGTGGCAGGATTTACTAAGTATAACTTCACTAAAAAATAAGTTATTATAAATCGTAGAGAAAATATTATCTAGCCTCTAAGCAAAGCCATGTCGTGCCTCTCTGATGTTTCGGTGCTGAATTGAACACATTTTTTAATCAATGATTGACTAAACCATTCATAATTCAAATAGTTTTTTCCCTTTCGTCTTTTAATGAATCAGTCGTTTTGAATCGGTTGAATAAATGACAGCTACTCACATTGGTCTCACATTTAAAAGTGTCATTTTGTTCTTCTATTATTTCATATTTCTGTTCTACATTTTATATTTAAAAATAACCCACTTAACCAAAATAACTTTTAAACATTTTATTTGAAGGACACCTGGGCTAAGCCCCAGATATCCACTCACTCTAGAACCGCCCCTGGCAAAAAGACAATATTGATACATGATTCAAATCACTTAAAAACCTTTTTTTTATTGAATTGTTGCCCTGACACTTAGTAAATTCTTCCACTGACCATGCGAAATGCTAACCATGCATATAATCGCTCTAAATATGTGTGTGTGTCCTAGAAAGTCAGCGATTTGTTGCTATAGGCATTAACTTAATTTAGACATGATAAGATCTGTATGATATTACAGTAAGATACCTGAAGCAGCTGCATTTTGCTGTTTAAATGCTGGTTTAATAGAAGTTTTAATGTGCATGAAAACTCTTGATGTGCAAAAGACATGCTAATAGAAACATTCGGGGCTTTACTGAAAACATTACAAACCACTGATACAAACCATTGTGTTCATAATTAAGATAATAAATTCAAATAATATGGTAAGACACCGGATTGCAATATCATACAGCAAAATGAGCTGTTTTGTACAGCTAAAATGAAGCCAGACCCATTAAATTTACAAATGGCCGCACCGGAAAAATAAGACTTTTAAGAAAACATGAAGTGAAAGGTTTCATGTCTGCTTTAGGCATTATTGCCATGATTTGTCAGGAAGTGAGAAGGTTTGTGGGTTGGGGCTTTTAGTTTTTAAAGCAGTGCTTCTTAACTCTGGTCCTGGACGCCCCAACACTGCACAGTTTGTGTGTATCTCTAATCAAACACAATTCATGATTCAAATCATGAGCTCATTAGAAGAAACTCCAGGACCTGAAATGGGTGTTGACAGATAAGGGAGACAAACAAAATGTGTAGTGTTGTGGGCGCCCAGGACCATGGTGGAGAAACACTATTCTAAAGTGAAGAATTCAGGTTAGTGTTTCTTAACCCTGCTTGAGTGCCCCCCAGCACTGCACATTTTGTGTCTACCTAATCAAACACACCTGATTCGACTCACAAGCTCATCAGAAGAAACTCCAAGAAACTTTATCCAAAATCACCCCCTATACCCTTAAATAGGGCATTTTTAATAGTGTCCGAAACCATAGTGGCCCTCCTCGAGTGGACTCATTCAATCCCACAATGCATCGCAAAAACGAGTGTACAACTGATGTACACTCAGCGGCTAGAGAATACCCATAATACATTGTGAGAGTCGTGCACCGAATAAATTCCCGCTTCTCGCCGGAAGATAGCACCCGCAGCTGAATCATAAGTCCATTAATTTTACAACGCGCTCGTTCACGGCGTACAAGCGTAATGCAACACAAGTAAAAATGAATTGTAAATTGATTAATAAATTGTTTATCTAGGGTTTAGGCATTCAAGATTTATACTGGAGCTTCCCGTTTCAAATGATTATTACAGAGAATCTATAGATATCACCCTGCGTTGCATGTTGGGGCGCTGCAGCAATTCTGGGATTGTCCTATATGCTACAAATGCTGAAATTAATAAGGATACCAAGATAGCATTTGTTTTGTTTTTGCCTTTAAGTTACATATTCACCTTTTTAATTGTATCAACTGCAGAGAGAAGAGAAGCTATTTAATCGTGTTGCATGATAATTTTATTTTTCACTTAACTTTTGTACAATTTTGTTTACAATGTTGATGTATTTACGTTACCGTGAGAACAGTGTCACCCAATGGAAGCTCACTGCTGCTTCAGTCGTCATATGGTAGAATATCCAAATAAAAGTCTGTTTTCAACAAGCTGACAGAAGTCCATCAGTTTCTTTGTTGTAAATGACAAAGTATAAAATATTGTCATTTTAAATATACGTTTCTATGGCCACGGAGAAGAATCAGAGATTATGGGTCACATTCAGCAAACAGACACAAAACACACTATATTTTTATATTTATTTCAACAAAAAAACTTGAAACATTGTGTATGTGGATGTCGTTCCATGGTTAAAATAAAATACTGATGTTCATTTGTTTTTTGTTTTTGTGATTTAAATTAAGAAAGAAAGACGATCGGTTCACGTCATTGATCTAATAAGGCAATACAGTGATCTGTCAGGACACATGAAACTTTGAATTTCTTAAAATAAATAAGATTTTAAAGCTGAGACCTTGCTTTATACCAGAAGTAACCTGCTCTGTCTTGTCTGTCAATGTGATGTTTAATCTATTCAAACCAAACTGTTATTTTAATGGTGTATTGTACACTGTGGTGAGAAAACAGCATTGTTAATGCCTGTTTTCTCACCACTATCCATTTTTGTTGTGTGTTATTTTGTTATTGAGAGGAAAGTGTTTTTTTATACACAGGATTCCTGCAGGATATTGGTTTCATATGCAGCGATCCTGTAGGACTGAATAAAAATCCTACAGGACAGGGTATAGTCCTGCAGGATTCCTGTAGAGTTGTTCCTGCATGGTACATTCTATGTGCAGGGATCCTGTAGGACTGAATAAAAATCCTACAGGACAGGATATACTCCTGCAGGAGTCATGCAGGGTTGTTCTTGTATGACTTTTTTTTTTTTTTGGTACTTATAGGATTCCTGTAGGTTCACTGATGTAATTGCCATAGCAACCATTTTGGTTTTACTGTATTGATCAGTAATGTAACACTAAAATATAAGCTATTGTAATTCCAGCATCAAATCTATAAGGCATGAATATATTTATTTCATTTTATATAATTACGTAAATTCTGTGTGACGTCTAAGTGCGCGCGCTGAGCATTCAAATCTGCAGTGGAGGGAGTTACCATGGAAACGGGGCGGCTACTCAAATTTCAAGTTGTTTTTACTAATTTCAGGTAAGTAAGTTTAGTCTCTAAAATTACACAAATTTCTGCTGGCCGCTGTTCGTTACTTAAAAAAACAAACATTTATATTTGACAAATAAAAAATCCTCCCAACAACTTTCCAACTTAATAAAAACAGAAACGAAATATAAGTCCAAACACTTTGCCATACATAGAAAACTGAACTGTTTTAATAGCTGAAATAATACCTGAAATATCTAATGTTCACTTGTCCGTGTTATGTTATGTCTCTAAATGCATAAACAGAACAGCACAAATTCTCTTTCCTGCATGCTTTTAAAAACACGACATCAAATAAACATTAATAAATCAAGCACGTCCCTCACCATCACAACCGCCGCGGATTTTATTTCCGCACGGAAATTTCGACTTTATTATTATAGTATTTCGACTTTATTCTCGTAACATTTCGACTTTATTCTCATAGTATTTTGACTTTATTCTTGTAGTATTTCGACTTTATTCTTGTAACATTTCGACTTTATTCTCGTAACATTTCGACTTTATTCTCGTAACATTTCGACTTTATTCTCGTAGTTTCGAGTTTAATCTCGTAATCTAAAAACGCACTAAACGCGTTGTTATATATATATACTGCTCAAAAAAATTAAAGGAACACTTTGAAAACACATCAATAGGGAAATATATCATGATGGATAGCTATACTGATATGGACTGGGTCATGTGTTAGGAACGAATTCGTTTAAAGGATGCCACATGGTTTGATGGAAATGAAAATGATTAACCTACAGAGGGCTGAATTCAAATTCAAAGACACCCCGAAAATCAAAGTGAAGAAAATATGCAGTAGGTTAATCCATTATGCTGAAATTTCATTGCAGCAACTCAAATTGGTACTCAGTAGCTTGTATGGCCCCCAAGTGTGTGTATGCATGCCTGACAACACCTGGGCATGCTCCTATTGAGACAACAGATGGTGTCCTAGGGGCTTTTCCTCCCAGATGTAGACCAGGGAATCACTGAGCTCCTGGACGGTCTGGGGTGTAACCTGGTGGCGTCGGATGGACCAAAACAGAATGTCCCAGAGGGGTTCTATTGGATTTAGATCAGGCGAGCATGGGGGCCATTCAATGGTATCAATTCCTTCACCCTCCAAGAACTGCATGCATACTCTCCAGGCATTGTCTTGTACCAGGAGGAACCCAGGACTCACTGAACCAGCGTAGGACCTGACAACGGGTCCAAAGATTTCATCCTGATACGTAATGGCAGTCAAGGTGCCATTGTCTAGCCTGTAGAGGTCTGTGCATTCCTTCATGGATATGCCTCCTCAGAGCCTCACTGACTCACCACTAAACCGGTCATGCTGAACGATGGTACAGGCAGCATAACGTTCTCCATGGCTTCTCCAGACCCTTTCACGTCTGTCACATGTGCTCAGGGTGAACCTGCATTTATCTGCGAAAAGAGGGCGCCAATGATGGACCTGTCAATTCTGATGTTCAATGGCAAATGGCAATCGGGCTCCATGGTGCTGGGCAGTGAGCACAGGCCCCACTAGAGGACGTTAGGCCCTCAGGCCACCCTCATGAAGACTGTTTCTGATTGTTTTGTCAGAGACATTCACAACAGTGGCCTGCTGGAGGTCATTTTGTAGAGCTCTGGCAGAGCTCATCTTATTCCTCCTTGCACAAATGAGCAGATACTGGTCCTGCTGATGGGTTAAGGACCTTTTACGGCCCTGTCAAGCTCTCCTAGAGTACCTGCCTGTCTCCTGTAATCTCCTCCATTCTCCTGTGAGTGTGCTGGGGGACACAGCAAACATGCATGGGAAAAAATGTCAGTTGCATCCACCTGTAAAACCATTCCTGTTTTTGGGGTCATCTCATTGTTGACCATCTAGTGCACCTGTTGTTAATTTCATTAACACTAAAGCAGCCGAAATTGATTAATAACAACCCCCTCTGCTACTCAACTGACCAGATCAATATCACATGAGTTTAATTAAATTGATGCTATACTCTGATTAAAAAGTGTTCCTTTAATTTTTTGAGCAGTGTATATTGAATGTTTGTGTTCTTTATATGAATGACTTTTCATCAGAACATCAATTTTTATGAAATGTATTCTGATAGACCAGCTTTGAGGTGATGTTTTTGTCTTTGGATAATGTTATATCTGTTATATGATTTAGTTAAAATATTGTTTTTATTTTTAAATTAAACATTGAAGTGGGATGGGGTATGGCATATTGTTGCTGGTGCATTTACCATCTAAATTAATAGTTATTATAATTCATGGAATAATTATTTCATAAGTTCCATGATGGAGACATACTTCCAAATCTTCCAGATATCTTTTATTGTGTAAAGAAACAGCATATACATCTCTGCACATTCTAATCTGTTTTGTGTATATTTTACAGGATTTTCCTATAAAGCACATATAAAGCACAGTTTTAACTAATAGTCTCACTTGCTCATAGCATGCATAGTAGTGCTAAGGGAATTATACAAATGAATATATGAATGAATTAATTATATGAATTTACCTCTGAAGGTTCAGACTGTCTTCAGAAAAGATTCAATGGCATTCTTTTGTCATCTTCACCATGTAATACCTAAAGAATTGTCTTTAATCGCAATACTGCTTTGCAGGGGTGTAACGATACATGTATTCGTATTGAACGGTTCACGGGTTAATTCCAAATGTAAGTGTTCATTCCTAGCCCTACTCTCTTCGAAGGACAGAGCCCTTGGAGTTCAGAGTTTAGACTTTGTGAGCATTTTAGTTAGAGTGAGCAGGCAAGTGCATGCCATTATGTAGACGTTTCCTTACTTTATCTTCAGCTGGCATGTTCCCACAGCTTGTTTTGCAACATTATCACATGACTATTTAGGACATCACTTTCCTTTTAAACAGATGCAGCTTTATGTGGAAGAAAGAACACAGAAAACTTGATGCTCTGTAAACACACAAAAGCATCTGCAGGTGTATACCACAGGATTTTTGTATTTATTTTTTAAGTAAGTAGAACTTGTAGGAGCCATTTACATACACGTTCGTGAATTCTCAATACATCCACTAGATGGCACCCCTGTAGTGAGGGCTCATGCCCATTTAGGTGGGAACGAAAGTTCAGGTGTTAGGTTGCTCGAGGGAAGGGGAGCACTCACAGTTTTTTTTGACCCGCTCTGTTAGTCGCTTTGATCCGCCCTGGGAGCGCGTTTGAGCAGTCTTGAATCACTTTGAATCGGTTCGTTTTATTTACTTTGTTTAATATTTTCGCTGAAGTGTAAGCCACATTGGGTGGCCGCATTCACGTTGGAATATGTACAAACCATATGGATGATAGGAGTCTACTATGGTGAGCATACAATAAATATATAAATAACAAAGAAAAGACGTCTGGGTGATTTCAAAGGACTCATAAACCAGTGTCAAAGACTAAGTGCGTTAATAAGGTGCTCTACAAGTAACTCCTCAGGGGCTTCAAGTGTTAGGCTTAGCCTCTACAGAACTAATGTTTATCAGTATATCTGTGTGTTTCATTTGTAGCACCATTTTGCTTATGTTCATTGTGCTGAAATTGTCCTGTTTTATTATTAATACAATTAATAATATCTATTTTCTTTTATTTATTATGTACTTTAAAAATCCTTGCTAAATGTACTGTGTTAGGCTATATGAGACATGTTATAGCACTTGCATGTTTTTGTTGCTCTTTTGTTGATTTTGATTGCTTCCACTGTTCTCCTTTGTAAGTCGCTTTGGATAAAAGTGTCTGCTAAATGTCTAAATGCAAATGTTGTCTTGACTTTTGGTGGTTCTCAGCATGCTTTGCGTAGGATTAGATATGCAGAACAAGAACATTTTTCTAATTTCCCTAGAGAAGTGATTAGAGACATTGTGTTTTACATATATACATTGCCATTGTAATACTGTCTGAATCTGTCAAGTCTGTGGTTTTCTTTCCACAATCTCTGTACAAATTATTTGCTGTTTTCAAACTCAGTGGTCTACTGGGACATAAAATGCATGGGGTTTTCCAAAGGAATTGGGACTGTATTATTTTTAAAACATTTACAACAAGATTAAATCATTGGTAATATGAGGGAAGTTCAAGCTGAAAGTAAGTCTAACTTTTTTGCCTCCGTTTAATTTTTGTGGTGTTTGCTCCACATTTATCACTGTGCTGCTGAAATGGTCCTTATTTTTAATACAATTTTATGACTGCTCCTATTAACAAAGTGAGGATGGATGTAGTTGGGAAGCACACAAAGAAACTTAAAAGATTACACGTTTGAAACCGCTTTTAAATTACATGCAAACTATGTTCTTAGTTACTAAACTTTTTGTCAACATTCTATTTAAAAGTATAGCAATGTTCTATACACATTATGAAACAGTTACTATTTATCCATAGTAATGGATCCCTCAGGATCATAGGGAGATAGATTAGCTGTGATTTTATTCATTTTTGGGTGAGCTATCCACCTTAATTTTTTAATGACTTCCAATTCATAAGCTGATGTTAGGAAATAATGAGAAGAATAACGACGTGCAGTAAACGGTAAAAATTTGCACTACAAACCATTGTGTTCATAATTAAGATAATACATTAAAATAATATGGTAAGACACCAGATTGCAATATCACACATCAAAATTAGCTGTTTTGTACAGATAAAAAGAAGCCAGACCCATTAAATATACAAATGGCTGCAACTGCTCTTATGGGAAAAATAAGACTTGAGGTGAAACATGAAATGAAAGGTTTCATGTCTGCTTTAGGCATTATTGCCATGATTTGTCAGGAAGTGAGAAGGTTTGTGGGTTGGGGCTTTTAGTTTTTAAAGCAGTGCTTCCTAACTCTGGTCCTGGATGCCCCCAACACTGCACAGTTTGTGTGTATCTCTAATCAAACACAATTCATGATTCAACTCATGAACTTATTAGAAGAAACTCCAGGACTTGAAATGAGTGTTGTCAGATAAGGGAGACACACAAAATGTGTAGTGTTGGGGGCGCCCAGGACCATGGTTCAGAAACACCATTCTAGAGTGAAGAATTCAGGTTGGTGTTTCTTAACCCTGCTTGAGTGCCCCCCAGCACTGCACATTTTGTGTGTCTTCCTAATCAAACACACCTGATTCGACTCACAAGCTCATTAGAAGAAACTCCAAGAAACTTTATCCGAAATCACCCCCTATACCCTCAAATAGGGCATTTTTAATGGTGTCCGAAACCGTAGTGGGCTTAATGGCTTTTCATATCACTGCTGTGCTAATGACACTCAACTCTACTTCTCATTCTATGATGATCCGACAATAGCTGCTCGGATGTCAGCTTGTCTAACAGACATTTCTTGTTGGATGAAGCACCATCATCTTCAACTCAACCTTGCCAAGACAGAACTGCTTATGAATCCATCAAACCCATCATTTCATCACAATTTCACCATTCATTTAGGCACATCAACCATAACTCCTTCAAAAACAGAAATATTGGAGTTGTGATTGATTGATCAGCTGACTTTCTCAGACCACATTGCTAAAACTGCAGATTAGCTTTATTCAACATCAAGAAGATCCAGCCCTTTCTTTTGGAACATACTTCACAACTCCTTGTTCAAGCTCTTATTCTGTCCAGGCTGGACTATTGCAATGTTCTTTTGGCAGATCTTCCAGCCAGTTCTATCAAACCTTTAAATCAGTTGTTAGGGTCTGGCACAACTAGTCTTACTCTTGCTGTCTTTCTCTTTTTTTTTGGAAGTCTTTAACACAAGTCTCTTTTTCAGCTTCTTCAACTCATGCAAAATGACAACCTCTGTACTAGTTCCCTGATATGTGTATATTCTATCTTCTATCAACAATTCTACCTCTCCTCATCATGAACATTGTGCGTTGTGTGGCAACTTGCAATAATGCAGAATATGAAATTAATGGAGAGTGTTGCCCAATGTGTGACCCAGGTACGTCCTTTACTCATCATCACAACAGATACAGATTAAGTCAGATGTTTAAAAGAGTCATATGATTTTTTCCCCTGGTACCACTGGTATTTTTTGGTAGGCTATGCAAAGCAACACATGCAATCTCAGTGGCTGAAAATAATTTTTTTGGGTACTTTCCCGTCATCTGGTATAGCCAGATGTGACAGTGGACAAAAAAAAAGTCTTATGTAGCATGGGTACATTTTTAGCCATAGCCAAAAATGCATTGTATGCTTCAAAATTATAGATTTTTCTTTTATCTCTTTTAAATAATCTCTTTTATTTCTTTTAAAAATCATTAGGATATTGAGTAAAGTTCATGTTCCATTAAGATATTTTGTAAATTTCCTACCGTAAATATATCAAAACTTAATTTTTGATTAGTAATATACATTGCTAAGAACTTTATTTGGACAACTTTAAAGATTTTCTTAATATTTATTTATTATTTATTTATGTTTTGTAGCCTCAGATTCCAGATTCTGATATCTCGGATAATATCGTTCTATTCTAACAAAATTTATAGCTTATTTATTCAGCTTTCAGATTATGTATTGACCCTTATGAGTGGTTTTGTGGTCCAGGGTCACATAGCAGCCAGGTGAAGGATAAGTTATTTAGATATAGTGTGAAATATTTTTATAGGTTTTGTTGAAAATAGGCATCAAATAAAAGAACAATCAAAAATCAATACAAAAACAATATATAGATTGTTTATAGAACATTTGTATTTTTACCCAGGCCTACTGAAGTCTGATTACTTTTATTATTCTGATTATTTACTCCAGACTTATTTTCTAGGAAAGCGAGTTTATAGACATTGTGATGAGTACACAAGCACAACATGTGATTCATGCCTTATGATGACCTACACTAATGCTCCTAATGGACTGACACAATGTCTGCCTTGTTCTGTATGTGATACAAGTGAGTAAAACTGTTTATTTCTTAGTGAGTCATGGTGGTTTCCAAATGTATTTTATTTTGTTATTTTTGTTATTAAGTTGACTCATTTGTTTCTTTTTTGTCAAAGGTAATGGGCTGAGAGTAAAGCAGCCATGTACATTAATATCAAATACAGTGTGTGAACCTCTGCCAGGATATTATTGTGTAGACATTCTTTTAAAATGTCGAAAGGCGATTAAACATTCAACCTGCCCACCTGGACAATATGTCAACCAAACTGGTCAGTCTATTGTAATCTGTCTAAATCTGTCTGGTCTAGTATAATTTATTTCATTTTTTAATCTTTGAAATCATATGGCAAAGTCTGCTCAGTTGTGATTAGGCAGATTTGGCAAATCGTGATGTTTCCCAGATGCTACAAAACAATAATGTCACGAGCTAATTTGAGAGCTGTGAATGCCATTACTAATCATAGTGTTGTTTCACTAGTGAAATTTCAGCCAGGACAGAACTGAGCTATCCTAAATCAAAGGACTCAGTTTTGTCTTAAAAGTATCACAACATTTAATTAAATTAAATGTGTATGTTAACTGTATTTCTGTTTGTGTTTCTGTAGGAACAGAATTCGTTGATACAGTATGTGAGGACTGTCCTGCTGGTTCATATTCAAATGGCACACACTGCAAATTACATACAAAGTAATTATCATTTCATCACTATCTTTTATATTTATAATCTGGTATTCAAACACTGATTTTCCACAGGTTCCTATAGTAAAATTTGTTTCATTGTTGTTTTACAATCTGCATCAACAGATTTTTGGGGTTAAATGAACCCTTTTTTCCACATGAGCTATATTTGTATCAAAGCTTCTTATAAACACAAAGGCAAGTTAAAGTTGAACTCGATCACTACCCCTCTCTCTAACAGGTGTGAATCTCTTGGCAAAACTACAGTCAAGGCAGGAACAAAGATGAATGATGCTGAGTGCAGTAATGGAAAACCTTCTTATTTGATTCTCTTTATTTGTGTTTGTATTTGTGTGGTGCTATTTGCCATAGGCCTAATAATTATTGTAATGAAAAAACGTACCTGTATCCTGCATTATCATCAAGCAAATCGGGAATAAGTCAAATCCAAATTTTCTTGGATTTTTACATTTGTACAAAAGGCCTGGCTGTCATGAATGATTTATTAAAGAACCAAAAAACAGTATTTATTGTTTGAAGTTCTTAAAAGAAATGACAACATTTTAAAGCTGACACCTTGTTTCATACCAGAAGTAACCTGCTCTGTGTTATCTGTCCATGTATGGCAAGCTATTTTAGCTTAAAATATTCTAAGCGTTTATCATCGTAATTGCAATTTTAGTAGTAACAATTCAGTTATAGATCTCTATAATTACATTTTTACTAGTAACAATGCCAATTAGAGAGCTCTCTAATTAAATTCTTACTAGTAACAATTATAATTAGAGAGCTCTATAATTCAATTCCTACTAGTAACAGTTATAATTATGGCACTTTTCCACTGCGTGGTATGGCTCGGCACGGCACGGCTTGACACGTTTTGCTTTTCCACTACAGTTTCGTACTGCTTAAAGTGGGTGGGATTATCGATTATCTGCTCCTTGGCTATCAACGAGAGGAATGTCTGCACTTCATTTGCTGACCATTTTCAGGTGTTGTTTTCTATATAAAACTGTTCAGTCATGCAAACTAATAATACAGTGGTGGCTGCTGCTGACTATTTAAATATAGCAGGTTTGGTATCTTGTGTCACAAATCCGATGATGCTGGTAGTGACGATTTTCTCGAACCGATCAGTGCTCAGCAGTGTTTATACATCACGGTTTAGTATCCGTTTGGTACGCTTGGAACCTTAGCCAACGTGGTACTAAAAAAAGTACCTGGTTCTAGGTACGGTACACAGTGGAAAAACCCTCTAAAAGCAAGCCATACCGAGTCGAACTATGCTATACTATGTAGTAGAAAAGTGCCATTAGAGAGCTCTACAAATTAATTTTTACTAGTCATGTGTCTTCATTGACTTCCATTCATTTTTACTTACAGAGCTATACAACAGAATTTTTACTAGTAAGATTTACAATTAGAGAGCTCTCTAAATCAATTTTTACTAGTAATTCCAATTTTAGAGCTCTCTAATTCCATTTTTACTATAGGAATTCCATTTAGTGAGCTCTCTAATTCAATTGTTACTAGTAAGAACTGAATTAGTTCTCTTTAATTCAGTTAGAGAGCTCTGCAATTAAACATATCTTTAATGTGTTTTTTTTTACTAGTAAAAACTGAATTATAGAGCTCTGTAATTGCATTTTACTAGTAATCATTGAATTAGAGAGCTCTGTAATCAGAATTGTTACTAGTAAAAATGTAATTAGAGAGCTCATTAATTGGAATTATTACTAGTAAAATATGTTTTACACTGTAAAAAATAAATAGTTGAGAAAACTTAAAAAAGTAGGGCAACTTTATGCATTAAGGCTTTTGAGTTTTCTCAACAGTAGTTTTTTAGTTTTCCTTAGTAAAGATACTTTGTTTAGCCAACATAAATTTGTTTGTTCATGCAATGCTGATTTTATTGTCAAAATAGCTGGCAACAAATGTGAGTACACTCTAAGGGATAACAGCAGTATATTTAACAATGCAAAGCCACATGTCCTATTCATCATGTTTATGTTTTTGTCTGCTTGACAGGACAATACAAAATTGTGTATCTTGTATTAGAGCAGTTAAAATTTGGTGCTACATTTCTGTCATACCACTGGATGTTCAACATGGCACCTCATGGCAACGAACTCTCTGAGGATTTGAGAATTAGAATTGTTGCTCTACACAAAGATAGCCAAGAGATTATTAGAGGTTCAGTAACACCCTGAAATTGAGGTACACTACAGTGGTCAGGGTCATACAGAGGTTTTCCAAGATTGGTTCCATTCAGAACAGGCCTGCAAGGGTCGATCCACGAAGCTGAGTACTCGTTCTGTGCGTCAGGTGCAGAACCTGGCTTCAAAAGACAGATGCATGAGTGCTGCCAGCATTGCTTTAAAGGTTGCAGAAGTAGAAGGTCAGCTTGTCAGTGCTCAGACAATAAGCCACACACTGCAACAAGTTGGTTTGCATGGGGTATGACGGCATTTTACTGCCTTTAATAACCGAGCGCACAACTAATGCCGGCACGTGCAGTAAATCACTTCCGCGAGAGGACAACAGATCTACACGCGAGGAAACAGGAGCTTGCAAGCTCATTTTAAACCCGCGCACAACATCTTCTCTGCTCGCAAATCAAGCCCTCTCGTGCTCGGACACAACTCGCAGCAGGCGCATCATCATTCCCCACATCCTCACGCTGAATCTTCTATTCCGCTTGCGTGAACACTTTTATTTTTGGCAATCATGGGGCGGGACTTACTTTAATGTAAATGTACAGACTAAATTATACTAATATATAATAATAATTATACTAACTAAACCTACTATAGAGGGTATGCAATGACATCATTTTCCCACCGAAACACGCCCCCTCAGCCGGACTGAGTGGCAAAAGAATCAGCTGCGTGAATGGATTTAAATAGGGATGCTGCAAAAATGCGAGTAAAACAAAACGATAATCCTTTTGCTGGACTTGATATAATGTTCCTTACTTAACATATATCCAGTGGTCCATTGATATTGATATGCAGCCAGGAATCATGTTCCCTACATTTATATGTGCCTGATTTCAATGCCAGGGAAATAAACAAAACAGATTTGCCCATGAACACATTTTGTACATACAAAATTGGTTGGTCTAAACCTCGGTGATCACTTACATCATTGTTATATATATGGTTATATCGTCCAGCCCAAAATCTTATATAGTTTTCTGTCAGTGTTAGGAAGAGGTAGGAATGACTCTGTTAACTGGTTGTAAGTTGCATTCACTACAGGACGTCAGTCACGACTCAGGGAGACAGAATCTGGTTGATGTAGATTTACTGGAGTAATTAGGATTCAGAATTAGCAATCAGCACGGTATGGCATACAGGGATATCTTTATCGGTTTCAATCTACACAATCTGCATTACGTGTATACAGATGTGGGAAGGTGTGTGTGTGGTGTGGTTCTAAATAAACAGAAAGAAGAAATAATTACTAACTGCAATATTATAATTATAACAAATAGCACAGTATTATGATCACAGGCTAGGGCATCAGCAATATTACAATAATATAAGGATAACACAAATTAGGAATAGGACAACGATTCTCTGTATAAAGTAATCAGTTGCAGCAGGTAAATGATTACTGCATGAATAGTGACAGTTAATAATCACTTAACGATAGACAAAATGTCCCACAATGATGTCTTTCACTAATAGCCATTATTAGCTTAGCATAAGGATGAATCGTAACATATCACGATATTAAACAGTGACTAGAACAATCTCAACGTGACATTAATAATAAACAACGCACTTACATATCGTCATTGACGCACACCAACTAAAACCACTCAGGATTCATCATAACTGGTTGCTCTGATCAGGAACCAAACGCTAATAGTCCACACCCGACCGAAGATTCTGTGTAACGCAACCGGAGTTATGGCTGATGCAATCCTCGCAGGAAGTACAATCATCCTTGAAACTGGTCTGGTATAGGTTCGTCCTTTGAGTAGCACTTCTGCAGTCCTGATATGCCCATCTGCACTTGGCATGACCTTAGTGACCTTTCCGATCAGCCACATTGCTCTAGGCAATTGAGGGTCTATCAGCATAACAACATCCCCAACGGCAATGTCCCTTTCATTTCTCTGCCATTTAGATCGAGTCTGCTGGTTTGGTAGGTAGTACTTGATGAATGCAGACCAAAATAAGTCAGTGAGGATCTGACTGTGGCGCCATCGTTTCCGACTGATCATTTCACTTTGAGGATATACTACCTGTGGAAGAGAGCCATCGAGCCGCCCCATAAGAAGGTGATTCGGGGTGACAGGATCCACATCTGAGACGTCAGAGGATAGGTATCCAAGAGGCTTGGAGTTCAGAATTCCCTCTACTTCAGTTAACACTGTCCTGAGGACCTCCTCCGTAACAGATTGGGCACCAACGGAAGCATACAAAGCTGATTTAACAGATCGTATCTCCCGTTCCCATGCTCCTCCGAAATGAGGAGCTCCAGGTGGGTTGAAGTGAAAGTGAACTTTCTGCCTTGCTAACTGTTGCTGCAACTCAGGTGTCATACTTCTGAAGGCTTCATGCAACTCTCTCTCTCCACCTTTAAAATTAGTCCCTTGATCCGACCACAGTTCAAAGGGCGTTCCTCTACGTGCCACAAACCTCCGGAATGCCATGAGGAAGGAATCGGTGTCAATGCTTGATAGGATGTCAAGGTGGACACATCTGGTTGTCAGACACTTCCATATTATTCCCCATCTTTTCTCCACTCTCCGTCCAATTTTTATTGAGAAGGGCCCGAAGCAATCCATTCCTGTGGAGTAAAATGCAGGTTTGAATAGCTGAATTCGAGCCACAGGCAAATCTGACATCTGTGGGATTTCTGGTTTGGCTCTCCATCTCCGACAGTCAGTGCATCGAAATTGGTGACTGCGAATGGCCTCTCTGCCACGCAGAATCCAAAATTTCCTTCTGATTTCAGCCAGAACTCTCTCTGGGCCTGGATGTTTCAACTGATGATCGTAGTCTTGAATGATAAGCCTGGTAAGGGCATGACTTGGGTCAAGGACAATTGGGTGCTTAGTTGCTATGTCGAGTGCCTCGGCTCGTCGAAGTCTTCCTCCCACTCGAATAACATCCATTTCTTTGTCCAGCTCTGGACTCAAGGTGAGCAGTTTACTGTTAGAAGGGAGTGGTTTGCCATGTTTTAGGCATTGCAAGTCATCAAAGAAACTATCCAGCTGAGATGCTCTCCACTGAATTATTTCTGCTTGTAGGAAATCTCCAGCTGTTAGTGGCTCTCCACTTGCCGCCCCATGAACCCATTGTGCAGTAGCCTCCAATAATTCTCTGTAGGTTGCAAACAGGCTGGCATCAGGAATGTCTGAGTTGGAGGTTACTATGTTTAGGGCACAGAACATTGACTTGCGTAACTCTGAGTCATCTTCCAGAGAGCTGTCTGCAGGGCTTTTAGGCCAGTGATCAGAGTGCATTAAAAGGAAGGGGGGTCCATGGGTCCATCTGTTTGGGGTGGTCAGATGCTCAAGAGATTTTCCCTTTGTTAGGTCATCAGCAGGATTCTGAGCAGAGTCCACGTACCTCCAATCCTGTGGATCCGTTGTTTCTTGTATCTCTGCGATCCTTGTGCCAACGAAGACTTTGAACCGGCAGGAATCTGACTGTAACCAGTTCAGTACTGTGGTGGAATCAGACCACAAGGTAGTCTTGCTATACTCAAGTGTAAGTTCTTTCTTTAGCAACTCTGCTAATTGAGCTCCACAGAGTGCGGCACAGAGTTCAAGTCTGGGAACTGACAATTGTTTTTTGGGTGCAACTCTGGAGCGGGCAAGTAGGAATGCTAACTGTACCTTGCCTTGACCATCCTCTGTTCTCAGGTACGAAACTGCACCATAGGCCCTCTCTGATGCATCGCAGAACACATGTATCTCTCTTACTACAGTGTCATTATCCATGTCTGGAGTCACATAGCACCTGGGAAAGATAATGGAGGAAAGAGCTGTAAGTTCATCCTCCCACTGCAGCCAGCTCTGCAAAAGTTCGTCCAGGAGTAGCGGATCGTCCCATTCTCTCGGCTTAGCCCAAAGTTTCTGGATTAAGATTTTCGCTCTGGTTGTGTAAGGCAGGATAAAGCCCAATGGGTCATACTGACTGGCAAGGATCCGATATAAATTACGCATGGTGGGTGGTCCATATTCTAAGGGACGGTACTTGTACCTAAGAGTGTCCGTGGGGCAGTGCCAGTGCAGGCCCAGAGTGGATTCGGGAACTTCTGGTTCCCTTTGTGAACACCCCAATTTCAGTACTGGTGGACTGAGCTTCCTTTGGTAGATGGCTTACTACACTAGATCGATTTGAAGCCCACTGACGGATGTCAAAACCTCCACTAGCCAATAGTGCTCTGAGACGGTCAATCAGTCCTTTGGCCTCATCCGTTGAGTTCAAGCTCTGGAGACAGTTGTCAACATAAAAGCTCCTCTGTATTGCAAATCGCAGGATATCACCCATCTCTGTGTTGTCAAGAACATGCTTGTGCAGAGCATAGGAAGCGCAGCAAGGGCTGCAGGTAGTGCCAAATGGAAGCACCTGCCATTCATAGATATCCGCTTCTCTGTCTCGTTCCATGTCTCTCCAAAGAAATCGCAGGATAGGTCTGTCCTGTTCCAGAAGTCTAACTTGATGGAACATTCCTTTCACATCCCCACTCACTGCTACAGAATGCTCTCTAAATCTCAGCAGGACTCCAAGGAGTGACGGACCTAGTACTGGGCCAGGTAGTAGGGATTCGTTCAGGTTCAATCCCTTGTACTGAAACGAGCAGTTGAAGACCAGTCGATTTTTGTCATTGTGGGTAACCATATGATGTGGTATAAACCACCTCTCAAGACTCTGTGGTGTTTTGCCTAAGTTGAGTTTGGCCACATAACCTTCTTCCACCAACTTCTTGATTTCCGCAGAATAGGTTGCTGCTCGTTCTGGGTCTTTCAAGAGATGCTGTTCAGTTCTCCGAAGATGTGGCATTACTGCTTCTTGGGGGGCATTAAGACAAGCAGCGCTAGATTTACGTAACAAGGGGGTAGCATACCTCTGGATGCCGTTTATGTCAACTCGCACTGTTCCTTTGTTCAGGATTTCAAGGGCTGCCTGGTCTTCTTTGGAGCGGGTAACCAGTTTCTCATTACGGTAGGGAAGAATGTCCAGTTCCCATAACTTTGCAATATTTCTCATCAGCTCTGTTTGCGGGGATGACAGAGAGGTGAAAAGGACCTGCTGATCATGAAGAGGGTTCAGAAGGAGCTTTGCTGGACCTTGTAGGGTCCAACCCAGTCTTGTTCTAATGGCAGCTGGCCCGCCAGGGGGTCCTAAACGAACTGGCTCGATTGGGGTGATTAAATGAGGCTGGTCAGCACCAATCAGCAGGAGTGGGTGGATCTTCTCAAAGGACTGGATAGGAAGGCCCTTCAGGTGTTTGTACTTGCTTACAAGTGCCTCCATAGGGTAGGATTGTTGAGCTAATCCCAGGTGGTCAGCTGTAAAGACTTGCTTAACATGGTACATCTTATGTGGTTGTGCCACTGGGGAGATGCTGAATGAAACCTTTGAGCCTTGCAGTCGTGACACTTTCTGATGAATGGTTCTAATGGATAGCTCTTCCTCTTCCCCTTTCAGCACCAGTTTCTGGGCCGCAGCAGACAACAAGATGGTGCGTTCTGATCCGTCGTCAAGGATAGCGTAAGTGTCCAAGGTGCGGTTCTTACATCTCAGCAGAACTCGGACTACTTTCAGCAGGACCCGGTTATCTGTTCCAGGCTTGTCCAGATACAATGTGTCTGCAATGGAACTTGATGCTGGGGTGGTATCTTTGGTTGACTTGTAATTGATGTCATGAAGGATAAGCAAATGTTTACCTTTACACTTGTTGCAGGGTTTCCTCAGATTGCACTGTGCAGACAAATGTGACCTTCCACACTTCCAACAGCGTTTGTTTGTTTGAATCCAGTGCTTCACTTGTTCAGTTGTGAGCTGCTGAAAGTTGACACACTGACTAAGGAAATGGTCTGCACTCTCACAGTAGGGACAATAAGCTTTACTTTTCACCTTGTTGTCTGGCGAAATGGCAGGTTGGACTGAAGAGGAAGTAGTATTTGTGGCGAGGGTGCCTGTTCCATGCAGTACAGTAGCTGGTCTTGGCCTTTGCTCTTTGTGTTTATCAATCCTTGGCTTCGGCCATCCCTTTGTCTGTATGTTTCCAACTACATCACTAGTTTGACACCATGATTCAGCTTGCAACCATTTGGAGAACTCTGGAAGTGTAAAGCTTGATGCATGATTAGGCAGCATTTGTCTCCTGTAAGCAGCTCTTAAATCGGGTGGCAGCTTGGTCAGCAGGCGAACTACGTGGGAACCGCACCTCAATTCAGCATCCCCATCTGGTCCCAGGGATTTCAGCAGTCCTACCAGGGCTTGAATTTGTAATGCAAACCGTTCAAAGGCCTCAGGGTCTCCTGGACGGACATCTGGTGCATCCATGACTCGAGCAATCTTACTCAATGCAAGTTGATGAGGCTTACCGAATTTCTCTGTCAAGGCAGCCATTGTCTCGGTATAAGGATATGGAGAGTTGAGGAAAGAATCTGCAATCAGTCTAGCCTCCTCCAGCTGCAGATGATCCACCAAGATCTGGTACCTGAACAACTCTGATGCGTCCTCAGGTAGCAGATTATACAGAGCAAGCTTCAGTCGTGCAAATTCGCTTGGATCTTTATGCACGAAGTAAGGTATACTGGGCTTAGGACCACGGTACTCTGCAGCAGATTCCTTTAGCTGAATGGAAGGCTGCTCTGACCATGAAGGTTTCGGTCTTTGACCAGGCAGTGGCACGGGATAGCGGTACATGCCAGTCTTTGATCTAGGTGCAGGCTCGTAGCTGCTCCGGAATCTGTCAGCGGGCCCATAATCTCGGTCAGCCACGTACTGAGATGAATGCGAATACCACGGTGGGTCAGGGCATTCATAATGGACATTAGGTGGCTCTTTATAAGGTTGCTGAGGGCAGAGTGGTGATCTGCTTGGGGTGCCGTGCTTCGACGCAACTTCGTCTCTCATAAGCTGTAGTTGACCCATCATTTTGTCAATCAGTACCATCATGCTCGTAGCACGCTGTGGCTCAGACAGGGGAGCTCTCTGCTGCTGGAGTGGATAACTCAGGTCATTAGCACCATGACTCATGCCACTGAAGGAATAATGTGGAGTCCTAGCTGGTGGTGAATAGGGATCAGGGGAAACCACAAACGAAGGAGAAGCATGCTGGTCAAGTGAGGCACTTCTTCCATACAAGGTAGGTGGAGCACTGGCACTTATTTGACCCTTGAGTGCGCTGTGGGGGGCTGGCATAACATTAGCTGTCCGCTCATAGAAGGGAGTAGAAGCTTCTGGTATATTAACAGTCCGATACTGGGAAGCTGCGAAAGACTGGGCCCTTGAATCGGGAAGGCAGGGATATGATGTCGACTGAGATGAGAGGTTTGAATCTCTAGGTGGAGTACGCTGTGCCCCTTGTTGTGCACCTTCTCTGCTATCACTGAATTCCTGTTCTCGTCAGTGCTCATACCGTGCTGTGCTTAAAGGCTGAGGATGTTCAGTACGTTGCTGATAACCCCCATAATCCACTTCAAAATCATCAAAGTAGGCAGGATGACGTGTCTGGCGTTTTGGTCGTACAGACTCTGAAACAGTTCCTCTTTGACGCTCATCAACCATACTGCCACTGTAGCAAATCACTTCCGGCTCGAAGGACCACAATGTTAGGAAGAGGTAGGAATGACTCTGTTAACTGGTTGTAAGTTGCATTCACTACAGGACGTCAGTCACGACTCAGGGAGACAGAATCTGGTTGATGTAGATTTACTGGAGTAATTAGGATTCAGAATTAGCAATCAGCACGGTATGGCATACAGGGATATCTTTATCGGTTTCAATCTACACAATCTGCATTACGTGTATACAGATGTGGGAAGGTGTGTGTGTGGTGTGGTTCTAAATAAACAGAAAGAAGAAATAATTACTAACTGCAATATTATAATTATAACAAATAGCACAGTATTATGATCACAGGCTAGGGCATTAGCAATATTACAATAATATAAGGATAACACAAATTAGGAATAGGACAACGATTCTCTGTATAAAGTAATCAGTTGCAGCAGGTAAATGATTACTGCATGAATAGTGACAGTTAATAATCACTTAACGATAGACAAAATGTCCCACAATGATGTCTTTCACTAATAGCCATTATTAGCTTAGCATAAGGATGAATCGTAACATATCACGATATTAAACAGTGACTAGAACAATCTCAACGTGACATTAATAATAAACAACGCACTTACATATCGTCATTGACGCACACCAACTAAAACCACTCAGGATTCATCATAACTGGTTGCTCTGATCAGGAACCAAACGCTAATAGTCCACACCCGACCGAAGATTCTGTGTAACGCAACCGGAGTTATGGCTGATGCAATCCTCGCACTTAACTTGAGTTGAGGGTAGGATGCCATCTACTGGACATAATAGGTAATGCTTTCAAATAAACTATATACAGGCTTGACTTATGGAGGGCCTTTTGTACAGTCAGTGTTTATTTAAAAACATCCAGGTGTGCATAATTTAAGCTGGTAAATATATTTAATTGATGGGTTGTCAATATGATATGGCAATACAATATATAGGGCATGCTTTTACCGCAAAATTGAACATATTAACATGAAGTGATAACTGCAAATCCGTGTTTCACCGCCTGGAGTCCATTTGTTTCTTTGAATTGCAGCGATCCATTTGCTTTTCTTTTTTGTAGCTTTCTCTACGGCGCCACTTCTAAATTTCCTGTTAAAGGGATAGTTCACCAAAAATGAAAATTTGATATTTATCTGCTTACCCCCAGGACATTCAAGAAGTAGGTGACTTTGTTTCTTCAGTAGAACACAAACAAAGATTTTTAGCTCCAAACCATTGCATTCTGTCAGTCATATAATGGCAGTCAATGGCTACCAAATCTTTGAGAATAAAAAAAAAAACATACACAAACAAAACCAAATTAAACCCTACGACTCGTGACGATACACTGATGTCCTAAGACACGAAATGATCGAGCCCCTGAGCACACATGGTCACCTACATCTTGGATGCCATGGGGGTAAGCAGATAAACATCAAATTTTAAATTTTGGGTGAACTATCCCTTTAAGCCTTGTTTCTTGTCTAGTTTTTCTGTGTCTCGCCCTGGATTCCTTGCCTGTTTGAATTGCCCTTCATCTTGCCTTTTCGGACTCTGTTTGCAACTCGGTTGAACTTTTCGGTTTGCACTGTTTCTATTACCCATTTGCTTCATCCCTTGGATTACATTCGCTGCTGATCGACCTTCGCCTGTTCAACGGATTACTCTTATGTCTTGCTCTCATATACTTGTTTGCTGATGTTGACCTTGCCAGTCTATGTCCATGTCTGTGTTTAACTTTAATAAAAAAATAAAACTTGCATATGCCCACTTCACCTCACTGACGCTCTGTAACACATACTTTCTGCACTGCACCACTGCTGAAACCACATCTTAAACACATGACTAACTCAGGAAATACATTTTGAAACTGAGCAGTGCATCTCCAAAATGAGTACAATAAATGTTCACATAAGAAATTTGTAATATTTTAGTTGTGATGATTCACCGTACTGAAATTGTTTTATAGATGTTTAACTTCTTTATCTTGTGTTGCTTTCATACTACCATTTAGCATCATAGCATTAAGTTATGTGGTTTGTTCAATTCCATTCTACACTCTAATTCAGTTGACATGTTACCACAAATAAATGCATGGATGTTTAAGTCTAGTTTATCTAATTTAAGTCTCAAAAAAATATGTTAATGGCTTCTGTTGAAATTACATAGTTAACAATTACATCAACTTAATATTGTGTATATTTCAAAAGTTTTTTGTTTTGAATTATTTTACTTTAAGTTTAAGTTGTCTTGATAAGTTTGACAACTGGGCAGTAGATTTCTAGTTCCCAGCATGTTTTGCATAGGACTGGATAAGCAGAATAAATATTGAAACAGAGTTTATTGTGCAGACCGCATACTCTGACTCATTTTACTTTCACACAGGATGCATTTGCAGTCTTCTTGCACTTCTGATTCGTTGCAACATTTCAGCATTGTGACCCTCTTTTATCACTCTTTTTAAAAATACGCACCGCAAAGGGAGTATGTGTGAAACAGGCAGAGGCGTGTTTGCATGTGTGTGCGCATGTAGTTTCTGTAAGGGAACAGAAATAGAGAGTTTGTTTCTAAAGATTTAAATAACTAAAGCAAATGCCTAAACAGAAAATACAGCAAGCATGAAAATAAACGCATTTAGGCCAAACTTAGTAATTCAAAATAATCTTTACCCTGATAGCACACGTACATCTCGCAGACGTCTATTTGATGTCTGCATTTACATCTGCAAGACATCTTGCAGATGTACGTGTGCTATCTGGGTAAATATTAAAAAAGGCACTTACATATGTACACACAGGAAAAACGATGAAAGCAGTAGAACTCATAGTCCTGTGCATTGTATAGCCACATGCAACAAAAAAGGCAAGCTGTGGGAATAGGCACGGCTAATAAAGCCTGTAAGAAAGTCCTGACTGGCTTTAGATTGGCTGGGTGGAGCTTGAAAATGAATAGGCTAAGAGGAATGTAGTATACAGTCTTATGCAAAAGTTTAGGCACCCCTTGATAAATAACAGATTTTGGTGATTTTTTTTAATTGAAAAGATATTAACACAGTCTCTCTTGGAAATGGAAAAAATGCACAATATTTTCAGCAAACATTGGTGCATAGTTACTTTTTATGTCATAAATTGATCAAAGATAATAAATAAAAACATTATTCTGGCACTGTGCAAAAGTTTGGGCACCCTACATAATCAGTACTTAGTAACACCTCCTCTGGCAGATATCACAGCTTGCAAACGCTTTTTATAGCCAGCTAAAAGTCTTTCAGTTCTTGTACTTGGGATTTTCTCCCATTCTTTTCTGCAAAAGTCTTCTAGTTCTGTAATATTCTTTGCTCGTCCTGCATGCACAGCTCTTTTAAGATCTACCCACAAATTTTCAATGATGTTTAAATCGGGGGACTGTGATGGCCATTCCAAAACCTTCAGCTTGCGTCTCTTGAGGTACTTTTTTGTGCCCAAAAAAAATAGATTTTTAAACTTTTATCATCATTTTTATGAAGCAATAAATTCAATTAAAATGATAAGATACAATCAGGCTGAATAAGTTACCAATCAAATGAAATCAGTATCAACAATTCATCTTTTCATGGCCTAAAATGTGACATTTTTGAATATTTACAGAATTTTTGACATGACTCAGAGGTGGAATTAATGCATTTTATAATAACAATGTTATGAGATTGTTTTGAGTATATAAATTTTAATAATTTAAATGACTGAAACTGCCTGTAGGTGGCACTAAGTCAAAATCTTTGTGACTGAATAATTAATAAAATCAATTCGTTCAAAAGCGCAGTTTCATTCACTCAGCTGTGGCTTTGTTTGGAACTATTTTTGTTGACGATATAAAGCACAATTAGACAACAGTATTCCTAAAATGTAAGTCACTTAATATTAACTTTTGTATAAAATCGAATATGTATAAAACTGTTGTGTAAATTCAATTTCACATTTGCAAACTTCCTTTATAATTATTAAAAAGCTGTCTAAAAAGTATTAGCTCATCGCAATCTCACAAAATTGCATTTTAATAAATAAAGCTCTCTACACTGCACACTGAATCTATTTGTAACAATGACGAAGACCCAAGTGCAAAGCTTTATTAATAGAAATAATCGTGGTCGACAAGCAGGGGTCAGGCAGGAACAAACATGAGAAACGTAGGACAAGACAAAGAAGCGTCAGTATCCGAGCGTGAAGGTCTGGGGCCGGCAGCGAGCAGAATAATCCAAGGGACAGGCTAGGGTTCGATAGGCGGGCGGAGAACAGTCAGGGAACCAGGAACAAAGGAGCTCGGCAACGGGAGGGCAACCAGGAAATAACGCTTGGAAATGACAGTGTAACTATTCAATACTTCGCAATAAAACTGAGGTGAACCGGGCTATTTATGCAATGGGAGCAAGATGGCCGACTGGGGTGAGGGGTGAAAGGTAACAGGAAGTTCATGAGAGGGGGTTATGGGAAATGTAGTGAAAAGTCCATAATACATTGAAGACTCCCTCTAAAGGCGGACAGAGGGAGCCATAGCAGCACAGTTTGTGACACTATTATTTATATTGTCTCTACACTTTGTTTGTTATAATGAATGGCAAAAACTACAGTCTGCTTTCACAATCTGTGCTGTGAGGAGCAGGAATGTCTCCAAATGTTTTTGGATGTGAGGGAAAGTTTACCGTGTTCAGCTTCCTAAAGAACCCAGTGTTATGCGAACAGTGGATGCAGTTTGTTTTTCCAGGGCAGCAACGGAGTGTAGTAAGTGCATTTGTGTGTTCCCGTCTTTTCAGTGACGGCAGAGCTCCTGGAGGTGTGCCGTGGGCAGAGTTATTGCAACGGACTGGACAAACAAGGTAGGATCCATGTGCAAAGCTTTATTAACAGAAGCAGTGGTGAAACAGGCAGGGTCAACAGGGGCTAACAGTATCAGGGGAGAAAGTCCAAGAGCGGTCATAGAGTCTAGGCGTAAAGGTTGGGGCGGGCAGCGAGCAGAAAACGTAGTCCAGGAACGAAGCAAGGGGTCGAAAGGGCCGGCGGAGAATGATCAGTAACCAGGAAACAATGGAGTCGGGAACGGGGAAAACAAACGCGGAAAGATGCTCGGAAATGACCAGGGATTAGCTAAATCAAGACTTCATGGGGATTTGGTGAACGAACCTGGCTATTTAAGCAGTGAGGGCAAGATGGCTGACTAGGGTGAGGGGTGAAGGGTAACAGGAAGTTCGTAAGAAAGGGGTTATGGGAAATGTAGTGAGTGATAGTCCAAAGCACATGTGAAGGCTCCCTCTAGGGGAGAGTAGAGGGAGCCACAGCGGTACAGCCTGATTTTCAACAAAAGACAGAAATCTGATGCAGTTGTACATGACTGGGATCTTTTATCACTGGGACCGCTCCATGCGGGGTGCGGGCACGCTTTGCCGGTAGAAATGCTCATATAAGGAGTTCCACCAGCGTCTATGTCATTAGATTTACAATTGGAAAAAAAAAAACATCTGAAACTTGAGGTGCACGTTCACGCAATTCCCGTAATTACAAGACTCCAAGGACATCCGAGGATGAACAGCTCAGAGAAGGATGTCATGTGTTGTCATCTGGAAATTATGCTGTGTTCCAGGCACGTTTTTGAGCTAGTAATGCTATAATCTTTATAGTTATCATAAATGCTGTTTATTTCAAAAAGAATGTGATCTGGTATTATGATATAATATTAAAAGGAGTAATTCCGTTTTTTAATGTTTTTTTTTCTTTTTTTTCTAAAAATTAGAAAATGTCTACAAAAGTCCATATATTAAAATAATAATGCATATTTCTGAAGTTTTAATACATTTTCAATTGTTTTAACAATATTTTTTATTAAAAAAAAATTCATATTACACCATAAATTTGTATAAATCCTAATTAAATGTTCTAATCATTGATATCAAAGTGATGTCAATATGACATCAATTAGACGTTTAAAATTTGACGTTGATTTGACATAAACTGAACATCATATATTTTGGCCTACATGTATATTAAACCAATTTCAGTGCAGGATAACATCCTATTTTTACCCAATTAACCACCAGAAGAAATTGCAGTCCAAGCTGAATTTAAAATTATGCAGTACAGCATCTTGATCAAATCTTGACTAATATTTGAGGTAAAATTGACATTAAGGTGCCTGTTGGGTTATCTTCATGTCATTCAAAACCTGTATAACTGGCTGATTTTTGTTGAACATAAAAAAAAATGTGGTACTAACACAGTGTTAGTAATTAGTTTGGGTTACCACTTAACACTCAAGTTTTGGAACAACATGAGGGTGATTAAATGATGATGGAATTTCCATTTGTGTGAATAATCTATTCACAGAGAAAACTGAGCTGATAATGTTTTTCAAAACTGTACAGTATATTACTCACCCATTTGTCTGTTGGGTATGGGAGTTTTACTGCAAACCCACGTTAGATTCCTGTATGATTCATCTGGTATTTCTATGACAGTTTTTGTTCTCTCACTTACAGCTGTTAAAATAACTATGATTAAATCATATAAATTCTATATAAAACAACTTAAGCATATTACAATGTTAGTTTAAACGCTTAACCTATACAAATGTGCGTTGTTAGACTCATATCCAATCGTTTGTGCGGAGAGTGGAAGCGTGCTTTACGGGACATGGGGGCGCCAGCGTGATCACTTGCGTTGGAAACATTTTTACGCCATAATTTTTGCTCATAAAGTTATGATACATCATTCAGAACTGACTATTTATATTTGTGTGATCAGTAGCCTACAAAATCAGCGCTCGTGTCATATTGCTCTTGCTGCCCGTGTGATATCATGTGATGTGTGATAGCCTATGAGGGGAAAATACACACGGGCATTTTTTGCACCAATATCTCAAATTTTAGGTCATAACTGCATTTATAAAGTTGTTGCCCTGCATCATATGTGTCAACATTGAGGTCTAGGTCTGTGACGTAATTTCCCATGGTGTGACACACATAAAAGAACCACATATTTGTTTTTATCTCAAAATATCTTAAAAAAAAAAAAAGTTGAGTATTGCAATAGGGGAGATATAAAGTTTTGAATGGATGATAGCAAAGTTTGTCTTGTTGTCAAAGTTTGTTTTGAAATTGTCCAAGGAGTCATAAGGAAAAAATAATTATAATTTCATATTAAATAAATATCACTATATGAAAATAAGTGTCTAACAACGAAGGTAAATCTCACTCATGCTTTGTATATATAAATAAAATGACAACCGATAGAATAGAAAAAGAATAGAGACTTTTTTAAGAATATAAATAGAATAGAGAGTAAACATAAACACATTTTCTCAAAGATCTGACAACAAAACAAACAAAACAAAACAAACTTTACAAAACAAACAAACAAACAAAAAAACATTTTTTACTGCGTCAACTACACATATAAATACACAACATAATATTGGCCCCTCTGTGTTTATTGTGGCCCTCTTGTGCCCCCAAGTTGAAAAAAATCCTAGAATCGCCCCTGCTAGTGAGACAACAACATATCCTCAGTCTCCATCCAAGAGAGACAATTGCCCACCTAAACGGAATCGCTTGTATTTTATGCATCTTATAGTTATTTGTTACCACCTACATCCTAGTACATCCCTGCGTATCATTCTTTTCTATTTCTATTCTATCATCTAGAACAGCTATATATAGAATTTGTTTTATTTTTATTTATTTTTTTCTCTTACATGTGTATTTTTTATTCTCATCTTATTTCATTGTCTCTATGTTGTTGTTGTCTCTGTGTACTGGAAGCATTTAACACTAAAACAAACTCCTTGTATGCGAAAGCGTACTTGGCAATAATGCTCTTTCTGATTCTAAAGAGACGGTAAGAAGGCATTAACAGTAGTCACACAGGGACATCTAGTGGCCACTACAGAAAATATTTTAAAATTGCTTTTATCTCAGGATACCACAAATTGTTCAAAACTTGCTTTAACGTTGTTTTATCTATTTTAAATATTCCAGTTTGGACACGTATTTCACTGTTAATAGGGTGGCTGTATTTTAACAATTAACAATGTTTATTAAATGTAAACCGTTTGGATGCGTAATAGCCTACATATTTCATTCTAATACTCTTTCAGTATTAGAATTTTGTTAATAGATATTATTTCATTAGTGAAGGTAATGTGATTTATTAATATGCCATTAAGCATTTGTTATATATATATATATATATATATATATGAAGAGGTCAGATGCGAAACCAGCTAAAAGCCATCTCGGTCAAAAATTAGATAATGATACTGAGTGAATGCTCTCAACATATATTATACATCCATCAAATATGTTTTACTTCAAACTCGCTAAAATCCCACCCTCAGGCCAATCAGAAGTACCAGTACATACATAGAAACCTATACATTGGAGCCTGATAAAAATGCATTTTTCAAAGAAAGATGTCAGATGGATTTAGAGGCTTTTGCATCTGAACTTTTAATATATAATATACGACTTGTGGTCCATGCCCTCCATTAACTTTCACTGATGAACCAAACAGCCACATTGAATGCTTTCCCTGTACTGTATGTGATGCAAGTAAGGGTTTCTGCTTAATAAATGTTTATCTGAAAAATTTAAAATTGATAGTGAGAAATCATGTCTGTTATTTCAAGCGATTTAAGATCTGACAAACTGCAAACTAGTTTCTCCAGGAAAAACTCCATGAAAATAATAAGTGACTGTGAATATAATAAGATGCAACTGTGAATATATATACTAAAGGACAATTAACTCAATGCATAGTATTTTTCATTCTAGACCAAGGTTAAATATGCACCTGGTCATCGGATACTGTTTGTGGACCACTGGAGAGATTCTACTGCATTGAAAAAAAGGAAAGCAGCTGCACTTTAGCTGTACAACATTCAAAATGTAGCCCCGGACACTATATATCAAACAAGCAGGTAAAAAAGTAAAATTGTTGTCTGTGTTACATTAATAGTAATAAAAAAAAAGGAAGAAATTAACAAACACAACAATGACATTTTAATTTCAACCGTATATTGACTGTCTCTGCAGGTACTGGCTCCACAGATATTGTATGTGCGGACTGTACAGGTGACACATATTCAGATGGATTTTTCTCATCCTGTTTACCACACACTGTTGGTCATTTTTCAACTAATCTGAACTTGGATGTTATTCACAGATGTGAGGCCATGGGACTTACTGAAACAAATCCAGGATAACAATCTCCATACTGCTGTAGCTATCATTGCTCCTAGTGTTACAGTTACATTAATATTAAGTACAGTAGTATTTTTTATTTTCATACTTAAACATATTCGGAAGAAGAAACAATCAAAAAGTTTAGGTAGGTTTTTTTTTAGTTATTTTTTGTAGTAATAAATCTATAGTTGTTTTTTTCTATAATGGAATTTTCAATAAAAAATGCAACAATCAATTCAGACTGGAACACTTTAACAATCATATACACGGTATATTGTTGCACTTAAAGGATTAGTTCACTTCCAGAACAAAAATGCTATGGTGTCCACAAGTTTGAAATTCCAAAATGCAGTTTAAAGGCAGCTTCAAAGGGCTCTAAACAATCCCAGGCGAGGAATCTGATCTAGTGAAACGATTGGTAATTTTCTTGAATAAATTAATATTTATACACTTTTTAACCTCAATTGTTCCTCCTGCCTACGCACCTGAGATGCACATGCATACTCTGTCCACTCCTGTTCAAGGCAGTTAGGGTAGAACTCCCTTCTCATTTTCTCCTCTGCCTTCAAAATCGTCCTACATCACTTTTTACCTTTATTTTGGTACTTTTAAAGTTGGAGGAGAAAATGAGATGGGAGTTTTTCAACCTACCTTAACTGTCGTGAACGGAAGTGCACAGTACGCATGTGCACACGCAGAGCTAGACAAGATGAGCATTCGTGGTTAAAATGTGTGCAAATATTTGATTTATTTATGAAAATGGCCGATCACTTCGCTAGATAAGATTCTTCCTAAGCTGGGATAGTTTAGAGCCCTTTGAAGCTGCATTTAAACTGCATTTTGCACTGAAAAAGAAAGACATAAACATCTTGGATGACAAGGGGGTGAGTAAATTATCTGAAAAATTTGGTTCTGAAAGTGAACTAATCCTTTAATGATGGTGCTGTAGAAAGTTTACAGATTAAAATATAAAGTATAAATAAAATAAAAATAATATTTTACAGTAATAATGTTTTACTGTAATTTTGAGTAAATGAAGCAGATTTAATGAGCATATAAGCATATATTTGTGTTCAGTCTCTTCTGTTCATAAAATATTCTATTTTAATTATGTGAATGATATAATCTTTTGGTCCCCTATGGTTTGACTACGATAAATCAATGCAATAAAACATTATTTGTGTTTCTGCCATCTGAATAGTAATGCTTTACAGTTTTTTCAGTTGGCAGGAAAACTGGTAAATCATTTGAAACAGAAGAACAAGTCCTAAAAAACCTGCAACTGACTACAGTTTCTAAACTACTCAGATATTTCACTACATTTACTGAAGGAGTTATCGTGCCTGAAATTTAGCAGTTTGAGCCACAGTCATTTAAACAAAAAGTCAAATGAGCATTAAATGATTTTGCCATCTTCTATTATCAGCTACTAATGAAGTACTGTGTGTGCCAAGCCTCAACAAAAAAAAAGTAATACTGAATGTAATAGCAATAAGTACATGAGCTAGCATATTACAACCGCATTATTGCTTTCTATAAGATGGATTCATTTAAAAATAATAATATTAATAATATGATATATTCACACAACATTTTATTTTACTGAACTGTATTTTTGTGCTACTTCAACAGTGTGTATTTACCAGTAATAGTGAGATGTAGAGAGATGTTTTTTTTTTAAGAAATTAAGAGATATAGGTTTAAAAAATGCCTATTAAATCTATTTAACTGTGAATTAGGACAGTCAAAATTACAAAGAGAAATGCTTAGTTGTCTCTGAATAACAGGGTTAGAAAACAGTATTAAAAAAAATCACATTAAATAAAAATAAAAGAAAACATTATTATTCTTGTTTTATCATGTTTTTATGTATTTTTTCCCCTTTTAATTAATTAATTTTTTTTTTTACTGAATGTTTCTTATTGATGCACCACACTCCAGTCCAGCTGGTTGCAGTAATATAAGCTGACTTGTCAATAGGTTACTGCTTACTAGAAAAAGCGCACAAACAGTATCTTCACCAGAAACAGGAGTGTGTAGGAGATGAGGATAAGATGTGGTGGCAGGAAGAAATATGTTATTATAACAAGAATGAGAATTGGACATTCAGTGTTAAATTACAGCTTACACAAAATAGGGAAACATGAAACTGGCAGCTGTGATAAATGTGGGAAGCCGTAAAAAATATTATTCTAGAATATGATGCTTAATGAAAGTAAACAACTTAATCAAAAATTAAGATTGATGGGATATGATAAAGTATATCACAGAATACACTGTTAGGGAATATACAAATGCAATCAAAAATGAATGAGGAATGGTTTAATTATCAAAAAAAAAAAAAGAAAGGAAATATAGAAAGAATATAATCCTGTAGTAATTATTAGTTTTTGTTTTTTTCTCTTTATTTCTTGTCCTACAAGTCTTGTCACTTCACACTCCAGATCAATAGGTGGCGGTAATGCGCCTTTTTACGTTGGTTTGCCAAAAAAACAGAAGAAGAAGAAGAAGAGGAGGAGCGCCATTGGTTCGTCAGTTGCGGCAGATTTGAACGGCTAGGCTGTTACTGTATCAGTTTGGTTTGCTAAACTTCTGCAAAAGTTCTGACTTAGTTTTGACTGTACTAATGCGGTACAAATAGGCGAGCTTAAATCAAATACAAAACTGCCCGACCACTATACATTTACAGTGAGAAATGGCAAGGAAAACAAAAATCAGGTAAAAAAAAAATTACTTCCACTAGAGGAGAAATCCCTTGAAGGAAATTATTAGTCTAATTCTAAGAAATTAATCATTTCGCGCTGGAATTCGCGCCTTTTAACTTTTAACCTTTAACCTATTTCGCATACAAGCAACATAGCAATGTTGCAATTTTAAATATTGAACAGACAATGTGGTCATTTTTAATTACTGAAGGGACCCGTGATTCTCAGTGTATTTGATGGTTACGCCCCTGCCTTGCAGCATCCGGTTTCACATTTGGTTCTGCAACTAAAGTTTCATGACTAAAGAAATAAACGTACTCATTGTGTAAAGCTTTGCTTGTGACTATACCGATACTAAAATACTTAAAATAATAATGTCCCCAATAATGTCATAGCTCTTTTTTAAATTAATTATAATTAATTATAAAGCTCGGCACTTCAAAATGCAATATATGGGTTTCTTTCCCAATAGAGAGAAAATGGCAAGTAATGTACATTTATATAGTTATTCCATATTTTCAGTCAAAAGCATTAAAATGGTGATACATGGTTGCAGGTATAGATATAAAATATTGTTTTAGCGCCCAGTTGGTGTAACTGAGGACGTCAAGTAAATATTAAAAAGTTTGTAGGTTCTGTCATAGTTTCTGTCTATTTTTCTAATATGAATTTCTTTTTCAGCTTCGTAGGAAAAAAGAAGGCAGTTTGATCTCCTTTGGACCAATGATTACTCTTTTAGTTCCTTGAGATGTACATATGCTATACCTTCACTTATCTGTCAGCATTACTACCTCTCCTTTGTATGGCAAAATGCAATAATGCAGAATATGAAATTAATGGAGAGTGCTGCCCCATGTGTGATCCAGGTATGTGTAATCCTTCTTTCATCACCGCAACATATTTATGAGGTCAGATTTAACAACAAATCATTGTTCACATGGTGGCAGTCTTTGATTGGTCTGTAATATGCTTATAAAACGGTCCTTTAAGTTCAGTCAGAGCCTTGTTAAAAAACAGACATCTGCCAATTTCTTAGATATTTTTGGTGGGCTAGCAGGAGCAGGTAGTAATAATAATGATTCTACTTTTCATAACTTGGCTGGCCAGCTTGTTGAAATTTATTTTTTATACATTTATATAGCAGTTTTGTTTCACAATGTCAAGGGGCATTTTGTTTTTTCATTATATACCCATTTAAGTAATTTATTTGACAGATGTAGTATTAGGTGGTTCCCAAACATATTTGAGACTGCTCCAAAAGTACACTAAAATGCTTGTATTCAGGGTTTGAAATGAACACTCACCAAGCCGCCAAATGCGGGTAAAAATCAGCTGTGGCGGGTGACAGTGTAAAATCACTAGCCAATTTGCTGGGTTACTTTTCGTAAGTTATGTTCACTCATTAATTTCTTAGGGAAGTTCATGCAAGCCAAATATGTGCAGTGACATAAATTTTGTGTTTTGCAAAATTTACTGCTTCAGCATTTGTAGATTATTTTCCACGTTTCTATGGTATACTGAAAACAATGATAAGCATATTATAAGTTTTAAAGGATTTTATTGGCAAAAATTATAATGAGTAAATATTTACAGTGTTGACCCTTGTTCTTCATAACCTTTGTAATTTGCTCTGGCATGCTGGATATTAGCTTCTGGGTCAAATCCTGACTGATGGCGATCCATTCTTGCCATATTAGTTCTCTGAGTTGACCACAATTTGGGCTTCTGCTTGTCCACTCGCCTTTTGAGGACTGACCACAGGTTCTCAATGCAGTTGAGTTCCAGGGAGTTGCCTGGCCAAGGATCCAAAATTTCAATGTCATAATCTTCGAGCCACTTCTTTATCACTCTTGCTTTGTGACATGGTGCTCCATCATGCTGAAAAATGCACAAATCATTACCAAATTGCTCATGGATCGTTGGAAGAAGTTGCTCTTGCAGGATGTTTTGATACCATTCTTTATTCATGGCAGTGCTTTTTGGCAGAATTATTAAAGAGAGCCCACTCCCTTGGTTGAAAAGCAACCCCACACATGGATGGTCTCAGGATGTTTCACTGTCGGCATGATGCAGGACTTTGTAGTGTTCATCTTTTCTTCTCCGGACAATCGATTTTTCAGATGTCCCAATCAGTCGGAAGGGAGCTTGATCAGAGAAAATAACTTCCTGCAGAATTTTAGTCTGTCCTTGATGTTTTTCTTGGAGAGAAGTGGCTTCTTTGCTGCCCTTCTTGACACCAGTCCATTGTCCAAAAGGCTTGGCCTCACTATGCATGCAAATGCTCTCAAACCCAGCTGCTGTCATTCTTGAGCAAGCTCTGCACTGGTTGTGGCACGATTCCATAACTGACTCCTCAGGAGGAGACGGTCCTGGCACTTGCTGGACACTCTGGGACGCCCTGAAGACTTCTTCACTGCAGTTGAACCTCTTTCCTTAAAGTTTTTGATGATCTGGTAAATGGTTCTTTCAGGTGCAATATTCTTTGTAGCAATTTCCTTGCATGTGAGGTTATTTTGATGCAAAGCGATGATGGCTGCTCATGTTTCTTTGGAGGTAAACATTGCTAACAAGAACACAATGATTGGAAGCTCTTCTTCCATTCTTTTATAGCTTTTATCAGTCTGCTGTTACAATCTAATTGGCATGATAGTGATTTCACCTGACTAGTGCTCATTCACATGTGCTGCTGATATTAGTCAGTTGGTGTTAGCAGATCATTTTGTGTAAGGATCAGAAAACAGTGAAATTAGTTTTTTTGTGCAAAGTTAATTTTTTTTGACCAATGAAGCTTTTAGCAATTATATAAAATGCATCTGATCACTCTACACAATAATCTAGAAACAATGTGAATGAACACCACAACAGCTTAAGCAGCAAAACTTTTAAAACACAATTTATGTCACTGCAAAACTTTTGGCCACAACTGTATATTGCAAAACCCAAACAAAACATACAAACGAATACGTGATCAAGTCTGGTTAGACTAACTTAGTGCACATACGCATTTAGAGTGCGTTCTTTCACTGCATGACTGAGTCTATTAATATGCATTAAGAATGATCACATAATTCAAAATAAGGGGGCAGATTTATATATTTTTATTTATATATTTTTATCATGTCATAGTTATATTGTTAAAATCAGCATGGCTACAAATGTGATATTGATTTCATATAGCAGTTTAATAAACAATAAGTTAATATAAAGAGACTTGCGTTACACACCATATTGTCTGTTTTTGCTTTATTTCGCCCAATTAAAATCATTTCAAACACATTTTTTAAATAATTTCAAATATCAGTATTCAATGTTTTATGTTTCAAATATCAAAACATTGTTTATGCACTTGTAACTGCAGGTTAAATCATTCCATGTCCCTCTAGCTGCATTAACGTCTAAGTATATCTAAATGCCACTTCATATGCAACTTCTTCAAAGATTAATTTTGTTGATAGTGATTTAGGGCTGTGCAGATAATCGGACGCGATATCATGCGCATCTGGTCAGTAATGCCGGTTCTGTGATTAGTCGTAAATCTCATTCACGTGTTCATTCATGCAGCCGCGTTTACTACACAGAGCCGTAGTTCACTGACAAGCTACGCAAATATCGCCTTCATTATCGCAGGCGATATATATCGATTATGCACGCGAAACTGCGTAGCTTATCAGTGAACTACGGCTCTGTGTAGTAAACGCGGTTGCATGAATGAACACGTGAATGAGATTTACGACTAATCACAGAAACGTCATTACTGACGAGATACGCATGATAATTTGCGTCCAAATATCGCACAGCCCTACTAAATGTATTATTATTATAATTGACTGATTAAATGTAAGAATTTAACTCAAGATGATGCACACTTTTAGAATTAAAATAATAGTAATTGTAAAAATGCCCATAAAAGATAAAAATCACTGCTGTGAACTGAACATGCAGAATATATAGAATATCAAAAACTTTAGGAGTCAGCTGTACACGGTAGTCCTTAAGATATTAGCACAATAACACTCCACAAAATAAATCCTTCGATACAATTCAAGAAAATATTGAGAGATTATTTTTTGTCAATATCACACACTCCTAGTACTGACACAAAGTGATTTGCAACAGTTGCTTTGTCACGTTCAGCATAGTCAGCTTCAGGCAGTTGGTTTATTTATGTATTTATTTATTTATTTTATTTTTTATTTTTTGGCTAGTAGAAGTTATTAATGGCCGGTAACTTAAAAATTTAGTTAATTTCAATCCCTGCTTGTATTTATAAGTACGCTAAAATACTTGTATTTTTATCACACAATTGACATAAATATACAGATGTACAAGAAATAAAGCTTTAGAAATAAATTACAGATTGTTATTTAAAAAAGGCATGTATAAGTAATGTGTTGGTTATTATTAATATTGTCTAGGAAAGCGAGTTAAGACACAGTGTGATGAATACACAAGCACAACATGTGATTCATGTCCTGCGATGACCTACATTGATGCTCCAAATGGATTCACAGAATGTTGGCCATGTTTTGTCTGTGATTCAAGTGAATAACAATTTATTTAGCTTCTTGTCACTCTCTTTTATTTCGTTTTATGTCACCACTAGCTTTCAAATATTTTTTTTAAACATTTTAAGTTTTTCTTTTCTCCAGATGACTAAAAATAGACTGATTTGTTTCCTTTCTTGTCAAAGGTAATGGGCTGAGAGAAAAGAGGGCATGTACGCCAATAACAAATACAGTGTGTGAACCTCTGCCTGGTTATTACTGTATAGACTTGCTCTCCAACTGTAAAAAGGCCATGAAACATTCAACCTGCTCATCTGGACAATATGCCAGCCAAAACGGTCAGTCTGTTATAACTCAAACAGGTTTATTATGCATTCACAAAAACTGACAGGCTAAGAAGACATCTGAGAACAATAACTCATGTCAGTTTGCTGTCTGACTGACAGTACCTGACAAAACTACCCAAAAATCTATTTAATTACGATTAAGGAAATTATTAGTTGGTTATGTTATTATTAATTTTGTGTGCTAGATGCTTTACGGAATACTGATTTCACTAGCTAATGTGAGACCAGTCACTGGCTTTATTGCTTATGGAGTTGAAAGTACTAATACTGTGCATGTGTTTCTATAGGAACAGAATTTAGTGATACTGTATGTGATTATTGTCCTGCTGGTTCATATTCAGATGGTACCTTCTGCAAATTGCATACAAAGTAAGTATCATCATTTTACAACACTGGCTTTCCACACATTCTTAAAATGCATTTTTTACATTTGTTGAGTAAGTTTAGCTCTTCTCTCACAAGTAATTTAGGCCTATTTGTAGTTTAACTTGAGCACCGCTTTTTAACAGATGTGAATCTCTTGGGAAAACAACAGTCAAAGCTGGAACTGAGACATCTGATGCTGAGTGCAGTAATGGAACACCTTATTTACATATTGTGATTCCAACTGTGTTTGTATTTGTGGTGATTGTCATAATTGCAATTATTATACAGAGAAAAAATAAGCAATACAGTGCAGCATATCAATTTTCTCCTCCCCAAGACTTGGATCAAACTCAAACTGTTTCCACCAACACAGTATAACAATAAACCCACAATTAAAGTGATCTGCATGCAGGGCAGTCGCTAATGGGGTGGTGACGATTATAGGGGCCCACGGCAGAGGGGGGGCCCCCGGTGATCTCAGCTACCTGGCTGAGGTCAGCCTAAAAAGACCAGGTTTCCATCAGAAATAAAATGTCCATATCACATCTGGTAAAAAAGTCATTCAAAATAAAAGTTTTGTTGCACATGGACCTAGCGTTAACTAGAGCCATGTTCAAAGGAGGGTGTAATGATAAAGTCGATTCCAAATGAACTAAGTCCAGTTGGCGCAGATTTTGACAGTTCACTCCTCGCTGACGAATCTGCAAACGCGGTGGAGCAGAGTAAACAGAAGAGGCAAATTCGAAAACACTACAGTCTGCTTCCTCTGTGCTGTGCTGTGCTCTCATCTATAAGCCACCTAACTTGGACAGTGGTTTTATAAGTGAATTTTCTGATGTTTTAACTTTATTAGGTGATTTTAATGTTCTGCCCTGAATGGTTCTTGATTGCTGAGTTTTGTAATGTCTTAGAGTCATTTGGTTTTTCTCAATATATAAATCAGGCTACACATGTCCTTGGTCATACTCTTGATCTTATGATGTCATATGGTGCCTCTGGATAATATAGACATCGAAGATGCTTCCTTCTCTGATCATAAGCCCATTGTATTTAAGATCCCTGCTGTGAACTCTGCTGTTGTTAATAGGCCTTATAAACCTCGACTTCACTTACTCTCAGTTTGGCGAGAGTTATTTAGTCACTGCTGTTGAAATATCTCTTCTGACTGCTGCTGCAGAGACTGACGTTGGGCCTGATGACTTAATATCTCTCTTTTACTCAGCTTGAGATTTTAGATTCTATTGCCCCTTTTAAATTGAAAAAAACTAAAAATGTAAGTCATATTATTGGTTGGATGATAACACTCGTTCTCTCAGACAGGCTTCTCGCAAAGCAGAGAGGAGATGGAAGCATGATCGTCTGTGTCATTTGAAATTTTTAACGAGTGTCTCTTCAAGTTTCAGACTGCTGCAAAGTTAGCTAGATCAAAATATTTTTCTAATTTAATTACACACTGTCATAGACCTAGGATTTTATTCTCAATTATAAATTCAGTAATCAATCCAAGCTGTCAGTTTCATGCGGAACTTTCCGCTGATATTTGCGAGAAATTTTAAACATTTTTTGCTGATAAATTGATAGCCATTCCTTCATCCTTTACATCGCAGCTTTCAGATCTGTCTGTGTATAAGCTGGCTAGACCAATTTTCTCACACTTTCTACATGTTTCTTTAATGGAACTTTGTGATTTGGTTTATAAGATGAAGACAGCTACTGCCTCACTCGATGTTGTTACTTCAGAGATTATGAAAGCAGCTTTTCCAGTTATTGGCCCCAGTATCCAAGTGTTGATTAATTCATCTTTGGACACTGGGGTGGTTCGGAATTGTTTTAAGTATGCGGTTGTTCAGCTTTTGAAACAAGAAACAAGGTTTGGATGAAGGTTGCCTTAATAATTATCAACCTGTCTCAAAGCTATCATTCTTATCAAAACTTTTAGAAAAGGTTGTGCAGTCACAATTGATTAAATTTTTAAATGCAGCTAAGGTACTAGAACCTTTTCAATCTGGTTTTACTGCACACCATAGCACAGAGTCTGCATTATTGTCATGCCGGCTGCGTTCTCAATACTCTGGCAATCTGGTAATACCCAGAATATCAAAATCAACTGCGGGCGGTAGATCATTTTCTTACTTAGCACCAAAACTATGGAACAATCTACCTAATTCTGTTCGGGAGGCAGACACACTCAGTCAGTTTAAGTCTGCTTCGCGTCGGGCAGTTGGTAAGCCTGTCAGGATTTATTCTGCGATAACAACCTGCTGGATCTACATTATGCTGCTTACTACACGGCGTCTTGCTACAAAAGCAAAAAATTAGACAAGAAACATTGATCTGAGTAATGTTTCCAACATGTCCTCCAATTTATACGACCGATGTAAGTCGTTTTCACAAATCCTCAAATATGTCTCTGTAGAGCGTTTTCAACATCAAATACGTCTCTGTAGAGCGTATTCAACATTTGCTCCCTTATCAGTAACAGGTATCTAATCCAACCTTAGCATTATGTGTAGGTCAATTAGTAGCGCGTTGCACTGTGGAATGGTATAATCATATGAACACAGGTTCGATACCAGAGAACGCATATGTTTTCATTGTATGTTTTTTTTTTTTAAAATATGCACTAGAAATCATGATTTTGCACTATTTCTGTAAGGGGTAGGTTTAGGGTGGGGTTAGGTGTGGTAATATATACGAATTACACATAGTAAAACGTTTAAATTACCATGAAATCGGTATAAAAACTCATACGTCATTCCATGACGTCAGATCCAACGCGACACTGTCATTATTTTTACGACCGCTAGAGGGCGCTTAACTTTAAAACGTAAACATGGGTCGTATTTGGTCGATTCAAAAACGTACAACTGGGTCATATTTTCTTTGAGGACAGTCTCAATGTTTCACTTATTTACAAGGTCTTTAAATGAAAGCAAAGCTTCTGTGAAAAAAATAGTTCCTGCTGCACGCAGCGCACACCGTCTTTACTGGCTAATTTGTAACTTACATCAGTAGGCTACATAATGGGCACAAATGTGATTTTAAAGATTGTATTAGCTCATTTGTAACAACTTTTTGCAATGAAAACAGTTTCTTAAAGTAGCTTAAGGCAATACACACACAAAATGATAATTTATATTAAAAAAAATACAATAATAATTTTCTGTACATATTGAAATGAATGTTGAAGTCCTCCATTTCGTAGTTAAGTAATCGTAGCGTTTAAGCCACAAGATGGCACCAAACTGTCAGTGACTGATATGCGGCTGACAGCAGCGGAGTGATGCGTATGATTACTAATGGTCAATATGATTCAAAGATCCCGGATGAGCCTGTGTTATTAGTTTTAGCGGATGTTATCTGGGAATAACAAACCTTGGAATGTGGCAACTGACCAATCAGAAACGAGTATTCCACAAAGCCGTGTAATAAATCTAGACTAAAGACCCATCTCTTTAACCTGGCTTACACATAACACATTAACACAGTTCTATAATTCAAATCCATTAAAGGATTGTTAGGCTGCATTAATTAGGTCAACCGGAACCGGGAACACTTCCCATAACACCTGATGCACTCGCTGCATCATAAGAAGAATGGAATCCATGCTAATATTGTCTGTCTCCTGCTTATTCTGAGGTCAGATCCAGTATGAATCCTAAACAGTTGGCCACTGCAGTTCCCTGATCCAGTTCATATCCAGATGGTGGGTCAGTACATATAGACCACCTCTACAGGAGTATAAACTACTTGTTTATTGGTCAGAGGAGAACTGACCCCCCAACTGGGCCTGGTTTCTCCCAAGGTTTTTTTTTTTTCTCCATCTGTGTCACAGATGGAGTTTTGGTTCCTTGCCACTGTTGCCTATGGCTTGCTCAGTTGGGGACAACTAAATTGGGGACAATCAATTAGGGACAATCAATTTATTAATTTGGAACTATTGATTAATTTCCTCTAATTAAAATTGTTTGTTTCTTTTTGCATTATTGATGTATTACTTTCCTATTTGATACTGTAAAGTTGTTTTGACACAATTTGTATTGTAAAAAGCGCTATATAAATAAAGCTGACTTGACTTATTAAAAGTGTTCAATGACATTTTACTTACAGTTGACTGGTAAAAATGCAGTATTGATTCTACTTGATCTTATGGCTGCCTTTGATACTGTGGATCATAATGTTCTTATTTGGCGGTTAGAGCATTTACTTGGTATCAGGGATACGGCCTTGCGGTGGTTCAGTTTATATCTTAAAGACAGGTTTTTTTTTGTAGAGTTAGGTAAGTTCTCTTCATCTTCAGCGTTAATTATTAGTGGAGTACCTCAGGGCTCTATTTTGGGTTCACTTCTTTTTAACTTGTATATGCGTCCACTGGGGGATATTATTAGGAAACACAATGTTTTATTTCATTTTTATGCCGATGATACACAGCTGTACCTGCTGTTGAAAGCTGGCGATTTCATTCAACCTTTGCTAGATCTGTGACATTATGAAATGGCTATCAAATAACTTTCTACAGCTGAATAAAGATAAAACAGAAATAATTATTTTTGGTCCCCCAAAACTGAGGAGTGGTCTTATTAATGATCTGGGTAATCATTTACCTTCAGTTTCCTCCCAGGTCAGGAACCTTGATGTTATTTTGGACTCCATACAGATTAATTCTGTTGTTAAGACTAGTTTTTACCAATTGCGCATTATGTCCAAACTTAAATCATTTTAGTCGTTTCAAGATTTGGAGAAGGTTATCTGTTTATTACATCACACTTGGATTATTGTAATTCATTGTATTTGGGTCCTCCCCAATCAGCTCTGCCAGACGGGGTGTTTTTTCTGTCTTCAGTGTCTCCGCGCACTGCGATTAGAGACGCCTCAATAAATTTATCTTTAACTAGGTGGAGTCTCAGCACGCAGACAGTTAATATACATGGATGGAAAGCTTAATATCTCTACTTTTAAATAAAGCAAGTCTTGTCGAAAACAAATGTTCTCTTATAAAGTAATCCGTATGAAACAAACAGCATGTTGTTTTATGTTATTTTTACATTGTTCAGCACTTTGGATAGCTTCGCTATGTTTAAATGTGCTATATAAATAAAATTTACTTACTTACTTAAAGTGACCATGCCTAATTTACTTGCTGCTGTCAGTGTCCTTAATGTTGATCCAAGGAAATTAATGAAAGAAAATTGATGACTGCTCTTGACTGAATTAATTAGCTTTAACAAGAATTAATCTATATTTAATTTGTACAGTGAAATCTATGCAGTGCAATTTTACATTTGATTATATGGTTTCTGTATCTGGACACCTACAAACTTGAAAAACATATTCATTGTGTAAATGGCACATATAAATAAATGGAATAAACTAATTACAACATTTCAAACAGGGCCCACGGGTACAACCTGCACCGTGGCCCCGCAAACCCCAGCTATGACCATGTCTGCATGTACTGATGTGGCACGGGTTATCCAAACTGTACAATGCTGTTTAGCTTCTTGGCCTACAAAAAGTATTGTTGTAAAATGTCCAACAGCTGCAGACTGCAGATTTTGCCGTTCATTGTAAGTGTAGAGACGATGTGAATAATAGATTCAGTGTGCAGTGTAGAGCGCTTTATTCATTAAAATGCAAGTTTGTGAGATTGTGATAAACTAAGACGTTTTAGACAGCTTTTTAATGATTATAAAGGAAGTTTGCAAATGCGGAATTGAATTTATACAACAGTTTTATAAATTTTTGATTTTATACAAAAGTTAATATTAAGTAACTTATATTTTAGGAACGCTGTTGTCTGATCGTGCACTATATCGTCACCAAAAATAATTCCAAACAAAGTCACAGCTGAGTGAATGAAACTGCGCTTTTGAACGAATTGATTTAATTGACGTGTTGCCACCTACAGGCGGTGTAATTTTTTTTAAGCATAAACTGAGTTATTTTAATTATTTAAATTGCTTAAATTTAATTAATAAATAGATTTTATTTAAAATTTAAAATGCTTAAATAGGTAGAGATGGTACAAGAATAGAGTATGTATATGTATGTACAAGTGAGTGTCAATATAGGATAAAAAAAAATATATAAAACATTGTCATAAGTGTATTATGTGGTCACTCACTTAATGTGGAAAATTTGATGTGGCCCTCGAGTCAAAGTTTGTGATGTAGATGTTGTGTAGATACTGTCATATTTTCCATGATTACATATATATTATATTGTTTTGCAATAAAAAAAGAAAAGAATTTAAAAAAAATAATTGTTAGTGGGGTGGGAGTAAATAACCAGCACTCCCATCCACCTTCAATACCACGAATGAGGTGAGACCCTTTAGCAAAGCAGCAGTATGACTGCCCACTGCTCCGGGTGTGTGTTCACTACTGCATGTGTGCAATTGGATGGGTTAAATGCACAGCACAAATTCCGAGTATGGTTCACCATATTTGGCCACACATCACTTCCTTCCTTTTTTTCTAAATGTTTACAATTTTTCAAATAATGAGTGAGTATTGAGTGAGTGAGTATTCTGATTATATTGGTCATCTGCAGTTCTTGCTGGTTTTCTGTGAGTTTTTGGAAGTGGGCATTCACCTCCTTCTCTATGTCAGAGAGATTTATCCATCTGGTATCTTTCAGAAAATGAGGAAATACAATTTACCATTGCAGGTAATGTTTTTAAGGTTGATGTTTTAAGATTGATGTTAATGCTGTAATGTAATGCATTACTGCTTTATTAATCATGGAGTGGGTAAAAAAGAAATGGAGAGAAAATAGGCAGAGATAGTGTTGTATCTGTTGTGCTACTGTGAACAGACAAAAAGGAGACTTTTTAGACAAACACAGTATCTATATGTTGACTGTCTCTGCAGGTATACTGACTGTACAGGTGATTCAATTAATATTTTTAATTCTGTTAACCACACAAAACAACTCTTTGTACTGTTTTTGTGTACTGCTGATCATATTTTTCATATATCCTTTAAATTGTCTTAGATGTGAGGCATGTGACTTCCTGAAACAAATCCAGGAACACATTATTTTCATACTGAATGTGGAAATTCCCCTACTGCTGTAGCATCTATTGCTAGTAGCCTAATGTCAAAAACCTTAATAATTACTAATACTTATTACAATATAGTGAATTACAGACAGTAGTGTGTTTTCACTATATATGTTGAAGAACCAATATTCTAAAAGCTCAGCTGATTTGGTCGTGTATTATCAAACTGCTTGACAACCCAAACATGTGAAAGCAACAATATGAAAGCAAAACTGCCCTACTAAATAACTAGGCTACACACGCGTATTGTCCGCACTGTAAAGGCGGTCAAACTGTAGCCCACCGTACACATTCTCATTACCTTGGAAATATAAGGTTTGATTTGATATTTTTGTCAGAATCGAGTTATTCATATATTCTTATTCCGTGACAACTTATTTACATTGTGTTTTTAAAAAGTTGTTTACATTTTGGTACTTTATTTTTAATAAGGGTTATAAAGTAGGCTAAATTGAATTCAAAAGCTTTGAAGCTCAATATCTCATAGTCGCTAGAATGCAGCTACATTCGTATACATCCAAGGTGCCGCAAGTGAAAGCGTATAAGTCAGACGCTCAACACAATCGTCTTCATTAAAAGTAGTGAGACAGCGTCGATACCGCTGTCTCATTATGCGGTGTTTGATCTTGAAATTAGATGACGATTATTCAAATACATATACTGCTTTCGTTGACACAGACTAGCCTACTTTAAATGTGCATATAGCACGGGAATTAAAGATACGATTTATATCTGTTTTGCTGAGACGTGTGACCAAGGCAAATCCAGGAACACATTATTTTCATACTGAATGTGGAAATTCCCCTACTGCTGTAGCATCTATTGCTAGTAAGCCTAATGTTAAAAACCTTAATAATTACTAATACTTATTACAATATAGTGAATTACAGACAGTAGTGTGTTTTCACTATATATGTTGGAGAATCAATATTCTAAAAGCTCAGCTGATTTGGTCGTGTATTATCAAACTGCTTGACAACCCAAACATATGAAAGCAAAACTGCCCTACTAAATAACTAGGCTACACACGCGTTTTAACAAATCAGTTCTCTGATCAGTAAAAACACATTGTGTAAACTAACCCTTAGTTACTAGGTGTCAAGGATTTCAGAGAAGAAAAATGGATAATGTTTTGCTATCCACCTTATTTTTCCTGTAAGAGCGAACGGACACAGCCATTTGTAAACTGAATATATCTGGCTTTCTGGGTCATTCGCTTTCAGCAGTACAAAACAGCTCATTTTGCTTCCTTATTTTGCCAACTTGTGTGTCTTACCATATTATTTTTTGTATTATCTTCTCACGTCTCACACATTCACAGAAAATGGCTTTCTTACGCATTGAAAAATAAGGTGGAAAGGCAAGGGGTTCTCAACTCTAGCCCTCAATGTCTACTTTTCCTGCAAAAGTTTCATCAAGGTCAGATGTAGGAATGTGAACCTCAAGGGCCAGAGCTGAGAACCCCTGCTATAGGCTTTTACATAAAACCGTCTTGGACATTTTGATACACTGTTTTAATTTTATTGTTATATTAGAATTTGTTCTCATATTGAAGATACACCTGCAAGAATATTGTGCAGAGGTGATCTGAAACTTGCACCTCTCTCTTCTCTTTATTTCTAGAAATTTAAGGCACCCATCAGACCATGCAGCCAATGTAACAGGACTAATGTGAAAACGGCACCATACCAATGACATGTGACAAATGTTTTCTCAGTACTCATATTAACACATTAATTAAACTCCACTGAGGTTTATGTTACCATGATCACTTTAAGCATTACTGTTGTTCTTGTGATTGTTCCTCTTAACTATGAATGTTGTGCTTATGTATGTGGACTTGCTGAATATGAGATAGACAACCATTGCTGCCCCATGTGTGCTCCTGGTAAGACTGCCCCAAAAATGTCTGTACATTATGTAAACAACAATTCTCAATTAATTATTTAAATATGAAAATAACTTTGAAATACCTCTCCTTAAAATAATACAAACACGTTCCTCTATCAAGTATAGTCCAATCTCAAACAGACATGTACCTCATCTGTAGGGAACCATGTTCATTGGCACTGCACAGATGATACCAGCACAACTTGTGTTCCATGCCCTGAATTCACTTTTAGTGATGAATCCAATGGCCTCATGAAATGCTTTCCCTGTACTGTGTGTTATGCAAGTGAGTGTTTCCACTTTATATCTGTTCATCTAAAAATTTTACATTTGGTATAGATTTTGTATAGCATAGACTAGCCTGATGGTGAAGAATCATGTCTGTTAATACAAATGAGTGAACATGGAACATCCCTTAAATTAATATAATGTATATTGCATCAGATGCAACTGTAATATTTGTATATAAAACATATGTGAAAAACACCTAACTGAATGCATGATTGTTTTTTTCTGACTCATTCCCATCTTAGGCAAAGGTTTAAGAGTAAATAAAGCATGTACTCAATCATCAGATACTGTTTGTGAGCCACTGAAGCAATTTTACTGTATTGACAAAAAGAAAGGCAGCTGTATTTCAGCTGTGCAACATTCGGAATGTAGCCCTGGACAGTATATCAAACATGCAGGTAAATAATAAATAAATACACATGGACAGTGCATGAAACATTTTTTACACACTGACATGTTGACTATCTCTGCAGGTACGGGCTCCACAGATACTGTATGTGCTGACTGTACAGGTGATACATATTCAAATGGATCTTTCTCATCCTGTTTACCACATACAAAGTAGGTGCTTACTTATGTATTTATGTGTGCTATTGATCATAATTTTTCATCTCATCCTGGTTTCCATTCACAGATGTGAGGACATGGGGTTTACTGAAACAAATCCGGGAACATATTATTCTGACAGCGATTGTGGAAGTCCCTATACCGATACAGCATCCATTGCTCTTAGTGTTGTAGTCACTGTAACAATAACTGTAGTAGCAAGTGTTTTCACACTTACGCTTATTTGGTATGCTTTAGTTATGACATATAACCTTTCGAAGCAGTTTCAGCATTCTATATTATTTATTTATTTATTTATTTATTTATTTATTTTTTTTTACCAAAAAGGCCTATCAGATATTTGTGTTTGGATATTATTCGGACAGGTAGCCTTTTGGTCTCCGCTATGAAAAGATCGTTCTTTCAGGCCATTAGAGGGCACTCATCTACAGACAATCTTTAGCGCATTAGTTTCGATTCTCCTTGATTTCCTTTATTAAAAACACAAAAAATCTTTTGTGGACTGGCTAAAATCACTGAGCACTGGGCTTGTTGCCATATAAGGAATACGAACTGAACCAACGCCGCTATACTTTTAGACAACCAACATCTGTGACTGTTCTGTGAAAGTAGAAGAAGTGACCTTAGCTCGTATCTGCTGGTAAATGGTTTAAAAGTTTTATTATTGAGGAAAACGCGTGACCTGCAGGTTTAAACTCCAAATAGCATATCACGAGACTTTATTAGACATTAAAAATGTCTGGCGTTTGAAGGCAGTTGACAAATATCGAATCGTCTTTGAATCACTGTGATACTATTATATAATTGTACTATTTCATAATTTTCTTTCATTTTGATTTATTTCCAATGTGAAAATGATTTACTTATCTCCTCCCCCCACGTAGTTGTTTCCAGTTAATCCAGTTGACCTGCTTTCTAAAATCTTACGATTATATATTGCATATTTTCCATAAACTGGTGTTTCTTCAAATTTGAGCACTTCCCCAAAATGTATTTGTATCTAAATAAATAAAAAGTTTTAGATTTTTTTATTGTTATTTTATTTTTTATTATCTTTGTCTTAATATGAAAAAGATGATTAATGTAAAAAAAAAAAAATCAACCATCCTTTCAACAGGTACTTGATATGCTTCTTAAAATATCTACACATTTTACCCTTTAAATTGTAACTGATTTCCTACCAATGTATTTTTTTTTTTCGTTTTTTTAATTTAACAAATCATGTGACCAGCTCTGATCAGCTTAGTTGAGGATAGTCTACTTCTCTCCTTTTCTGGGGAGACAAGCAGATCCATATTATTATCAGGTTTAAATTTTTACTTGGGTTTATCCATAAATGTATAACCATTACCTTCTAAATCCCTCCATACTGTTTACTGTTAAGGCACACATCAACCGACATTGCAGCATGTGAAGCTTTTGAAGGTTGTGCTGCAAACAGCACAATACTAATGACATGCAAGAAATGTTGCATTAATTGAATAGATCTGTTCTAGACAGTGACTATGTTTGTTTTAAAGATAATTATTTATATTACACTTTGTTCTTGTCAATGTGCTCGTGCTGAATATGAGATAGACAAGCAATGCTGCCCAATGTGTGCCCCTGGTAAGACTGCAAGTTATAGCAGATATAGTTTCTTAACTTTATTAATATATTTTTTGTCTTTATATGTTTATTTACTAGTTCATATACTTATATGTGACCTTGGACCACAAAATCAGGCATAAGGGTCAGTTTTTGGAAATTGAGATTTATACATCATATGAAAGCTGAATAAATAAGCTTTCAATTGATGTATGGTTTGTTAGGATATTTGGCCGAAATACAACTATTTGAAAATCTGGAATCTGAGAGTGAAAAAAAAAAATCTAAATACTTTGAAGTTTGAACTTTAAAGTTGTCCAAATTAAGTTTTTAGCAATACATATTACTAATCAAAAATTACTAATCATTTATTTGACAGATTTATAAGTACACTAAAATACTTGTATTTTTATCACACAATTGACATAAATATACAGATGTACAAGAAATAAAGCTTTAGAAGTAAAGTACAGAGTGTTATTTAGAAAAGACATGTATAAGTAATGTGTTGGTTATTATTAATATTGTCTAGGAAAGCGAGTTAAGACACAATGTGATAAAAACACAAGCACAACATGTGATTCGTGTCCTGCGATGACCTACATTGATGCTCCAAATGGATTCACAGAATGTTGGCCATGTTTTGTCTGTGATTCAAGTGAGTAACAATTTATTTAGCTTCTTGTCTCCCTCGTTTATTTAGTTTTATGTCACCACTCGCTTTCATTTTTTTTTCTCCAGATGACTAAAAATAGACTGATTTGTTTCCTTTCTTGTCAAAGGTAATGGGCTGAGAGAAAAGCAGGCATGTACGCCAATATCAAATACAGTGTGTGAACCTCTGCCTGGTTATTACTGTATAGACTTGCTCTCCAACTGTAAAAAGTCCATGAAACATTCAACCTGCTCATCTGGACAATACGTCAACCAAAACGGTCAGTCTGTTAGAACTCAAATAGGTTTATTATACATTCACAAAACTGACAGGCTAAGAAGACATCTGAGAACAATAACTCGTGTCAGTTTGCATATTGTCCCAAAGCTCTAGATGTGATTATACCAGAAGACCCACATGACAGACAGTGTTTGTTTGTGACTGACAGCACCTGACAAAACCACCCAAAAATCTATTTAATTACGATTAAGGAAATTATTAGTTGGTTATGTTATTATTAATTTTGTGTGCTAGATGCTGTACGGAATACTGATTTCACTAGCTAATGTGAGACCAGTCACTGGCTTTGTTGCTTTTGGAGTTGAAAGTACTAATACTGTGCATGTGTTTCTATAGGAACAGAATTTAGTGATACTGTATGTGATGATTGTCCTGCTGGTTCATATTCAGATGGTACCTTCTGCAAATTGCATACAAAGTAAGTATCATTATTTTACAACATTATCTTTCCACATATTCTTAAAATGCATTTTGTACATTTGTTGTTTGATAATTTGTTACCAGATCACCATATTTTGTGGGTAAATTTAGCTCATTTTTCACATGTAATTTAGGCCTTTTTGTAGTTTAACTTGAGCACCGCTTTTTAACAGGTGTGAATCTCTTGGGAAAACAACAGTCAAAGCAGGAACTAAGACATCTGATGCTGAATGCAGTAATGGAACACCTTATTTACTGATTGTGATTCCAACTGTGTTTGTATTTGTGGTGATTGTCATAATTGCAATTATTATACAAAAAAAAATAAATAATAATAAGCAATACAGTGCAGCATATCAACGTACTCGTGCCCAAGTTTTGGATCAATGTGTGTGCTTATGAGTACATCACATAAGAAAGATTGGTGGGATCTCTACTGGTTGTGCTGGTAGCAGTCAGTGGGAATAGGAGCAGGAATCCATTTCAACAGCCTTGAACATGAAACACTATAGGATGCTAATCTCCTGGAAGACACCAAAGGTGTCTGGTGCATGTGAAGAGAAAAGAGTGTTTCTACAGGTGGTTTGCCCAGCCCACTCACCTGTGTGTAGCACACTCAGAATTGCACAGGTTTTGAGTTTTTCAACAGTTTACATTGTGGATAAGAGGGGAGTGAGGTGGCTAGAATTGAGGGCACTCACATGTTTTACACACATTTTAATGAAAATCGATATAGTACTGTTTTTCTGGATTATAAATTGTTTATTTGTTTTATTTTTCAATCTGAAACGCGTTACAGCAATCAAAGTCAAGCGCAAAGCACACACATTAGGATTGGTGATGAATAAGAAACACAAGTGAGTTTGTTCTGAATTTGTATTGTGCATTTTCCAGCAACCACATTCTTTTTACTTATATTTTCATTCTTTTTTCTATTCTGAATACTGCTTAATTTACAGTTTTTTTTTGTGGAGTGTGGGAAATATAAATACATGTTTCTAATGATTGTAAACGTTTAGTTTATTTAAAATTATTTCTGAATGAAATCATAAAATGTGACGTATGCATCAGTCGATTTGTACACCAATGGAACTTATCTGTGTGTCATAAAGTGCTCATAAAAAAAATAAAGTAGGACTGCCATGTATGTACAAATGGGTGTCAATTTAGAATAAAAAACATAATACATATTGTCATAAACGTATTATGCGGCCCCTCACTTAATGTGGAAAACTTGATGTGGCCCTCGAGTCAAAAAGCTTGCCCACCCCTGGTGTATGTTGTCATAGATACTGTCATACCATGATTATGTATGTATTATATTGTTTTGCAATTTAAAAAAAAAAAAAGAAAAAAAAAATATGCGAGACATGGCCTAATGGTTAGAAAGTTGTTAGACTTGTAACCTGAAGGCTGTGGGTTAAACTGTCCCTGCTGGTATGATGACTGTACAGGTGATTCAGTTGATATTTCTAATGGCACTTGGCTTGATATTGTTGGAGGAATTTGGCCCTCAGTGAAAACTAATTGAGGAACCCTGCCCTATACTGATGTAGCATCCGTTGCTCTTACTGTTATAGTCACTTTAATAATAATTGTAGTAGTTAGTGTTTTCACAGTTACACTTATTCGGAAAAAGAAAAAATCTCAAATTTCTGGTAAGCGTTATTTACTTTGATTAAATATTTTTGTTGACTAGTTATCTAGTTGTTTTTTCTATAAAAGATAAAATTGCAACCATATTAAATAATATTCAACTGATTTACTGTTAATATAGTTGGATAACTGGGACTCTAACAATTAATTATATACGCTATATTGATTTATAAATATATAAATCAAACAAATATAGCGATGCAGAGACCACAATATTATTAATTAAATTACTAATATTTACTAACTTCTGTTCATACAGGAATACAGGTATACTGAAAACTTTTTTTCATATTAAAGATAAAAAAATGACAACAAATATTTACCAAGTTTTAAATAACAAAATGTTGTTTTTTTTTTTTTTGGTTTTGTTGAAAGGAAACAGACAGTTCAAAAGGTTAGAGTAAAGAAAGTAATATAGATATAGCCATGTCCATATCAGTTAATGTACAAGATGAGAAACGTCAATGGCATAATGTTATATTTTAATAATGAATTAATATTTTGACTGTGAGATAACAATGCAAAATATTATTTGTGTTTATGCAACCAGAAAAGTAATGCTTTCCTTCACTGTTTTCAGTTGTTGGTGGCCGAAAAAATATTGAGGCACACAGACAAAAACCATGTGAAACAAACCGATGAGCACTTAGGATTTTCTTATAAAGTACTCTGTGTTCGCCACCAAAAAGAATATAATACAATATGGATATGAGCTATGAACACATAACAAACCTGTACATTGTATATATGCATTATTTACTTTTTAAAACACCTTTTAAAAAACGGTATGTTAAATTAGTTTTGTCCAAAAAATATTTTTATAGATTCATTAAATGTACTCATTTTTGGAAATTGTATTAAATTAAATTATTATTATTATTTTACTAAACAGGCCTATCAAATATTTTTATTTGCATATTATTCGGACCGGTAGCCTTGTGGTCTCCGCTATGAAAAGATAATTCTTTCAGGCCATTAGAGGGCACTACAGAGACGATCATTAGCGCCATGTAGGTTAGTTTAGATTTTCATTTATTTCCTTTATTAAAAAAAGGAAAACTTTTTGAGGACTGGCTGTAAACACTGGGCTTGAAACAACGTTTCAATTTGCGTTTAAACTAATACATTGAAATCCAAAACACAACGAAACGAATAATGTTACCAAATTTTTCAATAATTCAAATCAAATCGAATTCAAAAACGGACGAGCCCCCATTTGTTACGCCCAATGGCTCAAAAAGGACGCAACAAAACCGGGGACACACGAGAAAGTGCAATAAATGTACAATGTTTATTAACAAAATAGAACTATACAAAGAAAAAGAACATTATAACATGAAATCGTCAGAAGTCAGGGATGTAAAGCTGAGTGCATGCATGGAATGTAATGGACCGTAGTGGTGTTGGATGTATAAAATAAACAAAACCAAACAAAGACCAGTCCCAAAGTGCAGCTCCCGCTTGCAGTGACCAACGCGAACGCTTTAAACAATGCAGGGAACCAGCAACAGGTGTCCACAATCCGATCCAGAAACAAGAGGGTGGAGCAACTGCTACGTTCCGAGATCGGGCGGGATCAAAAACACAGAACAGTATGACCGTATGCAGAGGTTGGAGCGATGACAACATGGATGGAATCAAAGACGCACATCACACATAGGTCGTCACATCACCATATCAGGAATACAAACTGAAACAACGCCGCTATACTTTTAGACAACCAACGTCTGTGACTGTTTTGTGAAAGTAGCAGAAGTGACATTTGCCCCGTATCTGCTGGTAAGTTGTTTGAAAGTTTTATTATTGAGGAAAACGCGTGACCGCCGTTTAAACTCCAAACATCATATCACGAGACTTGTTTAAAAATGTCTGGAGTTCGAAGGCAGTTGACAAAAATCTAATCGTGTTTGAATCACTGTAATAGCCTACTATATCGTGCTATTTCTTAATTTCTTTCATTTTGATTTATTTCTAATGTGAAAGCGATTTATTTACCCCCTCCCCCCACGTAGTTGTTTCCTGTTAATCCAGTTGACCTGTTTTCTAAAATCTAAAATGATTATATATTGCATATTTTCTATAAACTGATGTTTCTTCAACTTTGAGCACTTCCTCAAAATGTATTTGTATCTAAATAAATAAAAGTTTTAGGGGTTTTCATAGATTTTTTTTTTTTATTGTTATTTTTTATTATCTTTGTCTTACTATGAACAAATAATAATTGTTCTGATTTTCTGGAGCTCAACCATCCAACTACACTTTCAACAGGTACTTGATATGCTTCTTAAAATATCTATACATTTTACCCTTTAAATTGTAACTGATTTCTTACCAATTATGTACTTTTTTCGTTTTTCAGTTTAACAAAACATGTGACCAGCTCTGATCAGCTTAGTTGAGGATAGTCTACTTCTCTCCTTTTCTGGGTAGACAAGCATATAGATCCATATTATTATCAGGTTTAAATTTTTACTTGGGTTTATCCATAAATGTGTAACCATTACCTTCTACCACCTTATATTTTCATTGTGAAGGGCTCACAAAATGTTTCGCTTTTACATCTATGAAAAAGACTCACTGTTTAAGCTCATTTGTGTACATAGGCAGATGCTGTCAAATCCCACAACCTCAGCATCTACAGAGAGAAACTGCCATTCAGTTGCACCACAATACATAATGATGGACGTAACAACATGTCAGGACAATACATTGGAACTTGGCCTTCATTACATTTTTTTTTTTTTTTTTTTTTTATTATTGTGTGTTTTATTTTTTTTATTCATGGTCAGTGTCAATTATTCAGTATTCAAGTATTCAGCAATGCCATTTTTAGTACAATTTCCCATGTCAATTAAAAAATAACAGTACACAAATTCTTGTCCAGTTTGCTTTATGTAAACCCTAATAGATGCTACAAAGTAATTATAGAGTAATACAATATTATTACTATATTGATTAATATAAACTCTTATTTAAAAAGGTTCTTTTAAGTTTCTACATAGCACTTCTAGCACTTTCTAGCACATAAAGCATGGTTCATTATGGAAACTTTTGAATTTAGTATGAAACACAGTCATCCATTTTATTCTCCAAATAATGTAATTTTTGCAGCCATCATTTCTGTTGTCAAATGCAAATATGTATTTGATATTCTTAGTCAAAATGACAGTGTGTTTTACAGAAATGTATTAAAATAAGAGAATTACCTTGTGACGTAGGGTAAAACTTGTATTTTTTCTTAAATATCCACAAGCAACATATGTCCTTAGTTGAAGAAACACCCAAATGTACACTGTTTAAAACAAAAGCAAAAAAAAAAAAAAAACGAAATCTGAAATGTTCAGGAAAATTGGCGGTTCCTAGAACTTAATCGTAAAATATTGTAGAAACATTTGAAGTTTTCTAACCAACATTTTCTACAGTGTATAAACAAGGAGATTCACAATGAGCTAATCCTTTTTCTGCTTTTTTCTTTTTCAGTTTGTTTTTCCAAGAATGCATATGTCTGCAAGAAACTTGTGGAAACATGAACTGTACAAGAACTGAGTCTTGAAGAATCTTGAACTACTGTCACCTTGTCTCTCAGTTTTCTACAAAATCCCTCCATACTGTTTACTGTTAAGGCACACATCAACCGACATTGCAGCATGTGAAGCTTCTGAAGGTTGTGCTGCAAACAGCACAATACTAATGACATGAATGACAAGAAATGTTGCATTAATTGAATAGATCTATTCTTGACAGTGACTATGTTTGTTTTAAAGATAATTATTTGTATTACACTTATTGTTCCTCTTAACTATGAACTTTGTTCTTGTCAATGTGCTCGCGCCGAATATGAGATAGACAAGCAATGCTGCCCAATGTGTGCCCCTGGTAAGACTGCAAGCTATAGCAGATATAGTTTCTTAACTTTATTAATGTATTTTTCGTCTTTATATGTTTATTTACTAGTTTCTATACATATATGTGACCCTGGTCCACAAAATCAGGCATAAGGGTCAGTTTTTGGAAATTGAGATTTATACATCATATGAAAGCTGAATAAATACGCTTTCAATTGATGTATGGTTTGTTAGGATATTTGGTCAAAATACAGCTATTTGAAAATCTGGAATCTGAGAGTAAAAAAAAATAAATCTAAATACTGAGAAAATCACCTTTAAAGTTGTCCAAATGAAGTTTTTAGCAACACATATTACTAATCAAAAATTACTAATAATTTATTTGACAGATTTATACAATTGAAATAAAAATACAGATGTACAAGAAATAAAGCTTTAGAAAGTACAGATTGTTATTTAGAAAAGACATGTATAAGTAATGTGTTGGTTATTATTAATATTGTCTAGGAAAGCGAGTTAAGACACAATGTGATAAAAACACAAGCACAACATGTGATTCGTGTCCTGCGATGGCCTACATTGACGTTCCAAATGGAGTCACAGAATGCTGGCCATGTTTTGTCTGTGATTCAAGTGAGTAACAATTTATTTAGCTTCTTGTGTCTCTCGTTTATTTAGTTTTATGTCACCACTCGCTTTCAATTTTTTTTTCTCCAGATGACTAAAAATTGACTGATTTGTTTCCTTTCTTGTCAAAGGTAATGGGCTGAGAGAAAAGCAGGCATGTACGCCAATATCAAATACAGTGTGTGAACCTCTGCCTGGTTATTACTGTATAGACTTGCTCTCTAACTGTAAAAAGGCCATGAAACATTCAACCTGCTTATCTGGACAATACGTCAACCAAAACGGTCAGTCTGTTAGAACTCAAATAGGTTTATTATACATTCACAAAACTGACAGGCTAAGAAGACATCTGAGAACAATAACTCGTGTCAGTTTGCATTTTGTTCCAAAGCTCTAGATGTGATTATACCAGAAGACCCACATGACAGACAGTGTTTGTTTGTGACTGACAGCACCTGACAAAACCACCCAAAAATCTATTTAATTACGATTAAGGAAATTATTAGTTGGTTATGTTATAATTAATTTTGTGTGCTAGATGCTGTACGGAATACTGATTTCACTAGCTAATGTGAGACCAGTCACTGGCTTTATTGCTTTTGGAGTTGAAAGTACTAATACTGTGCATGTGTTTCTATAGGAACAGAATTTAGTGATACTGTATGTGATGATTGTCCTGCTGGTTCATATTCAGATGGTACCTTCTGCAAATTGCATACAAAGTAAGTATCATTATTTTACAACATTATCTTTCCACATATTCTTAAAATGCATTTTGTACATTTGTTGTTTGATAATTTGTTACCAGATCACCATATTTTGTGGGTAAATTTAGCTCATTTTTCACATGTAATTTAGGCCTTTTTGTAGTTTAACTTGAGCACCGCTTTTTAACAGGTGTGAATCTCTTGGGAAAACAACAGTCAAAGCAGGAACTAAGACATCTGATGCTGAATGCAGTAATGGAACACCTTATTTACCGATTGTGATTCCAACTGTGTTTGTATTTGTGGTGATTGTCATAATTGCAATTATTATACAAAAAAAAAAAAAAAAGCAATACAGTGCAGCATAGCAATTTACTCATCCCTAAGGTTTGGATCAATGTGTGTGCTTATGAGTACATCACATAAGAAAGATTGGTGGGATCTCTACTGGTTGTGCTGGTAGCAGTCAGTGGGAATAGGAGCAGGAATCCATTTCAACAGCCTTGAACATGAAACACTATAGGATGCTAATCTCCTGGAAGACACCAAAGGTGTCTGGTGCATGTGAAGAGAAAAGAGTGTTTCTACAGGTGGTTTGCCCAGCCCACTCACCTGTGTGTAGCACACTCAGAATTGCACAGGTTTTGAGTTTTTCAACAGTTTACATTGTGGATAAGAGGGGAGTGAGGTGGCTAGAATTGAGGGCACTCACATGTTTTACACACATTTTAATGAAAATCGATATAGTACTGTTTTTCTGGATTATAAATTGTTGATTTGTTTTATTTTTCCATCTGAAATGCGTTACAGCAATCAAAGTCAAGCGCAAAGCACACACATTAGGATTGGTGATGAATAAGAAATGCAAGTGAGTTTGTTCTGAGTTTGTATTGTGCATTTTCCAGCAACCACATTCTTTTTACTTATATTTTCATTCTTTTTTCTATTCTGAATACTGCTTAATTTACAGTTTTGTGGAGTGTGGGAAATATAATACATGTTTCTAATGATTGTAAACGTTTAGTTTATTTAAAATTATTTCTGAATGAAATGATAAGATGTGACGTATACATCAGTCGATTTGTACACCAATGGAACTTATCTGTGTGTCATAAAGTGCTTATAAAAAAATAAAATAAGACTGCCATGTATGTACAAATGGGTGTCAGTTTAGAATAAAAAACATAATACATATTGTCACTTAATGTGGAAAACTTGATGTGGGCCTCGAGTCAAAAAGCTTGCCCACCCCTGGTGTATGTTGTCATAGATACTGTCATACCATGATTATGTATGTATTATATTGTTTTGCAATTTAAAAAAAAAGAAAAGAAAATATGCGAGATGATCCTCTATTCATTGAAGGTTGCTGTGTCAATATGGCCACTCTGATAAGGCAGGACATTAATTTTGGCCAAGGTAAATTGCAGTTCATTTGTGGGGGCAATCATGGCCTAATGGTTAGAAAGTTGTAAGACTTGTAACCTGAAGGCTGTGGGTTAGACTGTCTCTGCAGGTATGCTGACTGTACAGGTGATTCAGTTGATATTTCTAATGGCACTTGGCTTGGTATTGCTGGGGGATTTTGGCCCTCAGTGAAAACTAATTGAGGAACCCTGCCCTATACTGATGTAGCATCCATTGCTCTTACTGTTATAGTCACTTAATAATAATTGTAGTAGTTAGTGTTTTCACATGCTGTTACACTTATTCGGAAAAAGAAAAAATCTCAAAATTCTGGTAAGCGTTATTTACTTTGCTAAAATATTTTTGTTGACTAGTGATCTAGTTGTTTTTTCTATAAAAGATAAAATTGCAACCATATTAAATAATATTCAACTGATTTACTGTTAATATAGTTGGATAACTGGGACTCTTAACAATTATTCATATACACTATATTGATTTGCACAAATATAGCGATGCAGAGACCACAATATTATTAATTAAATTACTAATAATATTCTTCTGTTCATACAGGAATACAGGTATACTGAAAACTTTTTTTCACATTAAAGATAAAAAAACAACAACAAATATTTACCAAGTTTTAAATAACAAAATGTTTTTTGGTTTTGTTGAAAGGAAACAGACAATTCAAAAGGTGAGAGTAAAGAAAGTCATACAGATATAGCCATGTCCATATCAGCTAATGTACAAAATGAGAAACTTCAATGGCATAATGTTATATTTTAATAATGAATTAATATTTTGACTGTGCGATAACAATGCAAAATATTATTTGTGTTTATGCAACCAGAAAAGTAATGCTTTCCTTCACTGTTTTCAGTTGTTGGTGGCCGAAAAAATATTGAGGCATACAAACTGGCCCTGAACAAGCCCTAACAACAGTTTCAACTCGTTCCACATGAAATAGTTTTCATGTCTGAAGTCCAGCAGTTACACAAACAAAAACCATGTGAAACAAACCGATGAGCACTTAGAATTTTCTTATAAAGTACTGTGTGTTCGCCGCCAAAAAGAATATAATACAATATGGATATGAGCTATGAACACATAAAAAACGGTATGTTAAATTAGGTTTGTCAAAAAAATATTTTATAATTCATTAAATGTACTCATTTTTGGAAATTGTATTAAATTAAATTATTATTATTATTTTACTAAACAGGCCTATAAAATATTTTTATTTGCATATTATTCGGACCGGTAGCCTTGTGGTCTCCGCTATGAAAAGATAATTCTTTCAGGCCATTAGAGGGCACTACAGAGACGATCATTAGCGCTATGTACGTAGGTTAGTTTCGAATTTCATTTATTTCCTTTATTAAAAAAAGGAAAACTTTTGGTGGACTGGCTGTAAACACTGGGCTTGTCACCATATCAGGAAAACAAACTGAAACAACGCCGCTATACTTTTAGACAACCAACGTCTGTGACTGTTTTGTGAAAGTAGCAGAAGTGACCTCAGCCCCGTATCTGCTGGTAAGTTGTTTGAAATTATTATTATTGAGGAAAACGCGTGACCGCAGGGTCACGAGACTTGTTTAAAAATGTCTGGAGTTTGAAGGGAGTTGACAAAAATCGAATCGTTTTTGAATCACTGTAATACTATGACCTGTTGTTTCCTGTTAATCCAGTTGACCTGTTTTCTAAAATCTAAAATGATTATATATTGCATATTTTCTATAAACTGGTGTTTCTTCAACTTTGAGCACTTCCACAAAATGTATTTGTATCTAAATAAATAAAAAGTTTTAGGGGTTTTTATAGATTTTTTTATTTATTTATTGTTATTTTATTTTTTATTATCTTTGTCTTACTATGGGGAAACTTTTTTTTTCTGATTTTCTGGAGCTCAACCATCCAACTACACTTTCAACAGGTACTTGATATCCTTCTTAAAATATCTATACATTTTACCCTTTAAATTGTAACTGATTTATTACCAATTATGTACTTCTTTCGTTTTTCAGTTTAACAAAACATGTGACCAGCTCTGATCAGCTTAGTTGAGGATAGTCTACTTCTCTTCTTTTCTGGGGAGACAAGCATATAGATCCATATTATTATCAGGTTTAAATTTTTACTTGGGTTTATCCATAAATGTGTAACCATTACCTTCTACCACCTTATATTTTCATTGTGAAGGGCTCACAAAATGTATTGCATTTACTTCTATGATAAAGACTCACTGTGTACTCATTTGTGTACATAGGCAGATGCTGTCAAATCCCACAACCTCAGCATCTACAGAGAGAAACTGCAATTCAGTTACACCACAATACATAATGATGGATGTAAAAAAACATGTCAGGACATTACACTGGAACTTGACTTTCATTACATTTTTTTTGTGTGTGTGTTATTATTGTGTGTTTTATTTTTTTATTCACGGTCAGTGTCAATTATTCAGTATTCAAGTATTCAGCAATGCCATTTTCAGTACAATTTCCCGTGTCAATTAAAAAATAAAAGTACACAAATTCTTGTCCAGTTTGCTTTATGTAAACCCTAATAGATGCTACAAAGTATTACAGAGTAGTACAATATTAGTACTATATTGATTAATATAAACTCTTATTAAAAAAGGTTCTTTTAAGTTTCTACATAGCACTTCTAGCACTTTCTAGCACATAAAGCATGGTTCATTATGGAAACTTTTGAATTTAGTATGAAACACAGTCATCCATTTTATTCTCCAAATAATGTCATTTTTGCAGCCATCATTTCTGTTGTCAAATGCAAATATGCATTTGATATACTTAGTCAAAATGACAATGTGTTTTACAGAAATGTATTAAAATAAGAGAATTACCTTGTGACGTAGGGTGAAACTTGTATTTTTTCTTAAATATCCACAAGCAATATATGTCCTTAGTTGAAGAAACACCCAAATGTACACTGTTTAAAACAAAAGCAAAAAAAAAAAAAAAAAAACTAAATCTGTGAAATGTTCAGGAAAATTGGCAGTTGCTAGAATTTAATCGTAAAATATTGTAGCAACATTTGAAGTTTTCTAACCAACATTTTCTAGAGTGTATAAACAAGGAGATTTATAATGAGCTAATACTTTTTCTGCTTTTTTCTTTTTCAGTTTGTTTTTCCAAGAATGCATATGTCTGCAAGAAACTTGTGGAAACATGAACTGTACAAGAACTGAGTCTTGAAGAATCTTGAACTACTGTCACCTTGTCTCACAGTTTTCTACAAAATCCCTCAATACTGTTTACTGTTAAGGCACACATCAACCGACATCGCAGCATGTGAAGCTTCTGAAGGTTGTGCTGCAAACAGCACAATACTAATGACATGAATGACAAGAAATGTTGCATTAATTGAATAGATCTATTCTTGACAGTGACTATGTTTGTTTTAAAGATAACTATTCTTATTACACTTATTGTTCCTCTTAACTATGAACTTTGTTCTTGTCAATGTGCTCACGCCGAATATGAGATAGACAAGCAATGCTGCCCAATGTGTGCCCCTGGTAAGACTTCAAGTTATAGCAGATATAGTTTCTTAACTTTATTAATATATTTTTTTCATCTTTATATGTTTATTTATACATATATTTGACCCTGGACCACAAAATCAGGCATAAGGGTCAATTTTTGGAAATTGAGATTTAAATATAAATCATATAAAAAGCTGAATAAATAAGCTTTCAATTGATGTATGGTTTGTTAGGATATTTGGCCGAAATACAATTATTAGAAAATCTGGAATCTGAGGGTGAAAAAAATAAAAATACTAAGAAAATCGACTTTAAAGTTGTCCAAATTAAGTTTTTAACAATACATATTACTAATCAAAAATTAAGTTTTGATATACTTACAGTAGGAAATTTATAAAACATCTTCATGGAACATGATCTTTACTTAATATCCTAATGATTTTTGGCATAAAAGAAAAATCAATCATTTTTAACCGTTATACCATATTTTTGGCTATTGCTACAAATATGCCTGTGCTATTTAAGACTGGTTTTGTGGTCCATATACAGTATATATATATATATATATATATATATATATATATATATATATATATGTATATAATATTTAGATTTATTTATGAAATTATCTAAAATTTTAAAGGGCTTTTCCAATGCTTTCTAAATAATAAGATGTTTTAATACTTTTTCCCTAAAATGGTAAAAATGTTATTCAATATTCATAGAAGTCAAGAACAAATTTTATGTGCTGCCTATTCAGGAAACCGTGTTCATTGGCACTGCACAGACGACACCAGCACAACTTGTGTTCCATGCCCTTCATTAACTTTTACTGATGAACCAAACGGCCTCACGGAGTGCTTTTCCTGTACTGTATGTGATGCAAGTGAGTGCTTCCATTTCCACTTGATATATATTCATTTGAAAATGTAAAATTGATGGTGAAAAACATCTCAGGTTTGTAACCTTTTAAGGGAACTTAAACAGCACCCCTGCCATACAGAGGGGTGTGAATGCTATATTTTCTGAGATGAGCACTAAGCACCAACTCCACAGTGTAACTGTAGAGTCACCCCTCAGACGCATGTTGCTTACCATAAACATGGATTTTAGAAAGGGCAAAAAACACTCAATGCCATGAAGGGTAGTGCAACAGGGAGGTTAAAAGGACGCCTACCAACTCCAGACCCTCTGGAGCATTGCCAAGATTAACCATAAACGCACCCCATCAGAGAGGCCAAAGGGAAGCCTGTCAACCTGGTTTGACTGCAACACAGAGCTCAGGGAGCAGAGTACTCAACTTTCAGATTGAGAGGAAGACTCACATGCTTCAATGGGAGCGGTATGTTCATAGGCAATCCTTCTGAAGAGAAGGGCGCACTGCCAAGCTCACTCATAATGGCAGCCCATCAGGGAGGTCAAGGAAGGCCTATCAACCTGGTATAACTGCTATACGGAGCTCAAAGGAGTGGAATACTCGACTCTCGGATTGAGAGGAGATCTCACATGCTCAAACTATGCACATGATGGGCACTCCGGGGAGCAGCATGCTCATCCCCTATAAATGAGAGGAGCAATGTCAAGTTCAACCACAAAGATGGTCCATCAGGAAGGCCTAAAAGAGGCTTAACAACCTGGTATGGTTGCCTCACAGAGCTCTAGAGAGCAGAGTACTTGACTCACAGATTGAGAGGAGAACTAATATGTTCAATCGCATATCTCAGTATGAGGGGAAGGGGGATCCCACACAGCAAAGCTTGGAAGGAGCCTGTTGAAAGCACAGCTATAGCAGGAAACCTAATTGGGAAGGTCTAGTAGACCTCAAAACCCAGTAGCTCACCTGAGTGAAGCAGACGTTGTGGTATCCAGGTGCGCTGGTAGTGATGTATTAGGCTGTTGCCGGTCAATGTTATTGTCATGTTTAGGCATGTGCTTCAGATGCTGGTCACACAGAAGACCGTGAAAGAAGATCATGTCTGTTAATTCAAGTGATTTTAGATCTGAAGAGTTGCAAGCTAGTTGCTCCAGGAAACTGTCCTTGAAATAATATTGTGTAAGTGGCTTCAGATGTAACTGTGAAAGTATCTTCTAAAAGACAGTAACTCAATGCATATGTATATATTTTTTAATCTTAGACCGAGGTTTAAGAGAGAATAAAGTATGCACTCAGTCATCAGATACTGTTTGTGGGCCACTGGAGAGATTCTACTGCATTGATAAAAAGAAAAGCAGCTGTACTTTAGCTTTGCAACATTCGGAATGTAGCCCTGGGCAATTTATCAAACACGCAGGTAAGTGGTTAACTAAATCCTATTATACAAACATACAGGAAACATTGTTTTTTGTTGTCTGTGCTGTGTAAATTATAATAAAAGGAAGAGATTTATAGACAAACTGACAGTGACAGTTTAATTTCATTTGTATGTTGACTATCTCTGCAGGTACTGGCTCCACAGATACTGTATGTGCTGACTGTACAGGTGACACATATTCAAATGGATCTTTCTCATCCTGTTTACCACACACAAAGTAAGTGCACATCTATGCTGTTTATGTGGGCTGTTGGTCATTTTTCTCCAAATCTGATCCTGGATATTATTCACAGATGTGAGGCCATGGGACTTACTGAAACAAATCCAGGAACACATTCATCAGATTCTAAATGTGGAAATCCCCACACTGCTGTGGCAATCATTGCTACTAGTGTTATAGTTACTTTAATATTAAGTACAGTAGTATTTTTTTTCATATTCAAACATATTCGGAAGAAGAAACAATCTAAAAGTTCAGGTGAGTTTTATTCAGTTATTTTTGTAGTATGAAATCTATAGTTGTTTTTTTCTGTAATGGAGTTTTCTATGAAAATTCAACAATCAATTCTTTAGCAATCATTTATACACTCTACATATGTTGTTGCACTTATTTATTATGGTGTTATAGAGAGAATTAGACAGATTTTGAAATGATCAATGTTAATAAGAGTTGCGCTGCTTAACTTGTGGAAACTATGATAAATAAAGGCAATTCAAATAAAGGCAATTCACTGAACTTTCTATACATCATTATGCAGCAAAAACATTATGTAGTTTTCAACCATCATAAAAAACATTATTAATATCATATTAGAATAATTGTAGAATGATTTCTGAAGGATCTTGTGACACTAAAACTGGAGTAATGACTGCTGAAAATTCAGCTGTACCATTACATGTATAATATTTAAAAATACATTAAAATATAAAACAGTTCTTTCAAATTGTAATAATAATGTACTGTATTAATGTTTTTCTGTGTTTTCGTGCAAATAAAAACAGCTTTGATGAGCATATAAGACGTTTTTCAAAAACACAAAAAAATCATGATTAACCCAAACGTTTGACTGGTATATGATTAGTCACATTAATACTTATACTGTTCTCTTCTGTTCATACAGGGATACAGGTATGTTAAATATTTTTTTTCACCTGAAAGATAAGGTAAAACAAAGTTTGTTAACTATGTTTTAAAAATGTGTGTTTGTTTTTGTTCAAAAGGAAACAGGAAATGGTGTACGTGAAAAAGACAGTACAAAAGGTAAGAATAAAGTATGAAACAGACAGAAATACAAGACCCAGTTGTTCAGCTTACATACATGGTGAGAAATGACACAATATTACATTTTAATTATGTGAATTATAAAATATTTTGGTGTCCTATGGATTGACTGTGATCAATTAATGCATAAAAACAGTCTTTGTGCTTCTGTAGTTTGAAAAGTAATGCTTTGCTTTTTTATAGTTGTTGGCGGCAGGAAAATTGGTGAATCATTTGGAACAGAAGAACATGTTCTGACGACCTGCGAATGACTAAAGTTTCTAAACTACTCAGATATTTCACTTCATTTACTACAGAAAATTGAAATTTAGCAGTATGAGCCACAGTCATTGAAACAGATGTCAAACAGCATCAAATGATTTTGCCATCTTCTATTAATCAATTACTAATGTAATACTGAATGTACGAACAATAAGTATGTGCACTTAATATAACACTTGTTTATGGAAACAGTATTTTGATGTTTTGCACAAATATCAATTTTTGTAAGGATTACTTAAATGTATGTATATATATATATATATGATAACAGCTTCTTTTTTAAACAAAGCGAGTACTCACTTAAAACCTATCTGTGTGTTTTCATTATCTTTATAGTACTTTATTACATTTTGTCAACTTTTTAAAGACAATAACAGCATTCTAATTGTTATTGGGATGTATTCACAAAACATTTTTTCTTACCATGTTCTCTTAAATATCAGTAAAAGAGCTTAGAGTTTTCTCTTAAAACTCACAGAGCTGCTGAAAGTAACTTTTACTACGAATTGGAAAGTGATTTAGTCATGGAAATATTGTACGAGGTATCATATTGCAATATTCAAATAAAGACTTTTAAATAAAAGTGTTAAAATGTAAACTAAGTGTCACTAATTAAACAAGTATATGTTCAGCTAATTACCAGTCACATAATATGCACAGATATACATATAAGCAGAATTTTAATTAACACACTAGAATCGTCATAGCTGATAAGACATTGTGCAAACTTAAAGGATTAGTTCACTTTCAGAACAAAAATTTACAGATAATGTACTCACCCCCTTGTCATCCAAGATGTTCATGTCTTTCTTTCTTTAATCTGACACTGTTTTTGTAAGAAGCATCCATTATTAAGCCTTTTTAACTTTAAACCGTTGCTTCTAACCAAAATAGAGTCTATAATCCATAATAATACTTCCTCCAGTGATTTTTTTTTCTTAAATGAATTTTCTATTAATCCAAGTCTATCCCCCTAAACAGTGCTTGATCTGTGCTTATTTTTCTTCTGATTCAGACAATAAGATTTCAATATCATGGATAAAGAACTCATATTTTAGCTGGATGCAATGGTTCAAAGTAAAAAAAAAAAAACATCTTAACCCTTTAACTGCCATTAACAGCCTTCTTGAATAGCTAATGGTAGGTAAAGGGTTAATGGATTTGTTTTATTGTTTTAGTTATAGTATGACATTTTGTCATGTGTTCAATTTATGCCATGTAATTCTGGGGAACACAGAAATTATTTTGACCCAATGGTTGATTAGATTACACTATACAGATTCACAAAAAGGCATATAAATCAGTCATTGTTCGAAATGTTTTTCTTTTTTCCAAGTTGAAACAATTAAATCTTTCTCCTGCTGTTCTGCTCTGTGCCAGTGTCATGTCAAGCCATGCCCAAGAGTTTAAATGCTTTATGAAAAACACAAAACATGTATAACACAAATACTATATAATTATTATGTTAAATAAAAAAAAAAGTTTCAGCATAAACTGGATTTTTTGTTTGCAAAGTAAGATTTATGCATGTCATATTATATTATGACATATTATATTTTATTGAGTAGTTATCTCAGGTTTGTCTAATTTTCATGAAACTTATCCCACTAAGTAAGCAGTGTTTGAAGAGCTGAAGCATGTTTAAACATTGAAAGTAGATCAAGCTCAAACTCATTTTATTACAGCCACTGTCTTGACAATTGGATTCTTTGTATTAAAGAATCAGTCTCTTGCGAGTCACATGCTTTATTCATTACTGACTGCAGCTGTGAGAAACATCTCATTCCCTCAAAGTAAGTGCTTTTCTTATGCTCTTGTGTTGGTAAATGTATTTAATAAATGTATTCACTGCTTGTCAAGTTGATTGAGCAATGCCAAAATAAATATTTTTGGCATGTTCAGAAGAAAGAAATTATGTTATTGTCAAAACTTTAAAATAAGATATCATTGGTTGACATTACTGAATGCATTAACTAACATGAACTAAGAGTGAACAATAGATTTAACATTTATTTACCTTTGTTAATGTTAATGTGCATATGCTAGCTCACAGTGCATTAGCTAACATTAAAAGATACAACTTTTGATTAAAAAAAACATATTGGTAAATTTTACTTAACATTAACTAAGATTAATAAATGCTGTAGAAGTGTTGTTAATTGTTAGTTCATGTTAACTTATCTGATGTTAATGAAGCCTTGACTGATAAAGTTTTTGAAAGCATGTGGAAACTAAAAGTTTAAAAGGCATGTGTTTACATGAAAAACAAACTATATTCAATTATTGAAAACCTTTGGTTGTGGGTGACACACCTACCAGATATTTACTGTTTTTTGTCCGCCTCTCCACAGAAAATGAAATCCATCAGAAAATGATCAGAACCTGCCAAATTCTACATACAGAAGTGCTTCTGAAGTCTGATAGAAAGACTAAATCCAATATCAGCTCTTTGCGCAGACACACTTGGCAAACCCATTGTACATCTTCATGAAAATGCAGCTTTTGTTGATTATTTTATACACTGTTTCTATTGCCTTTCTATACATAGAACTAGCTTATTGTGTCTGTGCCCCTGCTGAATATGAGATAAACGGACATTGCTGCCCTATGTGTGCACCTGGTAAGTCAATAGTTCACAGTATAAAAGAGAAACATTTTACAAGGAGAACTGCCTTTCTTTGTCTTTCTTTCAAAGAAAAGTTTCCATTGTAAAAAGGAACCTTTTAATATCCCATGTACTTTTTAAAGGTAATCGTGTTTTATGGCATTGCACAGTGGATACCAGCACGACTTGTGTATCCTGTAGTGCTTCCACATACACTGATGAACCAAATGGACTTGAAATGTGCTTTTCCTGCTCAACCTGTGATGCAGGTGAGGGTTTTATATTTTTTATTTAGCAGATAGTTTAAGCTACCCAAAAGTATACAAACATTTAAAGGGATAGTTCACCCAAAACTAAAAATTCTGTCATTAATTACTCACCCTCATGTCGTTCAACCCTCATGAACCTTCAGTCATGTTTGAAACACAAATTAAGATATTTTCTGATGAAATCCAAGAGCTTCTGATCCTCCCTAGACAGCAAGGGGCCTACCACATTTAATATCAACACAATAGTCCATGTGACTATATCAGTGGTTTAATGACTTCTTTTTATAATTCTTCTTCCATGAGTTACCGTCTATCGCCATTATCGGGAGTACCAAGGTTTCGAGTTTGGAACGACATGAGGGCAAGTAATTAATGACATAATTTTCATTTTTGGGTGAACTATCCCTTTAACATGCTTCTTTCTTCAATATTAAACAACTGTTTTGTTGCAATATTTTTAGGTTTAAGGATACAGAAGGCCTGTACACGGTTATCAAATACCATTTGTGAGCCACTAAAAGGATTCTACTGTATGGTCAGGGAAAAGGGCAGCTGTAAACTAGCTGCTAAACATTCTCAATGTAAACCTGGAGAATACATCCAACAAAGAGGTACGGATGTTCTCATTTTTGTTGTAGATGTTAATAACGTGAGTGCACTCACGACTACTTCTCACAACCCTGTTGAAAAAAACAGCATATGCTGGTTAGGTATGATTTGAAGCATGGCAGCTGTTTTGACCTGGTTTAAACTGGTCCTTAGTTGGACATGAGCTGGTTTTAAGCTGGTTATGAGTAGGTTCTAGTTGCTTAGGACCAGCACATGACCAACTAGCTCAGGACCAACTCAAAACATACCTAACCACCATATGCTGATACAGTAATTCACCCTATAGTTATATATTTCAAATCTCATTGTAAGTAGCTAGCATTCTTCAGCAACCAATGGATTTTGTGGTTAGTCTAAGTTTTTGGTACTATGCAGACAAAGTCACAGGAACCAATTTGTTTTTTTTGTGATACACAGATTCATTAAACCTAAAGCATTAACTAATGTAAAAAACTGTAATCGTATTTTCAAATGTTACAGATTTTAGAATAACTGTAGTGTTTACACTGCGTCATTCTTAACCTTGAATAAACAATGTTAAATGCAAAACATTGAATACTTAGTGTTTTTAATTGAATTTCAGATGAGTGAATTTATGAAAAATTTAATCTTCACAGAAGATTCTTTACGTCTTATTATCTTTACAGGAACAGCAAGCACTGATATTGTATGCGATGAATGCACAAATGGCACCTACTCTGATGGCACTTTCACAGCTTGTCAGCCACATACAATGTGAGTCGTTTTAGATAGAGTTTTACATTAAATTCTCATTATAATAGTTCTGGACTTGCTAACATCAAAAATCTCATTTGAACTGTCTACAGATGTCAGAGTATGGGTCGTAAACAAACAGAAGCTGGAACAACGTCATCTGATGCTAAATGTGAACATAATCTAAATGGTCTTGTTGTTGGAATCATAAGTGGTGTTGTAGTTGTTGTTATTGTTGTTATTGGAGTCTCAGTAACACAGATTGTCAGATTCAAGCACAAGTCAAAGGCTCATCCAGGGATAAGGTAAGACTTTGTCTGTCCAGGTCCAAAATGTTGGTGGAGGGCTCTTGAAGTACTTGCATAATCCATGGACTTGATGTTACTTATTATATTTCAGCCAGTCAAAGCTAAAACAAAAAGAGAACTCAAAAAGATACAAAAATATTAGTTTCTTATGGCAGACAAGCTAGTTACTGAGAGAACATTATGCATTCATGCGTTTTCTTGTTATATATATGTATGTATGTAATTATGTATTAACAATACTATGATAAAGATTAAGCACTGAAATTGCAGAATGTAATATATAGGATTCTTAACCATTTTTATAAAAAAAAGAAAGAAAATTAATATCAATGAACTCACTATTGATTACCAAAGTTTATGTATCATTCATTTTTAATTCTATCTAAACAGTTACATGCATAATATGTTGAAATTAAAATACAGTATAACACAGTATACTGTATTAACCCCAGTTTAATCTCTGAGTCTCTGTATATGCATATGCCCTTCTAAATGTATTTGTTAGTCGTACATCTGCCTCCACTTATTTAAATACAAAACAAATAATAGCCCATTGAATAACATCCCCTGCTAGTGTTAGCAAGCTGACCAAAGATCAGGACTGATGTGCAGCAACAATCAATCTACAGCTTGAAACAGAACAACCTAAACCAAGACCAAACACTTCTTTCTGGTTTTCTGGTAGTTCTTACACTTTGAATAAATAATATGTAAACTCTTGTAGTATTTACTATTATACTGACATGCTATTTGCCTCATGATACTGTACATCACACATTTTAAGTTAAGAAACATTGATAACCAATAACCCTTTTCTCTTTCAAACATGTTTTGTACCAACATTCATAATGTTTCATGGCTGAAGTTCACTGCAAAAATAGCTAGTAGAAGCTATATCTAGAAACATCTTGGCATCACTGTATTATTCAAAATAAATATCTGTACTTTGTGCTGAGCAAAAACTGATCACTGTGATTTTCCCATCACAACAGAGCATTCTGTACAAATCTGCAATATATCCTACAGACGTTCACAGTATTATTTTACAGACATTATGAAAACTAATTCCTTCTGAATGTAGCTAAACTTGATACATGCAAGAATTCTGGGGAATTCCAGGCCTTACTGAAGCACAAAGACATCCAGATGGGAGGAGCTTAAACCGCAAGTATGAGAAGACCTTCAAGTTGGTGGGATTAAGTATGGAACTTCTATGCAATCCATTTTGTGTTAGAAGGTGTGTTTTGCTTTTTGTATGCATGGAATTGCCAGATGACATTTGCCAGGATCTGCTAAATATAACTGAAGTACACTGAAATCGGTACAGGAAGCTGTGTTCGGAAAGGTATACTACCATACTATTTTATTAAAGAATATAATGTGTATACTGTGAATCATGCTGTTTGGGCTTGTTTGCATCAGCAACTCGTCAACTCGAATAAAGTTTAGTCAAATTGAAATGCTACATAGTGACAACTTAGATATTTGAGTTGATTCAATTTAAAATTTTAAGCCAAGTAACAAACACATACAGACACAGTTGTTAAGTTTAACAAACATTTTTTTTAGTTTTTCAGTCCGCTCGAATATCTAAGTTGTCACTTTGTACAATTTAACATTTCAACTTGAATAAACGTATTTAAGTTGACTGAACTTAAAATGTTAAGGCAGCAGGGTAACAAATTATTTAAGTTGACTCAACAAATTGTGTTTTTTGTTTTTTTACAGTGTTGATGGGGGAAACGCATCCCACTTAAGGACTGTGTTCTTTTTTTCTGTGAAATAAAAGTTAAATGTGTTCAAAAAAGTTATCATAGTTTTAGTCACAATGACATAAATTATAAGCAAAGTATGAAAAATGTCCAGAGTTTTCATATTATTAGATTTTTTAATAAAACAAATTTGTACCAACGGAGTGTTTTATAATAACCTATTTGAAACATTTTGTTAGCTGATGCTAACTGGCTAGTTAACTAGCAACCTGATGCTAACTTGAGGTAATTTTTAAATATGAAATACAAATATTTCAAAGTATAAATTATTCTATTATTATTATTTACATTAATTTAAACAATTATTATCAAACAATTGCATTCATTTAGTATCTTAGTGTAGGCCAGGGGCACCTGCAGGATTTTATGTCAAGGTACGCACAGAACCAGAGATGGTGTAGCCTGGTCCGTGTCATTATTTCAACGTTATCTTAATAACTCGTTAAGAAATAAAAAGTTTCACGACTCAGAAAAATGTACTTTCCTTTCTTGTAGCTTGTAAACATTCTGTACGCGTGAGTCATTTGTGGAGGCGAGCGCTCCGTCACGTGACTCACATCACTAAAGCCTTTTGTTTTATCATTTTATTAAACCTTCAAATAACAAACAGACATCTTTCCATTGCTGAACACATTAAAAATAAATTCAAGCAGCATACATAGTAAACAAAATAATATTAAAATAAAAAATTAAATAAACATTTGAATAATACAACATGCAAATTATAACACAAGTTTTAAGGCACTCTTCGTTTTTAAATGTTTTATGGATTTAAATAAAATTATAAAATAATTTTTAAATGCCATAAAACAAGGGGAAACTAACAAATCTACATTTGTGTTTATAAGACTCAACATATTGAACATATATTCAATAATATCTTTGTTTTGTATATTTAGCAATCGTCCATATTCTGGCTTGGTGAAAATAATATTTTATCTTAAGGGAACTTTCAGTCTTGTGTCTGACGTTTAATTTCACTTTTTAAATAGCAAATTCTGGTAATCAGAGCACATACAGAACGTGTAAATTATGGTCATACAATTACGTGCATGCGACTTTGCAGTTACGTTGGCAGTAAGTCATGAAATTACCAGTATATTACCAATAGAGTACGTATCTGGGACGTCCTTGGTAATATTACAACGTTAGGAGGACGTACTGAGGATGTTGTCAGCTGGTAAGTCATGAAAGAACGCTCTGCAGAGGCCGTGGACACTGGCATTGTTAGGAGGACTTTCAGTACACAATGTATATTTGGGAAAAAATACGTAAAAATATATAATAAAAACATCCTTAATTAGCGCCCTCTCATGGTACGCACAGTGCGTACTGACGTACGGCTGCAGGCGCCACTGGTGTAGGCTATATCTTTATAGTTTTATAATTAATTATCTTCTTGTGGATCCACCAGTTCACATTTACAACTTGATGTTTTCTGCGTAAAAATTAGGGTTAGTTTTTGGCCTTCAATTCTCTGCCAGCAGGTGGCAGGTGGCTTTTCGCCATCAATATAGCTGTTTCCTTCGTAACCACAGAAAACAAAGCACCTGATTTTGAACCTTGCAGCACTGATATTTAATCAATTAAACAATATTCGACTTTGAAATATGTTGACGTTATTATTCATATAATGAGATTTGGGCCATACAAATTACAGGAGTTTTACCAAAGGCGAATGTAGGAAACATACGATTAAAAATACAGGATTTCAGATTTCACTGTAGATATGCATATTGCATATTGCATATACATGCATATTGCATATGAGCAGATGTAAATCCAGAAATCAAATAGACAGCTGCTGATGCTCCAGAAGGAAACTTGAAGGGTGAAAACTTTGGAACATAATGAAGATGTCCAAATTTTACTTATTTTGCTGAAATATCATTTTTCTCCCATTTAGTACTGCCCTTCGGAAGCAACAGAAGATGTTTGCATGTTTCCCAGAAAACAAATTAAGCACACTTTATCTTGATCTTCAAATTCAAAAATTTTCACCCCCGGCTCTTAATGCATCATGTTTCCTTCTCTCAATATATATATATATTGCAGATGTTCATGCATTATTACAGACATATAATGAGTACTTCCTGCTAGAATTTTAGTCGATGACCAAGTGTCTCACAAGTGTTGACTAAAAGCAAAATATTTTTTTAAGACAGGAATCAATATTCCTTGTTTCAAGAGAATTCCTCCATATTTTAACTTAAGTGATAGGCTTTGTGATTTATAACTGATACATTTAAGTTATTACTTTTTTGTAGTTGTGAGTGTAGTCCGTAATAAATATTTGGCATGCAAAAATCAAGACAAATATTTGGTTCTGCATATTGACACATACGCAGAGATGGGCATAAATACATAGAAATGTATTTAAAATAAAAATACAAAATACTGAGTGGAAAAATGTATTTAAATACAAATACAAAATACTGTGTAAAAAAATTTATTTAAATACAAATACAGTATTTTGTATTTTTAAAATACACAAAATACATGTGAAATTGGCCATCAAGTGCAGGCATCCCTATTAAGCTGAAATACATCTGGACATATTCTGAATGCAAAACAAAAACATTTAGATGTATACAACTGATTAGAAATGATCTTCCCTTCCCCTGCCCTGTAGGAAAAACAAAACTAAATTTTTAACTATCAAAACTGATTGGCTAACAGCTAACGCTATTTTTCTCCTACACGTGTCTGTGCTTTTTTATTCTTTCAAGTTTACTGAAGGCAAATCTGAATGATGCACCATTTTAACTTTAATCAACAACTAATTGATCATGATGACACCCTTACCTTAATGCAGAAAACTGAGAAAAGTCACTGATCCAATGCTGACTCTGCTGCATGAGTGTTAAAGGGATAGTTCACTTTGAAATTAAATTTTGATATGTTTTAGCTTACCCCATGGGCATCCAAGATGTAGGTGTCTTTGTTTCCGCAGTAGTTTCAATTTTGATATTTTTAGGTCCAACCGTTCTTGTCTGTCAGTCATATAATGCATGCCTATTGACACCTCATCAAAGAAAATGCACAGATTCAAATTAAACAGTCCAAATTAAACAATTTCCCATTGTAAGTACACATACTACTGCGGAAACAAAGACACCTACATCTCGGATGCCCTTGGGGTAAGCTAAAACATATCAAAATTTAATTTCAAAGTGAACTATCCCTTTAAGGTTGGGGGAGGGGTGTGTATGAACTAAATCAGCACCCTGATAAAGAGGCTGATTGGCACAAAGTATTTTATGTATTTTGAAAATACAAAATACTCATCTTAAATGTATTTAAATACAAATTACATTAGATTTTTCCCAAAGGCTTTAAAATACAAAATACAAAATAGTATTTTGTATTTCAAATACGTATTTTAAATACATTTATCTAAAATACTGCCCATCCCTGCACATACGCCTATTATATAGCTTAGTTGGCAATGCTTTATTAAAGGTAAATAACTAGTGTTGGGTTCGAGTCCACCTAAGTCGAGTCCGAGTCCTTGACCAGTCGAGTCCGAGTCGAGTCCGAGTCCAAAATGGGCCGAGTCGGACTCAAGTCCGAGTCCCAAAGGGCCGAGTCCGAGTCGAGTCCGAGTCCAATGAAACACTAATGTTTTTCATTATCTTAACATTGTTTAAACCTTTATAACTAGAAAAAAGGCATGTAACAGAAGTTATGGGTGACTTGATTTATGTATTGTGACATCTTTCATAGAGAAACAGCTTACAGAATGTGAAAAATTATAGGGCAGGACTTTTTTTTGTTATATAGTTGTTGTTGTTGTTATATAGTGAATGTACAAATTTAAGGGTAGGGCTGGGGGGTCTGGGTAGGTAGCTTGGTGAATGGGACCTAAAGAGCAGAAAATGCACCTCATATCTCTGATCATGACTGTGTGTTTTGGGTTTTATATGATGAATGGTTAGACCATAGACAGAGTAGATGGCATTTTACTTTTTTTTTTCTTGGATGAAAATGAGGCCTACATTCTTTCCATAACTCACAGCCGTATTATTTATATTTATAAAACCATTATATTTTTTTTAATGCATTTATAGTTAATAAAGTTTGTTATGTAAGGAATATAAATTTGGTGTTTGCAAACAATTGATGAAGATTTTGTGGGCGGAGCTTATCTTACAGTTTTCAAGTAGAAGTCTATGAAAGCCATGGAATAAAATAGGGCTGCTCGATTAAAAATCGTAATCAGGATTATTTTGGTCAATATTGTAATCAGGACTATTTAACACGATTATGAGTGGGTCCGGAACTTTATTTGATTGATTAGAGCCCTGCATTTCAGTCCCTTTTTTACGCCTCAAGGACCGGGCTTAGTCACGCAATAGTTCAGATGCGGGCCGGGCATCGCTGTTTTAGGCTTCTCCTTATTTTTTATATTTTCTATTAATTAGACAACCATCAATATGGTGATAAAAAAAATTGCCACTTTAATATAGTCAGACTTTCGCTTTCTCTTTCGGGAGCGGCTCGGAAGGCGTTTTGTGCCTCAGTCAGCCGCAGTGCCTTCAGCGCAGCTTCGCATTCAATAGGCTGAAACTTGCCACAAAGCACCGGCAAAAATAAATAACAATGAATGTGTCGGAGGGAAATAGTAAGGAGATTTTTCAAATGATTTATGAATAAACTAGTGTATTCTGAATCAGTGTCGCAAAGATCCTGACTCAAAATCTCCTCTTTGACCGCCTTTAGAGAGAAATAAATATTTCCGGATTAGCTACATTATTAAAACGTTTTTGTTTTTGATTTGGTTTATTTCGTTAAGCAATAATTTAAAGCTTTCTATATATGTATTTATCACGTCTATCATGGAAAATCTTTAATTGTTTCCACTGGAAAAAATGCAAGCAATGGCGCTGGCGCCTCCACTATACCTGCAATATGGCTTTAGCTTCCACTCGCTGCATAAACGTATATTTAACAAACAAAAAAATCCTCACAACAACTTTCCAAATTAACTTGATAAAAAAAGGAAACAAAATGCCTAATCACATTTTCCATTACATACAAAACTGAACTGTTTAAATAACTGTCCGTGTTCTGTTCTGTCCCTGAAAGTCACCTTACATGATTTTACTGATTTGCATGTGAAATTAGGCTTTTATTGAGGAGCAAATGCGCACTAAAGGGGGCGGAATCGGGAGCAATATGGTTTATCTCGATTGTGGTATTTTCAGAATCGTTAGAATCCAAAATCGGAATTAAATTTCGATTAATTGCACAGCCCTAGAATAAAAGAATAAATAAATAAAAATAAGTACATTTGAGTTTGTATTTCAATATTTTGAATTTATTTTCGCAGTTCCGAGATTAGCTATATCTCACAATTTTGATAAGAATCAACGTGCAATGTGCATTATGTAGACCTATTGTTTGAATCAAATTTATGTTTGAAAAGCAATCAGCAAGTTCATGAATTAATCTGTCTGCGTGCAGCTTCAAACGGCGTCTTTGATGACAGTATTCTATAACTTTTTTTGCACTCCGATTCTGTCCGGCTTTACTGGCAAGACTTAAAAACAATAAAGAATACTGAATGTCACAGTAGTAATAATGCATGAGTCAATTACATTTCCGTATACTGTCCCTGGACTCGGTTGGACTCGGCAGTATTTTCCGAGTCCGAAAGGCTCGCGTCCGAGTCAAGTCCGAGTAAAAATGCGTCCGAGTCCGTGACAAGTCCGAGTCCACTAAAAATTGTACTCGAGTCAAGTCCGAGTAAAAATGCGTCCGAGTCCGTGACAAGTCCGAGTCCACTAAAAATTGTACTCGAGACTAGTTATTTATAGAGTTGAGTACCCCAACTCTATAAATAACTAAATACTAAATACTGAACGTACAGATTTAAAGTATTTTAATTAAAAAGTAGATTGTTATTCATCTTGTTTCAGCTGTCATTCTTTAAATCCATTTATCTATATCTTATTTCTGGACTTTCTGCTCTCAAGTTTAAATCTATTTGACTATAACACATTCATTGCTGGTATTTTGAACAGTGTTTCAGTGCTTGTGCACATGCTCAATATGAAATTCTGTGATAAACTATATACTTACGTGAAAGTCTTAAGCTAATGTTAGATGTAACTAATTATGACAAGTGTTGGGGGTAACGCATTACAAGTAATGCAAGTTACGTAATCAGATTACTTTTTTAAGTAACTATTAAAGTAACACATTACTTTTTATTTACAAGAAAATATCTAAGTTAATTTATGTTTCCTTTATGTTTTTAATTCCATTTTATTAACCAATGTTAATAAAATGCTGTTGACCTTTGTTGATCCAATTCAACTACTAATAAGCAAAACTTTAAAGATTAACTAACATTTGTCTGTCAGTTCTGTCAGGAAGACTCCAATGCCACATCATTAATTCATAAATAGGTCTAGCCAATCAGTTGCAACTAAGCACTGAACTAATTTTATGATACTGAAGTAGACGGTCTATCGTTGTTTTATGTAACCTGGCCTTTAATGGCCTTTTCACGTGACTTTAACCACATGTTTTTCTGCGTCATTCTGCTTAATGTAGCCTTTCATGTCTATAGCTTGTACAGTCATTTATCGCATGGTCTGTCGGGGCCTTCACATCACATAACTTATTGGGGCTATAAGACTGTTTATCGTTATTTCGCCTACAGTCAGTGGTGTAGTGGAGGATATTTCACAGGTATATCAGGTGGCTTTGCGTAAACCCACTTCTAAATGCGCATCATTCAGTAGTGTCCTGCATTAGCCAAAATCATGACAGTCCACCACATCCAATCATACGTGAATAAATATGGCAAGCCGTTTCATCTTAAAATATGATAAGCGTTACTCATCCTAATTGCATTTTTACTAGTAACAATTCAATTAGAGAGCTCTATAATTTAATTTTTACTAGTAACAATTCCAATTACAGAGCTCTCTAATTCAATTCTTACTAGTCATGTCATATGTCAGACTTTCATTCATTTTTATTTACAGAGCTCAACAACATCATTTTTACTAGTAAAAAATATAATTAGTGAGCTCTACAATTTAATTTAGATTTTTTTTTTTAATTTAATAAAAAAACAATTCCAATTAGAGAGCTCTGTAAATCAATTTTTACTAGTAATAATTCCAATTAAAGTACTCTTGAATTCAAATTTTACTAGTAACAATTCCGATTAGAGAGCTCTCTAATTTAATTATAACTAGTAAAAATGCAGTTACAGTGCTCTATAATTCAGTTTTTACTAGGGAAAAAGCACATTAAAGATGTGTTTAATTGTAGAGCTCTGTAAAAGAATTAAAGAGCTCTCTAATTCAGTTCTTACTAGTAACAATTAAATGAGAGAGCTCTCTAAATGGAAATATAATTAGTAAAAACTGAATTAAAGAGCTCTCTAATTGGAATTATTACTAATACTGAATTAGTGAGCTCTAATTGAATTAAAGAGCTCTCTAATTCAGTTGTTACTAGTAATTATCCAATGCAGATCTCTCTAATTCAATTAGAGAGCTCTCTAAATCAATAATGTTACTAGTATAAATTGCATTAAAGTATGGCTATGGCAAGCCGTTTTATCTTTAAATATATTATGAGTACTCGTCATAATTGTATTTTTAGTAGTAACAATTACAATTGCAGAGCTCTCTAATTTAATTATATGCAAAAAAAGTTTGAGTTTACACCCATGTCTTTACTAAGTCCCACCTGCCGAGGTCTGCTTTTCAAAATAAAAGCTCTGTGTGATATTAAATGTTTTTTTATAAAATATATGCATTAACTTAATTGTAACATTAGAGTAAGACTCAGATATGCACTTTGTTATTGAATAATAGGTTTTATCTGTAATAGTAGTAGTAGTGGTACCCTTATGAAAATTAACCATGTTTTTACCACCATTTTGCTACACTAACCAGTTTATGGTATTTATTAAAATTGTGGTTATACCAATGGTCAAGTCTGTATCAAAGTTAATCTGCCAAAAAAATAAAACAATGCTTAATTTTCGAAGTAGTAGTAGAAGTAGTTGTATTTAACTGGCAACAAAAGTAGTCGAACGGACACGTCCTGAAAAGTGAAGCCACTAGCTGTTTGATCGCTATTTCATGGCCAGCTGCAGTACAATTGACCTTATGCACTGAGCGTTTTTTTGAACTTCCGCATAATGATAAACCAGCTCCTAAACTTCTTATATGTGCTATATATAGCCTCGTTCTTATCAGAAACTGAGAAAAATAATAATTGCAACATTCAATTTCATATTATTTAACGACATATAATTTAAATGCGGATCCTGGTAATCCCATTAGAGTAACTAGACACATAGTTGTAGATTTAAATGCTGACAGCTAAACACTATCATAAGGTGTTTAGGCTTACGATACCGATGATATCTTAATAGTATTCTTGATAATTAATAACTTGCCTTTATAGTCATGAACACATTTTTAAAAGCCTCTAAAGCTTTTATTATTTTTCAACTCTACAGCTGTGCAATAAAATTCACTTCAAAGATTTACTTTTCATACAAAAACACGACATGGAAAAAAGGTTTTAACGGAAAACAACGACTTTTTAAGATGGCATGAAATTTCCCTTATAACCAAAAGAGGGCAGCAGAGGATTAGTTATTGGCTGCAGCTGCCATTTAAATGCCCTAGTCTTGCTTTTCGATTCATTATAAAATTATTGGTATAACAAATTGTATAACTTTTACCGCACCATAAATTAAATAAGTTAAACATTAATTGTATAATAATTAGGCCTAAATAATGCATTCAATATGAATCAATATGAACTTGAAATATTTTAGATTTTAATTTATTAACTATATTTTATCTACATTGTAAAAGCTATTTAATAGTCTATATTTAACCTAGTAACTAGTAAGAATGGCATTTCAGAGCTCTCTAATTCAGTTGTTACTAGTAACAATTACAATTAGAGAGCTCTTTAATTAAATTGTTAGTAAGAATGCAATTGCAGAGCTCTCCAATTCAATTACAGAGCTCTCTAATTAAATTGTTACTAGTAAAGCTGGGGACACACTACACGACTAGCTTAAACATTCTAAGACTGACCGGAACACACTTGACGATTCTTTCCAACGACTGGAACAGATTTTAGTTTAGACAACACACACTATGTGATTTTTTTTTTCTGCCGACCACAAACAGCGACTGAACCCGATTGGAACAGACTCGGTGTAACTAGGCACGATCCGTCCTTAAGGCTAAATTCCATTCATAATCGGCGTGACGGTCGTGTAGTGTGTTCTCGGCATAAGATTTGAATTAGAGAGATCTCCAATTCAATTACACAGCTCTGTAATTAAACATATCTTTAATGTGGGTTTTTACTAGTAAGAATGTAATTAGAGAGCTCTGTAATTGTATTTTTACTAGTAAGAATTGAATTAAAGAGCTCTCTAATTGTAATTGTTACTAGTAAGAACTGAATTAGAGAGCTCTCTAATTGTAACTGTTACTAGTAAGAACTGTATTAAAGAGCTCTCTAATTGTAATTGTTACTAGTTATAAATAAATTAGAGATCTCTATAACTGTATTTCTTACTAGTAAAAATTCAATTTTAGAGCTCTGTAATTAATAAATGAATGGAAGTCAATGGAGACATATTACTAGTAAAAATGTAATTGTAGAGCTCTCTAATCATAATTGTTACTAGTAAAACCTGAATTACAGAGCTATCTAATTGTAATTGTTACTAGTAAAAACTGAATTTGAGAGCTCTATAATGAAATTCTTACTAGTAAAAATGCAATTACGAGTACCTCTTAGTATATTTAAAGCTAAAACGGCTTGCCATAGTTTTGCATCTAATGAATATACGTTTTCAGTAGTAAGAATGCAATTGCAGAGCTCTGTAACTGTATTTCTTATACTAGTAAGAATTACATTAGAGAGCTCTGTAATTGCATTTGTACTAGTAAGAACGGAATTAGAGAGCTCTCTAATCATAATTGTTACTAGTAAGAACTGTAGAGCTCTCTAATTCTTACTAGTTAGAATGTAATTGCAGAACTCTCTAATTCAATTATAGAGCTCTATAATTTAATTGTTACTAGTATTAATTGAATTAGAGAGCTCTCTAATCATAATTGTTACTAGTAAGAACTGAATTAGAGAGCTCTATAATTCAGATCTTACTAGTAACAATGCAATTGCAGAGCTCTAAAATTAAATTAGGGAGCTCTCTAATTGTAATTATATCTAGTAAAAATTGATTTAGAGAGCTCTCTAATTGTAATTGTTACTAGTAAAAATGCAATTACGACCAGTAACGCATAACATATTTTAAGCTAAAACGGCTTGCCATCTCGCCTCTCCGGTTGTGCAGGATAGTCCGACAGCACTACGACAGCACTGCTTCAAGTCCAACACCTATTCTGATCGGACCAAAAAGAAAGTTACCCTAAACGAAAGGCAGGAATCGGGATCATTCCTGTGTTTAAAGATCATTTCTATCCAAATGAACTTAAACGGTAGGTTTTTTTAAGCTGATTATTCAGAGCTCTTAATTTAACGTAGGCCTAGTTAGTCTGAAGTGACCAGATTTCTAAAATGAAAACTAGTTAAGTCAAAATATAGTTAAAATCTCACTGTTATTTGTGAATTAAAAATTGGAACAATGTATTTTTTTAATGTTTTGTTTTTAAAAGTGAATAGAGAACAATGCCCTTTGTTTCTTTATAGGCTAATAATAAGGTCACGCGAACCAATACATGAAACCAAAACTGGTTCCATACACTCTTAAAACAAATGTGTTGAAAACAACACAACGTGTTATTTTTAACACATGTTCTGAGTGTGCTCAGGGACAACACAGGTTGAGTTAAATTCAACACACAACAAGTGTTATAAAATGTAACACATAAATGTGCAGCTTAAGTAAACACATTGATGTGTTTTTTTGTATGCATCTGTCATAACTGTGTTAAGAAATTGTTTAATATGTCAACATAAAAATTATTAAAAATGTTAGATCGATAAACAATTTGTGCATTTATTATGAAATCTCACAGGAAACCATTAGACACTGCTCACATACAGTTAATTATTTTTTAGCACTTTTTAACATGAAATTAATGCATTTAAATGTTTTTATTACAGTATACTGACTATAAACTTGTGAAATAAGCATTTCAACACATCATACATTATAAAAACCATTCATGAAATATTATAAAATTTTTATCTGTTAAGCAGTCAATTAAAACATCAAATATGTATGAAAGTTTCCAACATATAAAGTACCACATTTTCTGAACTTATTCTGAAGTGTACCAGCATGTTCTTTTTCATACAGAAAAATACATTTAATGAACCCTAAAACTGTATTCAAAGAAATAACTATTACACACTTACTGTTTATGCATTCACATATACAGTTTAACAGAAAATGTTAATTCTTTTAGCAAAATAAGAGGGATCATACTAAATGCGTTTTTTTATTTTATTTAGTACTGATCTGAATAATATATTTACATAAAAGATATTTACATATGTATCACAGAAGAAAACAATAGTTAAATTTATAAATATGACCCTGTTCAAAATTTTTACATATCCTTGATTCTTAATACTGTGTTGTTAACTGAATGACCCATAGCTGTTTTTTTTTTTGTTGTTGTTTAGCGATAGTTGTTCATGAGTCCCTTTTTTTCTGAACCGTTAAACTGTCTGCTGTTCATCAGAAAAATCCTTCAGCTCCCACAAATTCTTTGATTTTCCAGCAATGACTGTATGATTCTGTATGACACGGAGGACAACTGAGGGACTCATGTGCAACTGTTACAGAAGGTTAATTTTGTTCATTTGTACATTTGTTGAATTTGATGTTTATGAGCAAGGGTTTTCGAAATATTGGGCATGCCGCTTAAGTGGGTGATGCTTGGCTTCGAACCTCATACACCACATCTTTGAAAGAGGTCCAAATAAAATCATAATACTGGAATAATGTGTCATATAATGATGTTTAGGAATTAGATTCCTATCAGGATACAGAAGTTTGAAAGGTGTATGGTGATCGATTCACACTCATTGATGCTCCAGAAGGAAAAAAACATGTATTAAGACCCTTGGAGTGAAAACTTTTGAACAGAATGGAAATGTGTGCATTTTGCCTATATATCATTGTTTTCATTTAGCACTGCCCTTCAAAAGTTACAGAAGATACTTGCATGTTTCCAAGAAGACAAAATTCTTCAAATTTCAAAAGTTTTCACCCTCCAGCTCTTAACACGTTTTTTTATTCCCCTTCTGGAGCATCAGTGAGTGTTTGAACCTTCTGTAATAGTTGCATATGAGTCTCTCAGTTGTCCTTTGGGTGAAAAAATGGATCTCAAAATCATAAAGTCACTGTTGGAAAGGGTTAAAATAGACAAGAATCGGTGGGAGCTGAAGGATTTTTCTGAAGAACAGCAGGTAGTTTAACTGTTCAGGACAAACAAGGGACTAATGAAAAAATATCAATAAATAAAAAAATACAGTTGTGGATCATTCAGGTAACAATGCAGTATTAAGAATCAAGGGTATGTAAACTTTTGAACAGGATCATTTTTATACATTCAACTATTGTTTTCTCTTGTTTACTATATGTAAATGACTTTTATGTAAAATATCTTATTCAGGTCAGTACTAAAAAAAAAGCTGCTAAAAATGCTAAAAGAATTAACATTTTGCAGATTCTATTTACTGTACTATTTATAACAGTTTTATTTAATTTATGTAAATACAATGTAATTTAATGTTAATTTCATTTAATTTGCACTGGACTTTACACCTTACACTGGACAAATAAACCTTACATCTTATAAAAACCACATATACTCAAAATCCATGTTTCTCAACGAGGTCACTGACAGCAACTTTAACAAGAAACTTCCTTGAGGAGATAGACAGTGTCTTTGTCTCTTCATGTTCTCTCAGGATTGTAGGGGCTTTTTCTTCAAGTAGTGTTAGCAATCTAGTTGTGGTGCCAGTCCGAGTTGATCTGTTGAATGACACTAAGAAATGACAAAAACATTTTATTTAAATGTTTACTTTGACCACTAGTAATATAAAAAGTGAAAGACATTAATGGTTTACCTGTAATAGTTGAACCCTTCCTTCTAATGTCTCATGTTCTCTCAGGATTGTAGGGGCTTTTTCCTCAAGCAGTGTTAGCAATCTAGTTGTGGTGCCAGTCTGAGTTACATCTGTTGAATGACACTAAGAAATGACAAAAACATTTTAGTTAAAAGTTTACTTTGACCACTTGTAATATAAAGAGTGAAAGACATTAAAGGTTTACCTGTAATGGTTGAAAACTTCCTTCGAATATCTCTTCATTTTCTCTCAGAATTGTAGGGCTTTTATCTTCAAGCAGCGTTAGCAATCTAGTTGTGGTGCTAGTCCGAGTTACATCTGTTGACTGACAATAAGAAATGACAAAAACATTTTATTTATTTAAAGAGATAGTTCACTTTGAAATTAATTTTGATATGTTTTAGTTTACCCCAAAGGCATCCGAGATGTAGGTGTCTTTGTTTCCGCAGTAGTTCCAATATTTATATTTTTAGGTCCAACTTGGGTTCTTGTCTGTCAGTCATATAATGCATGCCTATGGTCACCTCATAAAAGAAAATGCACAGATTCAAATGAAACAGTCCAAATTAAACAATTCCACATCGTAAGTAAACACTGATTGCCTAAGACACGAAACGAGCGGTTTGTGTGAGAAAACGAACAGTATTTATATCGTTTTGTACCTCTTGTAAACAACTATGTCCAGATTGAAGTGCACGAGCGTCCTGGTGTGTGACCGCGCGTTCTGGCTTAGTGATGCGCCGGCGCGACTCGCGCAAAGCGCCGGAAGTAAACTCTCGCGCGTGCATACGTAATACTTTTCTTTTTCGTCGGTTTAAACATCCCGGATAAGCGCAAACTAGTACCATTTTTGTTTTAGCCGTATTACCTACAATCTCTGTTCTGTGTAAACAGCAAGTGACGTGCACGCGCGCGAGCCGCCACTGATTAGCACAAAATGGCACGCAAGCTTGATTACGTTATGTTAGCGTTGTTGAATATGAAACATTCCATAGTAATTGTAAAGGAAAGTAAATGTTAACGTGTTCACTCATCGTTCAATACAAATATGTCTTTTGCTTAATATGTATTAACAATTCTGCCAAGACAGTTTAACAAAAACCGCGCCAAATGCGTTTGCTTGCAGGCCAATTGACGACATTTAGCTAATTGGGGTGCGAAACATGGAGAGATCATAATAAAACAACTTCTTGGACAACTAACACAAAACAATCTTAAGCAAGGTAGGGGGAAAATTACCATTATGGAAGTATTTAAATTATTTTCACTCACCAGAGGCAGAGAGCCGCATTATCTGACATGGCTGACAGAACGACCGTTGAAAAAGAACGTCACTGCGCAGGCGCGCCGAAGCTCACAGCAGCACGTATTCCTGAAATCCAGTATTTTCACCACAAGCGCGCCCAAATGCTTATTTTATTTTGGCAATATGATAAACTACATAAATACAGTAGATGTCCAAATATATATATATATATATTTTATAATATGTAATGCTTAAATGTGTTTAACACAATCAGTTAAGCACAATATTTACACACAATGTGTCTGTAGTAACACAAAATGTGTTACGAATTTTTTAACACATATTTTGTGTAAATATTTAACACATCATTTTTAAATATTTACACACAATGTGTTTGTAGTAACACAAAATGTGTTACGAATTGTTTAACACATATTTTGTGTAAATTTTTAACACATCATTTTTAAGAGTGTAGCACCCTACACAGACTTCAGCATTTGATAGGCTACATAAAAGACTATAATGAACAAAAATCAACAAATTGATAATTTTGTCTGAAACAAAGTCATGATGACCTGTTTCCCTGTGAGTCAAAATGAAAGTGAAAGCAAATCGATCTTCACTGACCTTTAAACTTTATTTAATTTAATCTGTTTTGTTTTATTGCACATTTTGTTCTTGATTAATATACTTCAAACCAAGTAAATAACAAGTCAGGGCAAGTGTACTGGTGACATGCTGTCTAACCTGTATCATTAGTGAGTCATATGGGTTGTACTTTAATTTACAGTAAGTGTACTTACATGTGTTTACAGTGTACTGCCCTAAGAAAGTACTGTTAATATAAGATAGAGTTATAGGTTTAGGGGTAGGTTCAGTGTTAGTACCTAGTTAACCTAGTTATTGTAATTACTATAATAAGTATGTACATGAGGAACAGGACTGCAAAATACATGTTAACATTGTTAACACAAATATGAAATTCAGAACAAAAGAAAAAACACCACCACCACCAACAACAGCAGCAACAACAACAACAACAACAAAACAGTATGTTAAAATGTTACATAGTGCAACAGTATACCCTAATTTTATTTGTTATGGCAATTATTTGCAAGTTATGGTTTATTTCCTTGCTCTGGATTGTTATTCTGTCCTGGAATGAAGCACTTTAAATCCTATGTATGTATGTATGTTATGTATTTGGATCTGTAGTCTCTAACACAATTACTAGCTCAAACAGTAGGTCATGAGTTTGATTTCCAGGGAATGCATTAAGTGATACTGCATATCTCCAATACTATGTAAGTTGCTTTGGATAAAAGTGTCTGTCAAGTGTATACATCAGACAATATTTCTGGAGTTAATTCATCATTTCAGTTGTTTAGGACAATAAATAAGAGCCAGCAAAACATAAACATGCTGACTTTGTTCTCCTTTACAGCAGCACTTTACTCAACACTGTGATTTTTGTCATTTCAGCTCTTTACACTAATGAACTGCCTGCTCGGCTGTTTTAAGTGGAGACATCTGATGTGTAATGTGATACTGAAAGATATTTAATCTTGAGGAATCTAAATGATCTGCCAAACAACCTGAAGACACCAAAAGCAGCTGATGAGGAAATCAAATGGGCTTCACATTTATTACCCAAACCATTCTTCATATATTGTTGAACTGAACCTTAGCATATATAGATTTCACAGCTTCTGTCTGCACTCCCTGCTCTCAAGTTTGAACCTACAGAGCTTGACAACATTGCTTGTTGGACAGAAAACCAATGTATCTATGGCTAAAAATCCAGTACTTCATTTGATGTGTTGAAGACACCATAACAGAGCTTATGAAGTCTGGTGATGAAACATTTGCCTCTGCTTTCACATAAATCTCTCCTGCACTTCATGTGAACATGGCCATTTTAGGGATTGTGTTATTTATTGCTGCTACTTCTAATTTTGAACTGTGTTTCAGTGCGTGTGCTCGTGCTGAATACGAGATAAACAAAGAATGCTGCCCTATGTGTGCACCAGGTACAATATACATTGCTTAACAGTAGTGTAGTGTGACCCAAAGATACTTGTAATGTAATGTTCAGTTTGACATGGAGTGTACCTTAAAATAGACTTTTTTAAAACATTATAGGAAACCATGTTTATTGGCATTGTACTGTAGACACAAGCACAACTTGTGTTCCTTGCCCTGCATTAACTTACATTGATGAACCCAATGGGTTGGATAAATGCTTTCCTTGCTCCGTGTGTGACGTAGGTAAGTATATATTTTTAAATGAAGATTTAAAATACAGAAATTACTTCTAGTGCATTTATTTATGTAAGAAAGCATTTGTTTTTCACAGAACTAGGTCTAAGAATAAAGAAAGCTTGCTCCCGCTCAGGAGATATTGTTTGTGAGCCACTGAACAGGTTCTACTGCATTGAGAAAAAAAAAGACAGCTGTAGATTTGCTGTGAAACACTCTGAATGTCATCCTGGACAATATGTTAAACAAACAGGTACATAGAGAAACAATGCAATACCAGTATTATTTGTAATAATAAACTCTAATTAATACAATCATTGTCTTAATATCCTTACAGGAACAGCATTTAGTGATACTGTATGTGGTAACTGCACGGCAGGCACTTACTCCAATGGCTCTTTCACTGCCTGTCGACCACATTCAAAGTGAGTGATTAACATAGATTCACAAGTGTTATCAAATATTCTAATATGACCAGATGTTCTAACGTTGTTTACCATTTGTAGCTGTGAGATTGAAGGTCTTAAAGAAATTAAACCAGGAACAATGTCATCTGATGTGGAATGTGGGAAGTCATTTCCAATTATTATAATTGTTGGAGTCATTGTTGGAGTTATTGTCTTTGTTTTGGTGACTGCTGTTGGGATAAAAATATATTACAAATTAAAACAGAAGAGACAAGCTTCTGACAGAAGTAAGACTGTAATATTACAAAAATATTATGTATAAAAATATGTTAAGAAGTGCACGTGATAATATCCTTTTTTTTTTTTTTTTTAGGTATAAGTTATTACTCAGTACCAATACAAGAGAGTGATGGTCAATGTGAACCCGTAAGTGAAAAATTAAACTGTATGTATGATAATATTATATTTGTTTGTATTTTTATTATTATTATTATTAAACATTTAAGAAAACAAATTACAATTTAGTACGTTAAATGGGTCATATCACAAGGAAACAAACTTTACATGTTATTATGGAATAAAAGAGTTCAGTGTGTTTTGATTTTTGCATTTATTTGGTGTTTAGAAACTCGACCATCCTAGTTATACTAATAATAAGGCTATCCATAACAGCCTTTATTCTATATATAATTCCAAATTAAATAAATTAGCAGCTGAAAATCATTGCAAATAATGCAACATTTCAGTCTGGATAAAACCAGTTTTGTCAGAGATTATCAGATCATCAGTGTGATGTTGTGAAAAGAGAATGTAAACCCACAGATACCACCACAGAAGACAAGGTACAGCTTTATAACACAAAGCAAAGTTGAGAAATTTCTTCAACAACAACAAAAAAAAAAAACATGCAAAAATTCTCGATAGGTATTGCGCTATGTGTCAGTTGTGGATGTTAAGTTGTTTTTAATTAAATTAACGTTTTACAGACATCACCAGACATCACATGACCCCTCTTATATTTAACACTAGCAGGTAAGAGCCTTCTACTTCTACAACGTTGCTTTATTATAGAACAATCTCCAAATCTCAGAACAGAGTTTTCCGCAGTTATCAAATATGTTTATATTAATTCAGTGAAGTCAATAAAAGAAGTTGATTTTGCCTTCTTGAATGCTACCACTATGATGATTTGCTAGAACATTTCAGTAAAGGCTTGATACTAATATAATAAATGCAGATAAGAAATATATCTTTAATTGGCTATGCAAGTTGCTTACAAGTTAGAGCAGGTTCATTTTTGTTCATCGTGCCGTGGTGCAAAAAAGAAAATGTAAAATAATCATTCTGGGCTTAAGTTGTCATATCAGTTGTTTAGGTAAATAAGAACCAGCCAAATGTAAACATGCAAATTTAATGCACCTATAAAGCAGCACATTACACAAAATTGTAATTTTGTCATTTCAGCTCTTTACATAAATCAGCTGCCTGTTCTGTTTCAAGTGGAGACATGCAATGTGTGACTTGACATTGAAAGAAATTTAATCCAAAAGTTCTAAGAACTTGAAGACTCCATAAATAGACGAGCAAATCTTAAGGGCTTCATGTTAATTACCACTTCTATGGTGAATGGTAAATGGAAGAGCTGTCAATCTGAGCGATCAGTCCATTCCAAGCACATTGAAACTTAAATCAAGATGGAAAACACTGCATCATCATTATAGTGAAATGATTGGAGCCTGGATCTCAGCTTGAGTACAGCAGCATAAAAATGGCATGAAAATTACCTCAAGATCTACACATTGTGTTATGTTATGTTGTGTTTGGGTTTGTTTGAATCAAGAAGACCTGTTTTTTTTTGTTTGTTTGTTTGTTTGTATTTTTGCCTTTATTATGAAAGGACAGATCAGAACTGACAGGTAGCAAAGTGGGAGGAAGACAGGGGCAGGATCGTGAAAAGTCCTCAAGTCGAGATTCGAACTCGGGACACCATGATGGCATTTTAGGTGTTTACATTTGCATCCTTGTTTTTGTCTCATGTATTGTAAAATGACGTACCGTGTTTTAAAGGTGGGCACTGATGTCCACCCCATTTCACCAAGGTCCACTCAAGGTCTTTTCAACTCAGCATTGATACTGCTGTGGACTGCTTTTGTAATTTCTTTTTGCACTCCCTGCTCTCAAGTTTGAACCTACAGAGCTTGACAACATCACTAGCTGGATTTAACCTAATGTGTTGAAGAAACCATAACAATGTGTATGTAAATATGATTAATTTAGGGATTTCATTATTCATTGCTGCTACTTTGAACTTAAAACTGTGTTTCGAACTTGTGCTGAATATGAGATAAATGAAGAATGCTGCTCAACAGCAGACAAGCATGACTACTTTTTAAGACTAGTCTTTTCTCATGCTTACGTTTTTTTGTGTGTATTCACATAGCAAGTGCCACAAAAGTCACCACGTTTTGTACCAATCTGATAAAGTAAAATAAATAAAAAAAAACTAAATAAATGCATCCTATTTCATTGTTGTCACAGGAATCTTTGGGTCTCCAGATGCTGACTTATATAAAAAAGATATTTGAAGAACCACTTAAATCAGTGTTTCTCAACGGGGGCGTTCTGAGAGCATTTGGGGGGCGCTGGAAGCAATATTTTGGAAAGGGGGGCTGAGCTCTTCTTGGGGGGCGTTTGGTTATATCTATGAGTTGAAACTTGCAAAAGAAGATGGTCTGCCACATCCTAATGCTGTCTCTACACTGGATGCATCAGTGCGCACTTTGTATGTCTATTTGTAAACTTGTCGGTAGCGTAAGCACGTGGAATGCGACTGAGAATGCGGCATCTGTTTACCAGGGCTGCCCAAACTCGGTCCTGGAGAGCCGATGTCCTGCAGAGTTAAGCTCCAACTTGACTCAACGCCTGTCTGGAAGTTTCAAGTATGCCTAGTATGAGCTTGATTAGTTGGTTCAGGCGTGTCTAATTGGGGTTGCAACTAAACTCTGCAGGACACCGGCCCTCCAGGACCGAGTTTGGGCAGCCCTGGTTTAGACCAATGTTATTATTGTTTCGTTTTTAATGGAAACTTTTTTTTACAAGCCTGTATACATGATTTTTTCCGTTATCATACGTGAGGCAAACTAAGTTAGAATGAAGGATAAATTAAAATTTATAGCATTTAAACATGTTCGGCTCGCGTTATTTTAAGGTAACTACGCATTACTTTACGGAGAGCTACGAACTACTAGCCAAGTTCTGCCTTACGAACAACTAGTGCAACCAAATAATGTATAGATTTAGTTACAAACTAGCTAGTAGTTACTAAGCCTCTAGTGTGGACTTAACGTTCCGGTTTAAGCAAGAATTTACGAAACAGTAAGTGCGCAAGACTGTCCAAGGTCTTAAACACGCCAAAGTGCAGTGCCCTTAACGCACACTAAATCCACACTATCTTGAATACCGCTCCAAGGCAAGGCAAGGCAAGGCAAGGCAAGTTTATTTATATAGCACATTTCATACACAATGGTAATTCAAAGTGCATCACGCTGCGAATATCGTCTTCAGTCTCCATGTTCTTCCACGTGGGAGTAATAGAACTCGGATAAAGTTGGCGAAAAAAAGTTTAAAACAAGTTATGTTTTCAAAGAAAGTGCAGAATAGCTTGTGAAAAGTCTTTCGAATAACTTTAGGGGCAATTTAAAAAGATCGTTTAAACTTTAATACATTGTAGCCACATTTGTCTACTACAAATAAAACTCACTTGAACTTGAACTGTGTGTGTGTGTTTGTGTTTGTGTTTTAACTTTCATCTTCACACTATATCAAATCTGTGTGTGTATGTAGTGTATTTCCTTTGAAACTGTAAGCTTAAAACTAAAACAAATTTGTGTGTGTGTGTGTGTGTGTGTGTGTGTGTGTATCTCCTGCTATGTGTGTATATATCTTTAATGAACAACTATACAACAATGAACTGGTAAAACTATCCCCACCCCAAGCAGCCATTACATAGCTAACTCTTTTTAGCATGTGGGTTTGAAGTGTGAAATGTAAATGTAAGTCATTTATTTTTATTTCCTTTACAATGAATGCTAGGCAAAAAATAATCTTGATAAGCAGAAGCAATGGTCAGGTGACGTGCGACCTATACCCCGGGAATAGGCGGAGCTGTTCGCACTATATATATTTATAACAATACTATCTGTCTGCGGACTGCAAGACAGGGGCGTAACATGAAGGAGGCGTAACTTGTAGCAGGAGGCGTAACTTGAAGTTAAACAAGTTTGACTATTTCGTTAGGCATTATGTAGAATACCATATATTATTCTTAATAGGAAACAATAGGAAACAATACATGAAAGCCAGAATGCCGAGATTGCATGGATTGTCAACTACAGAAACTACTGCATGCAACGATATTTACACTTAAATTAAAACTTATCTCAGGAATAATTATTTTACCATTATCTCGCGTGGTTCTGTGAGATTTGGACAACTTCAAGTTACGCCTCCTGCTACAAGTTACGCCTCCTTCATGGACAACTTCAAGTTACGCCTCCTTCATGTTACGCCCCTGTCTTGCAGTCCGCAGACAGACAACCCAGTCTCTGAGTTGATATATAGTGGTGTCTTTTCGCACTACTCCTGTAAGCATGTACTCTGATCCACACTCCTGTCCAGTAGGTGGCGGTAATGCACCTGTAAGTTGGTTTGCCAACCGCCAATAAACACCGAAGAAGAAGAAGATATATAAGCGCCTGTCAGCTCATTGTGACATTAGAACGAGCGGAATGCGAGCTTCTGGCGTGCGCTGAGAAAATCTCTATCGCATAGCGGTGGAATAAATCAAAAACCTGATGTTGGAAACGGCGACGAGAGTTTGTCAAAGGCAAAGTTGTAAGTATGTTTTTTTTTTTCCCCTACACATTGTAGGGCCTTTTCGAGTTGACAAAATGCAAGTAAAAATTATTTCATGGCTTGTCACCATAAAGCCTGATAAGCGTCTCTTTTTTATTTAAACACTTCACAGAATTCAACCTGATTACTCAAGCGAGTGTGAAGAAGAAGTGTTTGTTGGAGTCTTCTGCCAAAGCATCTAAAGACTCCGTCAAACTGATCGTCTGAAGCCAAGGAACCAGCCATCAGGATCTGAAACAGCCCTCATATGCATATAAAAACACTGAATACTTCTCAGTGGACAGGAATGCCAAGTACTGGGATCTAATTCATTATTTAATGTTAAGTTGTGAGGAAAGAAATTGATTCATGAGGATGAAACCTTTTCCTTTGCTTTTAAATGGACTAAATAATCCCCGCTTGCACTCTATATGGACATGTTGTTGTTAAGGACCATTATATCCAGTGTTGCTATCACCATTGCTGCTAATTTGGAACTTTGTTTCTGTGGATGTGCCCATGCTGAATATGAGATAAATGGAAAATGTTGCCCCATGTGTGACCCTGGTACAGTACAAATGTTTATTTTAGACTTTATATAATTAAGCCTGGAATACACTACACAATGTTTGGACACAGTTTAGTTAATTTTTTACAGTTTGGAGAAATTGATGCTAGTTTTCAAAAGTCAGAGCCAGTATGCAAATTTTGAGCAGGCAGATTTGACATAAAATCAAGTGTATGACTGAGACAGTATTGTGTTTTTTTTTTGTTTGTTTGTTTTTTTAGCTTCAGATTATGATTGTATGTAGCCAAAAGATATAAAAACATTTTTAATATTTTAACCAGATTTTAAAACATTTGAAAATCTGGTAGCATGTGATCCTTATTTGTTTAGGCATGATGCCCAGTTTTTCCTCATAACTATTTACAAAGTCGGCAAATGTATGATGCCCAGTATTTTCACATTTATTAATACTTTAAAAGTCATGTAGTGTATGCTGGCCACATGTAATGTTAAGGTTAGCCTATAACAAAATAGATCCTAAAGAGTTAACATTAAAAAAAATCAAGTTATGCTTTAAAGGCAAGCAGCACAAAAATTTCACTGTTACACTGTTCAATGTTTTTGCAGTTGTATTACACAAACTCATTTAAACTACTGATTCAGTTTTGTTATGTGTTAAAGTTTCTATGACTATGTTTCCTATATTTCCTTTTTTTTTTTTTTAGGAAACCATGTTTATTGGCATTGTACTGTCGACACCAGTACAACATGTGTTCCTTGTCCTGCATCAGCTTACACAGATGAACCCAATAGACATGTAACATGTTTTTCCTGCACTGTGTGTGATGCAGGTACTGTATGTTCCCAGTGTAAAATCATGAACTTAATGGAAAAGACTTATAAAATACTCTCAGTATGCTTAGGTTCTCTGTTTTTGTGACCACAGTCCAACACTTGAAAGTGAAAAAGGCCTGCACATCCTCTGCAGATACAATTTGTGAGCCACAGGAAGGATTCCATTGCATCAGACTAAATAAAGACTCCTGTGTATTGGCAGTGGAACACTCTAAATGTAAACTTGGACAATGTATTAAACAAAAAGGTGAGTGTGAATGTACTCAATCATAGAATTTTTAAGACAGGACAAAATGCATGCAGAATGTATTTTAGCTCTAAGCTGTAGAATTCTTTGATTTACAGCAGTTTTCTGATTCAGCTGCTGATTTAGTCAGTAATTGTCTGATTACCTATAATAACAGACAACCCTAGTAGCAGCTTTATTGACATTTTATATCTCATTCAATCGCAATATTTTTACAGGAACAGCATTTACTGATAACGTATGTACTGACTGCCCAAATGGAACTTATTCCAATGGCTCTCTAATGGCCTGCTTACCACATTCAAAGTGAGAAGTGTCCACAGATTTACAAATTTAATTTAACATTACTCTAAAATTGTATATATTAATATTACTGAATTAAATATCTTCAGATGTGAGACTATGGGACTTGCAGAAAGAAAAGCAGGAACAACATCCTCAGATGCTGAATGTCAGAAAGTGACTTCAGTTGGTCTTGTAGTTGGAGTCACAATTACGGTTCTTGTAGCTGTAATTGTGCCATTAATAGCATTCATCATATACAGAAAACATAAAGCACAGTGCTCTAACAAAAGTAAGAACTAAATTCTCACAATAAAATTAAACAAAATATAAATTTTACTGTCACTATTATTAATATTAGCAGTGCTAATACTTTTTATATTATAGGTGTTATATTGTACACACCACAACAAGCAACTGAGGATGATACATCGGTAAGTTCTTTATTAATGCAGCCAAACAATTAAAATAGGATTATAATGGGAAGCACCTTACTAAAATATTGATATAGTCTTCAAACTAGAATTACATAAAGCTTTCATGTATTTATTTATTTATTACAGAAATGGCAGAATCAGTTGGACCTACTTTGATAAATCAGTAAACGCAAGGAGGAGAAAACACAAACGTGTAATGACACCTTTTATAAAAAAAACATTTACAATTTGTAAAAGTACAATATATCAGATCATCAAATTTCATAAAACATGAATGTAATGTAAAGCACAAAGTAATGGTTACTTGAATGACACAGTGCAGTGAAATCAAAAGAAAAAAGGGAAAAAAAAGCCTATTACACAGACCAATTTTGTGTTAAACCATACGGCACATACAGGACTTTTTACAGATTACATGATGAGGAAAATTTACTTGAGCACATCAGTGGAACAAATTATTAATTATGCTTTTCTTTCCACAGAATCAACAAGGGTTTTTTTCCCCCCACTAAGAAGGAAAATATGTGCTGGCATTAAGGACACCAAGAACGTTAAAAGTTTATGTTGCTTTATGAATACTGTTGTAAATATAAACAATTAAAATCTACAATAATAATCTCATGTTTATGAGCCATTTATCACAAAGAAACCAGAGTTTCATTTCTGCGATTGTAATTTCCGCAATGTAGATTTCTGTGACAAGTGGCCATGGATGGAGCCCAACAATAACTCCAATCAAGAGAACATGACAATGCCATTACCTTATTTATTCATTTGAAATGCAATATAATGCTGTGTTCATTATAACTGTCAGGCACATGCAAACATTTTGTGCACGTGCTGCACCCTCTGTTTAATAAACCATACCCATGAATTTCCAATCCGTGCGCTCAGATTTTGTTCAAGACAGTTAGGGTATGTCAGAAATTCTCCCAACTCATTTTCTCATCCAACTTTAAAATCCTACATCCTACAGTCCTACATCGCTGTTTTACCTTTTTTGTAAAGGGCGTTTGATCTTGTTTGAAGTGACTTCCTGATGAAGAAGAGAGCCTTAACTCAATTTATTTTCCCTTATCTTTTAAGAAGGAGAGCGATAGCTTTGTTGTTTTTCAAAGTTTTAGGAAGTATTAAAATCTACTGTTACTAGGTAAGTACATTTTGTGGTATTGTATTAATGTGGCTGACTTGTTTGTCACAAAGGAACTTATTTTGTATTTAATGTGTAAGATGTGTAAACCTCAAGACATGATTGCCTTTAACGACGTTACATAATGGGTGTGATTACTTTACGGTTCAACTTTCATTTTGGAACTACTTTTCAACCATGACGGGACGTGTCGGAGCGACGTCTTTTCAACGGTCTTTAAACGCCTAAGTCTTTGCTGGGAGAGAGCGGGCAGAAGGAGTAACCTGTTTCTTAAATTGGTGAGACTTTTTTGTTATTTTACTGTTGGTAAAGCTAGTGCTGTCTGTGTGACATTCTGCTTTCGAGTAGACATAATGACGCAGTTTTTGAAATGTGGTTACGCAACATCTTCTGTTGTCACAAATGTAATTTCACAAGATACTTTCTTAAAACTCTTCATAAATGTGTTCCCTCCTCATTTATATTCATAAATAACAATTTTCGGAGGATGATTTTCGAACTTCCGGTTTCTGTTTTGAGGCGATTTTACCTTACCAATATCCAGCGGCTGCCAAACTGTCCAGCAATAATTTTGATCAAACAATTAAATATATGTTTATGTTTTCGTAATTTCGGGCGCACCTGAAACGTCACATCATTGATATATTACCTAAGAGGTTAAAGTAGCCTAAATAGGCTACATTAGAAAACTGCGCGCTTTCAAGCACGCGCATTTAATACATGGGCAGAATGAGTACACCTGAGTAGAAGGGCAGCGTCTTGTTAGACTATTGCACCGAATTCAAGACAGCAGTCCAAAACAGTTAACATAGAGGTTCACTTTAGTAATGAACATAGTTGCATGGATGAGTTTGACAAAACAGCAAACCGAAAGAGAAAGTGCCCAGCAGGTTGACATTTTGGGGACATTCTAAAACGCTTAACGTGAAAAAAGCTTAACGTGGCTTAACGTACCTAAACAATGACCAGGGAAACTCAAATTTCTGTCAACCCTTACGTATAATAAACACTAACTACTGTCCAAAGAACAAGCCATTATTCCACAGATAAAGTGAATAATATCACGTTAAGCGTTTTGTCTCCCATAGACATCCATTATAAGAAAACAGCTTAACGTAGTTTAACATACCTTAACAATGACCGGGAAAAACCAAACTTCTGTCAAATGTTACTTATAATAAACGCTAGCTGCTGTCAAAAGAACTAGCTCTTATTCCACGTATGAAGTGAATATCACGTTAAGCGTTTCCCTCCCATAGACATCCATTATAAGGAAACAGCTTAACGTGGCTTAACGCACTTTAACAAGGACCGGGGAAAATCAAACTTATGTCAAATGTTACTTATAATAAACACTAACTACTGTCAAAAGAACAAGCCATTATTCCACAGATAAAGTGAATAATATCACGTTAGGCGTTCTTCCCATAGAGTCTGCTTAACGTGGCTTAACTATCTTAAGGACCAGGGAAACTCAAATTATTCACTTTATATTTGAAATAAGAGCTCGTTCTTTTGCCAGCAGAAATTTTAGTTGTCCTGATCTTTAAGGTACGTTAAGCGACTCTATGGGGAGACCGCTAAACGTGATATTATTCACTTCAACCGTGGAATAAGAGCTCGGTCTTTTGACAGCAACAGGCGTTTATTATAAGTAACATTTGACAGACGTTTGGTTTTTCCCGGTCATTGTTAAGGTATGTTAAACTACGTTAAGCTGTTTTCTTATAATGGATGTCTATGGGAGACAAAACGCTTAACGTGATATTATTCACTTTATCTGTGGAATAATGGCTCGTTCTTTTGACAGTAGTTAGTGTTTATTATACGTAAGGGTTGACAGGAATTTGAGTTTCCCTGGCCATTGTTTAGGTACGTTAAGCGTTTTTCACGTTAAGCGTTTTAGAATGTCCCACATTTAGTCTTCCCAATGGTACCAATGCACACACACACACACACACACACACACAAGCATGCACGCAATCTGTGCGTCTATGACCTAATGACCTAAATGATGCCCCTTATTTAGGAGTGTGCAATATTGACAAAAAATTATATAATATTATTGATGGGATTTTTTGTCCATAACGATAATTAATATTTTGCTGAGTGTGTTTTTGTACAGGTTGCTTGTTATGGTTAAATAATTATGATATGATGAAATTAATTTAACATTGGTGATCTCACAAACTCATTCTTGTTTGATATTATTTAACTATATCATATAAAGATAAAGAAAAGCACACAGGGATAAGCTATTTTTCTTTCTTTATTTGAATTATAGAGGCATTATAATAGATTTCATCATGGAATTAATGCTTATAGACTCTCAAGACATGTTTTTTTTGTTTTGGTTTTTTGCCAAGTCACTGACATATTTGTGTCAGCTACTGTGAATAAGAACAGTGTTATCATTTCTAAATGAAACGCATCCCTATCTCTCTTTTTATCGTTCCTCGTCCTCATAGGCACACAAGAAAGTTATTTCAGGATGTCTTTAAACTCTAATCAATGAAACGCCATACCTTATTGTCTACTTTTTACAGAATGTCAGAAATTGCGCATGAAACATTTTGCACGAAAAATGACGAAAAAAACATGATTCAGTTTGCCCGCAGCTGGTTATAAACAACCGCGCAGTTGCCAAGTCCGCGGTTTTCCGGCGGAATTGGGCTACTTTCATACTGTTGCCGTGGGTTGAAGCGACTCCAATGACTTAATATTTAGTTCCTGGAATGCATATTTTACAGAGGAACCCCACCATAAAACATGTATTTTACTCCCTGTAACGCGATTTTTACCAGGGGACCCACTCGAAACGCGATTGGGTTACAAAAAAAACATTTTTTTATTTAAGTGAACTCAAAGGAAATTATTAATTATTGATTTTATATATTTTATAAAATGCTTCCCAACTGCATTCCTCAAGTCCAACTCTGTTGCTGCCAGGAAGTTGGTCATCACAGCATCTGCCAAATAAGAAAAAAAATAGCATAAGAAAAGCTTTTATACATAAGGTTTACATTTATTTACATTAAAAACAAAAACAAGGTATATATTGTGTATCACCATTCAGTGTGTAAAAAAAAGAGAGAAGCTCTCTGGTAAATGTTGTGTGTTGTACATACCTCTAATGACCAAGAACAGTGCAGTCTTTTCTTTCTTTTTTTTTTAAAGAACCTTTATTTTTAATTTTTTTTTGGCATTTTTGCCTTTTAATCAGATAGATCAAGTCTGACAGGAAGTGAAGCGGGAGAGAGTGAGAGGATGGGATCGGGAAAGGTCTGCGAGCCGGGACTCGAACTTGCGACGCCCGAAGCGTAACTGCACTGTATGTTGACGCACTGCCCACTAGGCTACAGGCGCCGACAGTGCAGTGTTCTTCTGCAGCAGACCATCCACCTTAATGCTGAATTTTTTAAAACTCTAAAATATGTGAATACATGTCTATAATTCAAATAAATAAAGAAAAATAGCCTATCCCTGTGTGCTTTTCTTTATCTTTATATGATATAATTAAATAATATCAAACAAGAATGAGTTTGTGAGATCACCAATGTTAAATTAATTTCATCATATCATAATTATTTAACCATAACAAGCAACCTGTACAAAAACACACTCAGCAAAATATTAATTATCATTATGGACAAAAAATCCCATCAATAATATTATATAATTTTTGTCAATATTGCACACTCCTAAATAAGGGGCATCATTTAGGTCATTAGGTCATAGACACACAGATTGCGTGCATGCTCTTGTGTGTGTGTGTGTGTGTGTGTGTGTGTGTGTGCGCATTGGTACCATTGGGAAGACTAAATGTCACCCCCCCTCCTCCCTGCTGGGCACTTTCTCTTTCGGTTTGCTGTTTTGTCAAACTCATCCTTGCAACTATGTTCATTACTAAAGTGAACCTCTATGTTAACTGTTGTGAAAAGCAGTGAGTGGTTTTCTGTCTTTCTTTTGTTGCTTAATTACCATCAGTGACTCGGACAATACCCAGTAAGCAATTTTTGGTTTAAAAGACGTCTATTAGACGTTGAAACACAGCCCTGACGTCTAGGCTAAAACATGGCAAAAAATGGGCTGTCAGTGAAAAGTTAATAGACGTCTAACCATAGCCCAATAATAGACATCAGGTAGACCGCTATTGAACGACTACATGTATACGTCTAATAGACAGTGAATATGGGTCTAGGCTAAAACAAGACTGAATTTGGGCTGTCAGTGAAAAGTTAATAGACGTCTAACCATAGCCCAAGACTAAACTAGTCATCATCTAACTTCTTGAGCTGCACCTGTATATTGTGTATCACCATTCAGTGTGTAAAAATGAGAGAAGCTCTCTGGTAAATGTTGTGTGTTGTATATACATACCTCTAATGACCGAGAACAGTGCAGTCTTTTCAAATGCCTCCTTCTGCAGCAGACCACCCTCCTTCATATTGAATTGAAAACCCTCAAATATAGATTGAGGTGGTTAATAATTGCAGACAAAGTTTAACATTTCCAAATGACCAGTAAAGGATTTTTAAATTTCTGAATTGCATTGTAGCTTATTAAGTATTAACACCTCAATATTTGAGTAATGTGGCATGTTTTGAAGACTTTACCTGTCCAGAATCCTTCTGGTGCTGTCTTTAAGGTTTCTTCCTTCAATTCTGCACAACTGTGACACCTGAATAACAAATGTCAGGTAGTATTACATGTGTCAGTGAACAAGTGTCCAAAATTGTCTGGCACAACTGATTTCATAACAACACAGTGATAGCTGCTATAAATAAAAAGTAGCCCAGTACACACATTAAACTCCATTATACATGGAATAATAAATTCACCCCTGCAGTTTTTAATTATGTTTTCTGATTAAACTGTTTAGTTTTTAATGCTGCATTGCACATCTTAGCTATCTGCATTACTTTAATACTGCTGCAAACTTTTTAGAATTGATAATTATTTTAAATCATTCATATTTTTAAGCTTTAGTATCAATTAGGCTTCAAACTAAATCTTATTGTACTTGTAGAATGACAGATATTCAGTTAGCTCATGCTCTCTGTATGTAACAAGCCATTGTTCAGTCATAAATTCAATTAAATATAGTTAAAATACATTATTGACTTTGTCAGAGATGAGAGCTTTTGTGAGGAATTTTTTTTTTTTTTTTTTTTTTTTTTTTTTTTAACCATTGCTGCCTGGATCTCCTCATTTTCTATCCACTTTTCCAGATGTTGAAACTCCTATTCAGTTTCTTCCTATTCATTCAGTGTGTTCACTGTATAAATGAATAGATTAATCTTTGTCAACGCTGTGTTTGTTCTATTGTTTGCCCTTTCACCTCTTTTTGCACTGTTTTACAACGATTGAGTTTGTAAACACGGACGAATTATAAACTTTAAATCTATTATCCGTTACATTTTGCAATGCTCTGATCACATGAAAACTGAACCGTGGGCCTAGTCAAGGATCACTATCAACTACAATCTTCCTACACATTATAGCAAATAATATAGATAAACAATGAACACATGTCAAAATGAAAACACGGATACTTACAGAGACCACGTAGGAATGTCCTTTATCGTTTGTCCCGTTGCACTCCGACAAGTAAACTTAGTGCTGTCTCGTACAAAAACAAAATTCAAAAAGCTGAAATCGCGAGATCTCGCAGCGGTGATTCCTACTAACTGTCAAGTCTCGCGTTGCCAGCAGTCATGTTTCGATAGGGCTAAAATTGCCATCTAGCGGTTGGGAATTGTAATTGCATTTTTCTTTGTAAAGTTTATAATTCGTCCGTGTTTACAAACTCAATCGTTGTAAAACAGTGCAAAAAGAGGTGAAAGGGCAAACAATAGAACAAACACAGCGTTGACAAAGATTAATCTATTCATTTATACAGTGAACACACTGAATGAATAGGAAGAAACTGAATAGGAGTTTCAATATCTGGAAAAGTGGATAGAAAATGAGGAGATCCAGGCAGCAATGGTAAAAAAAAAAAAAAAAAAAAAAAACATTCCTCACAAAAGCTCTCATCTCTGACAAAGTCAATAATGTATTTTAACTATATTTAATTGAATTTATGACTGAACAATGGCTTGTTACATACAGAGAGTATGAGCTAACTGAATATCTGTCATTCTACAAGTACAATAAGATTTAGTTTGAAGCCAAATTGATACTAAAGCTTAAAAATATGAATGATTTAAAATAATTATCAATTCTAAAAAGTTTGCAGCAGTATTAAAGTAATGCAGATAGCTAAGATGTGCAATGCAGCATTAAAAACTAAACAGTTCAATCAGAAAACATAATTAAAAACTGCAGGGGTGAATTTATTATTCCATGTATAATGGAGTTTAATGTGTGTACTGGGCTACTTTTTATTTATAGCAGCTATCACTGTGTTGTTATGAAATCAGTTGTGCCAGACAATTTTGGACACTTGTTCACTGACGCATGTAATACTACCTGACATTTGTTATTCAGGTGTCACAGTTGTGCAGAATTGAAGGAAGAAACCTTAAAGACAGCACCAGAAGGATTCTGGACAGGTAAAGTCTTCAAAACGTGCCACATTACTCAAATATTGGGGTGTTAATACTTAATAAGCTACAATGCAATTCAGAAATTTAAAAATCCTTTACTGGTCATTTGGAAATGTTAAACTTTGTCTGCAATTATTAACCACCTCAATCTATATTTGAGGGTTTTCAATTCAATATGAAGGAGGGTGGTCTGCTGCAGAAGGAGGCATTTGAAAAGACTGCACTGTTCTCGGTCATTAGAGGTATGTATATACAACACACAACATTTACCAGAGAGCTTCTCTCATTTTTACACACTGAATGGTGATACACAATATACAGGTGCAGCTCAAGAAGTTAGATGATGACTAGTTTAGTCTTGGGCTATGGTTAGACGTCTATTAACTTTTCATTGACAGCCCAAATTCAGTCTTGTTTTAGCCTAGACCCATATTCACTGTCTATTAGACGTATACATGTAGTCGTTCAATAGCGGTCTACCTGATGTCTAGTCTATTATTGGGCTATGGTTAGACGTCTATTAACTTTTCACTGACAGCCCATTTTTTGCCATGTTTTAGCCTAGACGTCAGGGCTGTGTTTCAACGTCTAATAGACGTCTTTTAAACCAAAAATTGCTTGCTGGGATCCCTTTAAAACCGAATGCACGAATGCAATGGGTGCAATGTACTGATACACTTTCTCCCTACTGTTTATGTTCATTTAAGAAGTAATCGGACTTGTCTGATACTCGTCAAAACAGACAATTCTAGATCATTTTTTGTGTTTCTCTCAGTTCATGCGACACAAAAGAATGTGAGACGTTCCTTCTGTGTGTATTCGTTGGTGTCTGCGCTCAGAAAACTACACTGAATTGGAGTTCTCTTTTGCGTCGTCAAATTTATCCATATACTTATCCCACATATTGACATTATTGAACGTTTTATAAGATGTGCAGCCATGTCCACACTAATATGTTTCCTTTTGAAAACGCATATTTTTCTCTGTTGTTTTTTTGTCAGGGACTTTTTGTCAAGCTTTTTGAAAACGTGGTTACATTTGAAAACGCCGTTTTTGCGTTGTAGTGTGGACTGTGAAAACAGAGGCTTTTGAAACCGATGACGCATATTCTGTGCATGTGACGCATCTTGTACCAATAGATATCTGTGTTTATACCGGTAATTGTGCCTGTTATGTGCTATTCATTGTCACACTGCTGCTAATAATATTTACCTTGTACACAGTCCTAAAATGATGACAGAAATATTACTTACAGTTGCTGTCCTGACGTGAAAACGTATTTGCTTTTTGGACTAGTGACCTTTTTTAGTTTTTAAAAATACTTTGCTTATGATATTTCCTGATATTATATTACTTTGCATGTATTACCTGATATGACCCCATTAACAATTTAATAAGTCATTGACACTTGTAAAGCAGGTCTTGATAATGGTGCATTAACATAGAACATTGCTATAACTTTTTATTTTAACTCTCCACAGAATTCAACTGATAACTGTACTTACTCATGAGGGGTCCTGCCGATGTACAGAAAGAAGAGTTTGGTGGAGTTTTCTGCCAAAGCATCTTAAGACTCCATGAAACAGATCATCTAAAGGCAGGGAACCAGCCATCAGGATCTGAAATAACCTTTACATGCATATAAACAGTGAATAGGAATGCCAAGCACCGGGATCTAATTCATTATTTAATGTGAACAAAGAAATAGATTCATGAAATCTGAAGGTGAAACGTTTTCCTTCATTTGGATGGACTAAAATGGACAAAATTATCCATGGACATGTTATTTCTGAAGACCATTATATCCACTGTTGCTATCATAATCACTGCTAATTTGGAACTTTGTTTCTCTGGATGTACCCATGCTGAATATGAGATAAAGGGAGAGTGCTGCCCCATGTGTGCCCCTGGTACAGTACAAATGTTTACTTTAGATTCTGTACAATAAAAGCTGGAATAAACTACACAACTTTTTGACAGACTTTTTCCAGTGTTTGCAGACTGGAGAAGATTATGATGGTTGCCAAAAGTCAGACCCAGTGTGCAAATTGTGTGCAAAAGTGACAGATTTTACAGAAAATAGTGTATGATGGGTAAAGACTCCAGATTGTTTTATCTTCAGGCTATCATTCTATCCAGTTGGAAGATATCAAACATGTTTAACATTTTAAACTGATTTTAGAACATTCATTTGTCATATGTCTCGTAACAAGGAGACACATTTCTGCATAAGTTTTGTTTAAAATGTTTGGAAAATCTTGAAGTGTGCAATTCTCAGTATATGGTATCCAGGTTCTTCTCAGTAACCATAATGTATGAAGTCTAGTGTTTTCAAATCTGTAAGATTTAAAAAGTTGTGTAGCAATAATAAAAGGTTAAAAGATCCTAAAAAGTGAATTTAAAACTGTAATGTTAAAAGAATAGTTATGCTTTAAGTCAGGGAGCACAAACATACACTGTTTATAAACATGTATTACACAACAAACTATTGTGTATAAAATAATCACTTTCTTTAAAGAAAAAATATGCTTTACTTCTTATAGGGAACCATGTTTATTGGCATTGTACTGCAGATACCAGTACAACGTGTGTTCCTTGTCCTGCATCAACTTACACAGATGAACCCAATGGACTCATAAAATGTTTTTCCTGCACTGTGTGTGATACAGGTGTGTGCCCATTAACTTAATTGTAAAGCAATATAAAGCTGTAATAGGGAAGCACTGTCTAATGTATTTACACTTCCAATATGATTAGCTGCTTTGTTTTTGTGTCCACAGTCCAACACTTAAAAGTGAAAAAGGCATGTACACGCTTTGCAGATACAATTTGTGAGCCTCAGGAAGGATTCCATTGCATTAAACCAAATAAAGACTCCTGTGTATTGGCACTGGAACACACGGAATGTAAGCCTGGGCAATTTATTAAACAAAAAGGTAAGTGCATTTATACTCAACTGTAGAATTTAAAAAACTGACAATTATTAGCTAATAACATAATTTATTTTACTTTAGTAATTACGAATATAGACAGTTTTAATTAAATGTGTATCTCATTCAATCTCAATATTTTTACAGGAACAGCATTTACTGATACCACATGTGCTGACTGCACAGATGGAACTTATTCCAATGGCTCTCTAATGGCCTGCCTACAACATTCAACGTGAGAAGTGTCCACAGATTTACAAATTTCATTTAAACATTACTTGAAAACTGAATATACTAATATTACTGAATTAAATGTCTTCAGATGTGAGACTATGGGATTTATTGAAATAAAAGCAGGAACAACATCCTCAGATGCTGAATGTCAGAAAGTGACTTCAGTTGGTCTTGTAGTTGGAGTCACAATTACGGTTCTTGTAGCTGTAATTGTGCCATTAATAGCATTCATCATATACAGAAAACATAAAGCACAACGCTCTAACGAAAGTAAGAACTAAATTCTTACAATAACATTGCACTAAATGTTAGTTTTAACATGTTACTAAAAATTACATTTTATATTGTAGGTGGCGGTTACACACTACGACAAGCAACTGAGGATGATGAATCGGTAAGTTCCTTATTAATGCAGTAAAACATTTAGAATGGCATCATAATGAGAAGCACCTTAATAAAATATTGATGCAGTCTTCAAACTAAAAGTACAAAAAGCTATAATTAATTTATTTATTTATCATTCATTAAAGAAATGGCAGAATCAGTTGGACCTACTTTGATAAACCAGTATTAACAGGTAAGAGCCAACAGATGATCAGGATCTGTGGTACAGTGTTATATGCATTTGTGATGTAATTGCATATTGACTCCACTAGAGGGCCACCTCGGTCTGACTGTTGGGTTCCCTGGTGAGACTGGTGAGACGAGTGAGACTGAGATGCACGAGATGACTAGCAGCAGGAGCTGCTTGTGTTCTGTGGAATAAACATGGTTCTGAGACATACCTCTGTGGAGGAGATGGATACAGTGGTTCAGCATTTATTTGACTGCTACTGGATCAGACTCAAAAACTGAAAACTGCCATGCATTAGGAGAGGAGGCCTTAAAATATACAACTCACTGTCTATTGAGCTAGAAGGGAGAATGAAAAAATGCAAGATATAATAACTGCAATGGAGAAGTACTGCTTAGCGAGAAAGAATGTAATTTTCGAAAGGCACCATTTCTGGGTTTACCCCATAACTGATTTGATTACCATCGATAAGTATGTCACAGAACTAAAACAAAAGAGTAGGCTAAGGACTGTGAGTTTGGCTCAATGGAAACTGACATGATAAAAGACAAGATTGTGTTCAGTATCAGTGAGAGGAGAGGCTCTTAAGAGAAACAAAAACAAAAAATAAGTAGAGGCAGCAAAAAAACAGATTCAAGCAATGGGGGAGCAGTTAAGAAGATGATAAAAGATGCAAAACAATTCAAGAGATATGAAAGAACATCATGTCAACAGCAAAGTCATTCATCTGCAAAAAGTGTGGAAATCTCACCTTCCATGACAGTGTCCAGCTTTGGTGCAACATGTCATGCCTGTGGAAAATGCAACCACTTTGCCTCAGTGTGCATGTCCGAACAAAAAGACACAAAGCCTAAACACACAAGAAATGTCACTGTTGACTCATTATTCATTGCGTCAGTGGAAATAAATGAGACCAGCAGGCATGGTATATAGATATAGATACTGGAAATACGACAGTAAAGTTCAAATTGGACTCTGGGGCTGAAGTCAATATTATACCTCTCAACATTTATCAATCTCTGCACAAAACGGCGTTGTTGCAACCGACTTCGACCATGCTGGTGGCATATGGTGGAACAAAATTAAAGTTGGAAGGTGTGGCCAAGCTTCATTGTGTCACACCCAAAGTGCAAGTTTGCTTACCCTTTTACATCACCAGACACTCCATTCCAATACTTGGTAAGGAAGCATGTGAACGGATGCAACTGCTGAGCAGAGTTGATACTGTTGTTATCAAGCATTCTACCTCCAAAGAGTAGCACAACATCCAACAGTTTTTGAAGGGCTCGGTCAGTTTCCGGGTAAACATCATATTCATGTCGATCCGAAAGCAATCCCGGTCATACATGGCTGTATAAAAGTTCCCTTAGCAGTGCTGGGCAAACTGAAGAATACACTGGATCAGCGATTGCAAGCAGACATTATAGCGGCAGTCACCCAGCCCACTCCTTGGGTCAACAGCCTTGTTGTCACTCAAAAAAAAATGGGTTATTATGAGTGTGCCTGGATCCTCGTGACCTTAAAAAAAGTTGTTCTTCATCAACACTTCTCTATTCCAACAACTAAAGATGTCCTGTGTAAGCTTGCTGGAAAGAAAATCTTCTCTATTTTTGTCAAAAAGGACAAGCACTGCAGTGCCTTTTGGGCATGATATGATATCTTGCAACATTTATTTCAATTGAGGAATCACTCACTGCTCCTCTCAGACAGCTGCTGAGAAAAGACATTGCATTCCAATGGCAACCAGAACAAGAAAAATCACTGTCTGCACTCACGTTAATTGCTGAAGGCCAACACACAAGCACAGAAGATCTCAGTGATGAAAGAGTCATATTCGCTTGAAGCAATGGAGGCTCTCAGTGAAGAAATGCTGAAGCAGCTTACAGATGCTACTGCAAGGGACATGCCAGAAAATTTTTATATTGGCCTGGAATGACCAAACATATAGAACAGATGGTTGAGATGTGTCCAACATGCCAACAGTTCCAGCCCAAGAACCAGAAAGAGCCACTCATTTCTCATGAAATCCCAGAGCTCCCCTGGTTAAAGGTAGCTGCTGACATCTTTGAAATCAGAGGTCAGTCATTTCTTCTGATTGTCGATTACATGTCAAAGTTTCCTGAGGTGATGAATATCAGAGACAAGACAGCACGCACAGTGATTGAAAAGATGAATAAGATGAAGCAGTGTATGCAAGGCATGGCATTCCAACAGAGCTGGAGTGCGATCACGTACCCTTCGCCAGCTACAAAATGAAGAAATTTGCTGTGGAATGGGGCATTAAGCTGACACAGTCAAGTCCAGCCTATCCTCAATCAAACGTGTTGGCAGAAAGAACAATCAAAACTGTCAAATATGTCCTGTAAAAAGCAGAACAATCAGGGGTGGATCAGATGAGCCCAGATTGGACAACTTTGTCAATGAAGCAGGCCGACAGTTCCATCATAACAGATGCAACCTGAGGAAAACAAATCACAAGCACAGAGAAACATTTGATCCTGAGGAGAAGACCCGTGACAAAACATACATTCCAGAGGCAAAAGAGGTGACAGATTGGTCTGTACAGTGTGTGCCAGATCAATCTTGTGTGACTTCGATTTGTAACTGTTTTTAACTGAGATGTTAATTCTTTTATGTGTTTCACGTATGTAATTTTTGTATAATTTTATAATGTATTTGTTTGTCTCCCAGGGGATACGTTTACACTTCCCCTGCTAGGCTGTTATTGAAAATGAGAACTTATTCTTAATTAACTTGCCTGATGAAATAAAGGTTAAATGAAATTACAAAAAAAAAAAAAAAAAAATGAAATCTTTACATAACAGCAGTACCACAACCACCAGGAGTGGTCAGGTTGTGAAAGTTCCTGTGAGGTTCCAAGACTACTATATAAATATATATGACTATATATTTGCCTAGTAATGAAGGTTAGGTATGCTTAAGCTTTGGACTGATGAATTGACAAGGTGCTTGCTATAAATAAGAAAGAAAATGTTCCTGTTATGTGGACTGTTATGTAAGATCTATGTCCAGTGTTCATATGTCCTGTTTATAGCTTGTATTGTTTTTCTGTGAAAAAAGGGGATGTGGTAGTGTTATATGCATTTGTGATGTAAATGCATATTGACTCCACTAGAGCCACCTCGGTCTGGCTGTGGGGTTACTAGGTGAGACGAGTAAGTCTGAGATGCATGAGATGACAGCAGGAGCTGCTTGTGTTCTGTGGGATAAACGTGGTTCTGAGATATACCTCTCGGTGTATGTTGTCTATAAAATATACTGCACGAGAAGAAATACTACAGGATCTATATATTATATATAGGAGTGCTCATATGAAACCTGTTGTGTAGTTCTTACTTTGAAAAATGGCTTGTTAGTAAAGATCCTGACACTTCAGAATCTATGCCACAGAAACAACAAATGACAACCATTTATTTTTCAGCACTGTTTTTTCTTTAAAAAACAAAAAGAAACTAAATATATGACTACTATTGGGTGCAAAAACATTTAGACTTAAAACGACTTTAGGGAAAAAATAAAATATAAATTGCATGACGTGACAATGATTTAATTAATGACATGATTTTCATGCAATTGTTATTAGATTTTGCTGCCTATTTCTCTTGTGAGGGGAAAACCTTGTATAAATCCTAAATCAAGAGCTTTGCAAAATGATTTGCTCTTTCAAACGTGTAATGACCTTTTACAAATTAAGGTTTTCATAAAAGTATAATCTATCAAATAATGCATGTAGTTGTTCTTTTACTGATTTTAGTGTTTTTTAATTTGTATTTTTTTGTTTGGAGAGTGCTTGCACAGTCTCCTGTGAGGGCTAGGTTTGGGTGTAGGGTGCTAGAAAATACGGTTTGTACAGTAAAAACCATTACGGCTATGGAATGTCCCCAATAAGACATGGAAACATCACGCGCGTGTGTGTGTGAGAGAGAGAGAGAAAGAGAGAGAGAGAAATGCAATATCATGTGTTTATCATAATTGTAGACGAATTGTATTTACTTGCACTACTGTACAGGATAAATCACGTCGCCCTGTTTCAATCTAGCGATGTTTAAAGTAAAGTAGCCTACTCATGTTAAAATATACGCAACAGTGTAGCTTTTTTGGGTGCGGCGCAAGGAAGTCTGGAGCTCAGAATTGCTTGCGCAAAATGGCGGTGTAGAACAAGAAGGACAAAGATGGTGGGGGTTTTACAAGCTGTACGACATGAGTACGACGTTTATGAGATTTCTTTTTCTACTATTCGGTAAGACGAAGAGCCGTGTTATTTGGTTGTTTTGTCCTTTAAGACAAAACGCCAGTCAAACCGCCATTAAAATAGCGAGTAAGAATTGAAAGTGAAACTTACAATCGTTAAATATTCTCTTTTGTTCTTGAAATCATAACAGTTTTGAAAAGCGAAGATGGTACTTAAATTGGTGTATTCTTTGTACAGTTCTTAGGCCATTTGGAAAAGCTTGTGGCCCGAGTGAATATAAGTCAGCTCTTGGAGAATGTTGCCCAATGTGCAATGTTGGTAAGTGAACTAATCATTAAACACATTATAAGTAAGTAATACTAACATTGAACTATTAACAATGTATAACATCAAACTCTTTTTTTTTTTCATTGTGTTTCAAAAATCTGTAAGTTAGTAGGTAGGCCTAACTACACCAGATGTGACTCATTTGAATATGTTTCATTTCGTTTCATTTGTGATAAATAAAGCTGTCTACACTGGAAGCAACTGTCTAAAAAAAAGGAATTTTTAATTAGATTTGTTTTCATAAATTATATTTGATATGTATAGTTTTATTATAGTTTAATATATTATTAATATAACAATTAAAAATATAAAATATGTACGCAATTGTAGTAGTAATCTATTTATTTATTTATTTTTACTATTCATATGCAATTTTCTTCCCAAATGTATTAAAAGTTATTCACCTAAGCATTTGTTGCTGCAATCTTACCTTGCGCTCACAGCTAATTGCTTGTTTTTCTTCTGGCTATAGCAGGGGTTTCAAGCTCAATTCCTGGAGGGCCGCAGCCCTGCAGGGTTTTGTTCCAACCCTGCTCCAACACCCATATGCAGTTTTCAGTGTCTGTGTTCGAAATGGCATACTTGTTTACTGCTCACTGCCCAGTACACAGTGCATACAGACTACTATTTTTTTTTAAAGAATAGTGTGTGAAACAGTATACAATAAATAATAGAGTAGTAAGTTTAAGTGATAAGTATGCTTAAGTGTCACATGACAAACACTGATCATTAATTCAGCACAGCTGTCAAGGTTGTTAATGTGCTAACCGTTCTTTTTACAAAGGCTTGTTACTAAGGATTCATAGTAAACAATGCTACAGTCCCCAACTGAACTTATATCATAATAGATGAACTTTACAAATTGGATTATATTTTTATATTATTATTTATATTATTATATTTTTGGCAGTTGCACTTAGTGGAAAATTATATAGGCCTATGTGCAAATAGCCTAATGATAAATTATGTTTACCGCATTGTCTTATATATTCTTATATATTATATATTTGATATTATTATTATTATTATTTAATATCTTTGAAGCAATCAGTACTGTAAATAAAGCGCTTTAGAGATAAAGACTTGTCAGTTGACTTGATAGAAAATGTACAATTAAAGTACGTAATTAAAGTAAGTAATTAATTAAAGTACAATTTAGGTCCTACTAACATTTTTATTTCTTTAGATAAACAGCAGTAGTTTGTAGTTTACATGTATGTGTATATACAAGAGTTGCATTTATAATCACTATTCCCTACCTCCAGCTCACTCATTTGAAGATGAAACATCACATGGTCCAAATTGTATCCTGGGAAACAGTATCCCATGCAGTGTCTTCAGATGCATACATCAAATTTAAGCAATGTAGCAGGTAATCCTGGCATATCATGCATACAGAAAATTCACATACAATTCACAGTATACACATAGCATACTGCAATATAGTAGGAGTTATATGGCAGTATGCCATTCAGAACACAGCTTCTATACTGATTTCAGTGTACTTGAGTTATATTTAGCAGATTCTGGCAAATATAGTAGGTCATCCTGGTATTCAATGCATACAGAACATTTGCATACAATGCACAGTACACATAATTAGTTGAATCGGGTCGAGTCGTGTTTAATTAGGGTTGCATCTAAACTCTGCAGGGATCCGGCCCTCCAGGAATTGAGTTTGACACCCCTGGGCTATTGCACCCTTATTACAAATTCTTCCATTACGGTTGGTGAGGGGTCCCCGAAACACCAGGGGGACCCCCATGCTCTCAAAAGAGATTTCATTTTAGATTTGTTTTCAGATTTGGCCAGCGTTTGTGAAAATATGAATGTTCATTTCTTTTAATGCGGTGCGCTGTCACCCTCCCCCCAATTGTCACTACATGCTGTAGTTTTAAACTACAAATGATATAACGTATTGTATGCATTATTACCTTTGCTGGATGTCTGGTCTGCTGTCTTCCCACCCTGAGATTATAAAGTGTATAGCTGTTACTTTATGTTTTGTTTGTAGGATCAGTAGTTCACAGTGAATGCCGTGGTGATTTGAGTACCACATGCAAACCCTGCACTCCAGGAACATTCATTAGTGAACCTAATGGTCTTCATAACTGCTTCACATGCAGAAACTGTGTTGAAAGTATGTTTATATTTTTAATGTAATTTATTTATTTAATTATTTTGTTGAACCTTTTGTTACCTATGTATGTATTGATATATTTGCTCTTTTAGGTCGAGGTCTTTACATCCAGAGTAAATGCACTACAATGCAAGACACCATCTGCGATGTGCTTGATGGATATCACTGCATTGATTACTCAGTTTCACAGTGCAGTCACGCTCAAAAACACAGTGTTTGTAAATCAGGACAAGAAACAAAAACACCAGGTATTGTTTCAAAATCCTTTAAAATGATTTTCTCTTACTCACTCTCTCTCTCTCTCTCATGATTCAGTGTTCAAAGAGATAGTTTACCTAAAAAGGTGATTTTTTTTTAGAACATTCTATGTGTCTGTTTACAGGGACAAAAACTTCAGATACAGTATGTGTGGACTGCCCTCATGGGTTTTATTCTCTATCAGGGCTGAACTGCACCAAATGGACAGAGTAGGTGAAATAGCATTTGTACTTCCTGCAGTATTTACCATTTTATCCGTTATTAACGATGTTTATTTTTTCTCAGTTGTTCGGCTAGAAATGAAATAGAGACAGAACATGGCAGTTCTGTTAAAGATGTCACATGCACACCGAAAGGACGGCAAAGATATGGTCTTACATTTCCAATAGTTTTAACAATATTATCCTGCATAATTCTATACCTTGCCCCACAGAGCACAAGTAAGTACATGCAGGATTCATATGTGTTTAAATTTTTCACACAGTGCAATCACAATGGTTTGATTAAAGAAACCTGAATAAAAAAAAACTAACCATATGCTAGTGGTTTTGCTGGTGATAAAATAAAAGATTTTGATTCTTATTATGTTTGTTAATAGGGCCAAGAAATGTTTATGCATATAATATTGTACATAAATAATAAAAATAAATAATTATTATACACAAAATGCAGTACACAATATATCTGCAGTTTAAATAGCCTTTTAAGCAGAGATTTGTGGTTTCAAGTTAATATTTGGCTTATTAATTTATTGTCCTGTTACTAATTGTGTGTTTATTGCTCTATTGTCCTATATTCCACAAATAATTTCTTATTTTTTATGTTTATAGGTTGTAAACTTAAAGTAAGTCCATTAATTTTTTTAAATAATAAATGATGCATTCTTTGAGTTCATGAAAGTCTTTATGATTTCCCCTGGATATTGACTATTTGGTGTTACATTTAACAGCATCCTGTTGAAGAAACAAACCCCATGAATACAGCACCACCCATACACAACATATGGTAAGTAATACATTTTCTCAGTCGAGTCATTCATGTGACAAAGTTATAATAAATCTAATCTATGTACATACTGTTTGCTTACAGTGAGGAACAAGTTGTTTCCCAAGAATCTGTTACCTCGCCTACTGGTAATCTAGTGTGATTCTTCTCCATGTGCTGTGACCTTGACGTGGTGGAGAAGCTTGAGTTCCTTCAGCACAATCCAGTGTTATCACATCTAGGAGGACAAACTAACAACAGCAAGCTTTTAGTATTTAGACAAACCCACTCATCCCTTACATGTCAACCCATAGACTGCATTTGGAATATGCTCAATTTTCATATCATCCTATCGTCAACCTGTGAGATCGCCGATACACAATACTATCATGCTAATTTACTTATTTAGGCCTATCCATTTTGTAAAGGGTAGTCTTGTTTATGGGCATGTGACTTGCATGTACAGAGTGCTGACGGTAGTTCCGCCGGAGCGGTTCCAGTTTACTTTCGGTTTCATCCTCTACTATCTTCAGTGAGTAGTAGGCTAAATGTGCGTGCATGAATGTAAATCAGTTCATCTTTCTTACCCGACATATTGCGATAATGCTACCGCTGCATGTCTGATTGCTAGCATTAGTCCATGCTGTAGTTCAGTTCATATAGAATGTGGCGAAGAGATGCGCATGAATAAGGCTGCGTAAGACGCTGCAACAGGCACTTGTCTCACCGAACGTCTCACTGATGTCTTAATGTATTTTTTATTTTTTGCTATTAAATCCATTCATTTTAAGACGCAGACGAGGCCTAGACGTGACGTAGACATCACGCAGACGTCACGTAAATAATGTGTGGCAGCGAAGTGTGGAGCTAGACGTCACGCGTGATTCACGTGGACCAGTGAAATTATTTATTTTTTTGCTAACACGTGCCATAACATGGGGCTCACACGGCTCAGTGTAGTGTGTGAGTGAATGCACAATTTTCTTGCTCTTCATTCATTACTCTCAAATGGACGTGACATCTGCGTCTGACCTGTAACGTCACGTCTGCGTCGGTCCTTTTTTTTTTTTTTTTTTTTTTTTTGCAGTTTTTAGTGCATCTATACTTTTCCTAGCTAACTTATACAATATACATTATTATCTGCATATTAAATACAAATTTAGGTTGGCGCCGATAGCCTTGTGGGCAGTGCGCCGACATATAGCGCCGTTGCGCAACGGGCGTTCCGAGTTCGATTCCCGGCTCGAGGACCTTTCCCGACCCTACCCCCCTCTCTCTCTCCACTTCGCTTCCTGATCTGTCCTATAATAATAAAAAAGCCAAAAATAAATCTTTAAAAAAAAAAAAAATACAAATTTAGACAGATTTTAGACTTTTTTCAAGATAACAATGTATACAAAATCTTAGTACTGCTGATTATTATCGAGTTGACTATTATTATTTATTTATTTTATAGCAATAGCAGGAGGATTCCTCATCAATATATAATAAATATCTGTTATAGGTCACGGTCTGCATTTTATTTAATAGTACGCCAGTACGTTTTTGGTTCAAACCTCAAACACTGACCTATAGGCCTACATATGACTCGCTGTTTAAAAAAAATTATACAAGCAAAATTCATGAAAGACATAAATTTTGCTTATAGCCTATTTTTTCTTTCTTGTCTTTTAATTAGTAAGAATATGAACAGTAAAAAAAGAACTAGGAGTAAAAAAACTAAGAAATATGCTACATTTGAGAAAAAAAAAGCATTCTATACAGATACCAACTTTTGCAATTAACCTATTCTTTTTATTAACTGACAATCACAAAGCAAAAACTCCTTGCGCTCTCCAAGCGTTTATGTGTGCAAAGACAAGAAACATAAATAGGCTATTATCAGTAACAGTTGGGAAAACAATGCAGTGATCGCACTAACGCCTCACGCGCACACACAACATTTTTGCTACTTTGACATTGCAGCCTGTTCATTATCAAAATAAAATACATTTGAAACATATAAAATGTTGCTAAATTTAAATAGTTGCATTCAGCGTGAACAGCACCTCACTGTGCAGTTATAGTCTTTGTGAAGGATAATGTTGTGGATAATTTGTTAGAGAAGGGAGTAAAATAGCCTAGTGTTTATAATGTTGGTAAACATATTTTCTTAGGTTACGATATTACATTATTTCTGAATGTATCTTAATAATTAAATATGACGTGTGTTTATTTCTCTTAAAATGGAATTTTATACAAGTAGTGTGTGTGTGTTTTATACAACAAAAATGTTAAATATCTTTGTTTTAATGTCTTTAAAGTTCTGAAAGTTTTTTCTTTCATTTATTCAGTTATTTTATTCATTTATTTTTTACTTGCTTTTTTGAAAGAAAAATTATATTTTTATTTAGCAATAATGTTAAATTGATCAGATTGCTACATTTTGAATAAACATCTGCCAGGATTCAATCAATCAATCCTGTAAAAATATCACAGAAAAATATTAAGTAGCACAATTGTAGGCCTATTGAATTTGTAGTATAATTCTGTCAGATCACCTGTTAATCGAGCTTTGGCGAAACATTAAAACTAAATATTACAACTATAAATTAAAAATTACAAATATTGCTTATGTTGGTTAAATTAGCCCAAATGTTTATAGCAGTGTTTACAAATGCATTTTTTTGTTTTGGTCTAGAGGCTACTAGTAGAGTATCTGTGGATAGCTATGTGGACAAGAAGCAACTGCATACTGATTTTTTTTTTATGTATATTTACCATTTGGAATGAAAAAAAAGTTATATAAAAGAAAGAAAGATGAAAAAGCACTTAATTGCTATTTAAACATAATTGTGGATAAGTGAAAACAATAATAGAGAATTCATAGAAATTATAAAGCATAAATTAGTGTATGGAAAGTGCTGGAAACCATTGCAGCAGATGCAGACAGTGAGACGAGCTGCATGTTGCAGCGTCATTTTATTGACCTTTTCCGGACGCTATAAATAAGAAGCTGGATTCAGCCTCGTGTTTATGTTTGCTATATACAGACGGATTCTGTCTGTATTTTGTTTGTTTCAGCCTAAACCACATTTTACCACCTCGGTGATCGACTGTGCAGTGCTACACTTAAATTCATCACAAAAACTAATAGTTCTACCAGAAATACTCGGGGATGATGATGATCAGACTTGAAATTATTTATTTATTGAAAAAAATCAAAAGAAAGAATAAGAATAAATCCTTCGGCAATTAACCAAGGTTGAAATGCAGTGCAAAATCTCTAAAGAAATGGCACCACTGTGTAAAGCAATGAGCTAATGATTAATCATTTGCTACTGTTGGCTTGTGTGATCAAGTTCTTTACTAGTCAAGTTCAAATTCTTTACATGCAGAAAGTATTTTAGTTTGTTTGTTTGTTTTTTGTATTTTCAACAATGTTTTAGTATTAACAGCTCTACATGTTTGTACAAATGCTTGCAATGCCCTAATCACACAAATAAAATGGCCATGGAAAATCAGATATTTACTAGGTTAGTAAGCAGCTGCAGTGACATTGCAAAATAAAGTTTTTTAATTTAACGTTTCACGTTGTACATCTACACAATGGGTTCCTAAAGTGCATTTATGTATTAAACAACTTTTTTTTATATAAAATTAACTTTAAAACTTGCTGCTTTTGCACTATGAATTTAACTAGAAAACTTACCAATAGCCTATATAGTTGAAGACCCATAAATTATATAAAGATAACAAAAACAGGTATGATGGCATTTAAAGTTGCAAACTGTACTGGAAACTAACTAAGATAAACACATAACACTAAATGCTTAATGTACTCAAATCTTGAATAAAATATATCGCTGTGATGTTTCAGCATCTGTGTCGCTGCTTGTCATGTTACCACAGTCTGTTCTCATTGTGGGCAGTTCAATCTGGTTGTTGCAGTCCTTTTCACTAAACATGTTTCTAAAAAATAAATTTGAAGTAGCTGTCGGAAGCTTGGTGGTGGTGAAGTTTCGTTTTTAGCGTAAGTTCAGCTTTTTAGTTCTGCCGTTTGTGTTTAGGCTTCAAACACAGTTATTTTATTTTGTTAATATTATCTAGATGGTCAAAACTTGTAAGTTATGTGTGAACTATGGTTGAAAACAGAGTTTATTTTTGCGACAATCCAAAAGCTATGGGAAAATCCTATTGCCTTTTTGTTGAGGGAATCAGTGCTATGCTAACAGCCGATCGGCCTACAAAGTGAAATCATTATTTCACCACTCTATACGTTGTACCATGTGGACATCTAGTGGTTATAACGATGTATAGCACGTTTGGTTTACTTTTGGTTAGTTTAAGAAATAATAGACATTGGTGAATTGATTATTTTAGTGCCAGTACACCAATAAAACAAATAAAATGAAACAAATGTATAAATGATTTTTTCAGTTTTAACTATGCCAATAACTATATAGTCAAAGTGAATTTAGGGTACATGTAAACATTGTGGTAGGCCTATTGTGGAAAAAATACCCTTATTAATTTTTTATTAATTACTGTTTTCAGTGATGTGGTTATTTAAATGATTTTACTGTTTATTGTAACAGTTGATTGTACAGTTCTTTTATTTGGGAAAAAAATGAAAGTTCAAGTTTAAACTAATGTACATGTATAGCAAACATGCAGTATTTCTGTATTTTTTAATGAGTAACAACAAAAGTCTTTTAGAAAACATTCTCAATGTAATGTAGCATAAATAGTTGTAAAGTACTGCAATTAGTTGTATACAATTGTCAATTTGTTATACAAAATTAATCCTAATCATATGAATAAAATGGTCATGGAGAATCAATTACAGATATTTACTAGGTTAGTGAGCAGCTGCAGTTCTATTGCAAAATATACGTATATGGGTTCTTAATTTCACTTTTTCATCTATACAACAAGGGGTCCAAAAGTGCATTTTATTTATTGAACTTCTTTTATTTACTGTAAAACGTATGCTGTTGCACTAACAATACCCAATAGATTTTCTATTTGGTTAAGGTCAGGCGAGTTTGCTGGCCAATTGAGAACAGGGATACCATGGTCCTTAAACCAGGTACTGGTAGCTTTGGCAATGTGTGCAGGTGCCAAGTCCTGCTGGAAAATGAAATCTGCATCTCCATAAAGTTGGTCAGCAGCAGGAAGCATGAAGTGCTCTAAAACTTCCTGGTATACGACTGCGTTGACCTTGGACCTCAGAAAACACAGTGGACCAACACCAGCAGATGACATGGCACCCAAACTATCACTGACTGTGGAAACTTTACACTGGACCTCAAGCAACGTAGATTCTGTGCCTCTCCTCTCTTCCTCCAGACTCTGGGACCCTGATTTCCGAAGGAAATGCAAAATTTACTTTCATCAGAGAACATAACTTTAGACCACTCAGCAGCAGTCCAGTCCTTTTGTCTTTAGCCCAGGCGAGACGCTTCTGACGCTGTCTGTTGTTCAAGAGTGGCTTGACACAAGGAATGCGACAGCTGAAACCCATGTCTTGTATACGTCTATGCGTAGTGGTTCTTGAAGCACTGACTCCAGCTGCAGTCCACTGTTTGTGAATCTCCCCCACATTTTTGAATGGGTTTTGTTTCACAGACCTCTCCAGGCTGCGGTTATCCCTATTGCTTGTACACTTTTTTTTCTACCACATCTTTTCCTTCCCTTCGCCTCTCTATTAATGTGCTTGGACACAGAGGTCTGTGAACAGCCAGCCTCTTTTTTGCAATGGCCTTTTGTGTCTTGCCCTCCTTGTGCAAGGTGTCAATGGTCGTCTTTTGTCAAGTCAGCAGTCTTCCCCATGATTTTGTAGCCTACAGAACTAGACCGAGAGACCATTTAAAGGCCTTTGCAGGTGTTTTTAGTTAATTAGCTGATTAGAGTGTGGCACCAGGTGTCTTCAATATTGAACCTTTTCACAATATTCAAATTTTCTGAGATACTGAATTTGTGGTTAGTCATTAGTTGTCAGTTATAATCATCAAAATTAAAAGAAATAAACATTAGAAATATATCAGTATGTGTGTAACAAATGAATATAATATACAAGTTTGGCATTTAGAGCTGCAATAGTGTATTGCAAACTAAAAAAGTAATGTACTCAAAGACTGAATAACATATGACATTGCTGTGATGTTTCAGCATCTATGTGGCTGCTTGTCATGTTACCACAGTCTGGAAATTCCTGGAAATTGAATGAAGAGGAATTAGGTGAAGAGATGTTGTGTGATGTTTCACTAGCAGAGCTTTCTAACGGAGCTCTTTGTGAACTTCTTTAATAACTATTTGTTCCCAGGTTTCTTAACAGTATTTTGATCTTTTGGTTGATGTTTCTGAGGTTGGTGATTTCTCCCTGGGGTGTAGCAGCTTCTTGTCCCATTGTGTGACTTGAAATTCAGTCTGTCTTGTGAATGGAGAGATGAATTTGCTTCTGCAGTTCAAATGAGGGAGTAAGACAGCACGTGTTACCAGTACAATCTGCTGACATTTCAGATTGCATATGAACCTCTTCTTGACAAGCCAAACTGTTTTGCATGGGCCCATCTGAGCATTTAGAGGCAGGTGAAATGGTTGTGGAGATTAGAGAAAGAGTTTCTTGACTACCGTCCTGCTCTTATTTTTATCGTTTAACCTTCAGGCTTTTATCTTCCTTCCTTTTAGTGTAGGGAACTGAACAAAGTGGCATGAAATGACTCAGTGCTCCCACAGTCATATCCCTCACACTATGTCACACTATGCAAAAACAGTGTACTACTAAGAATAAAAAAAATCATATAAGCTATTACAGTTTCTACATAATTCCAAGAAAAAGAAGAAGAAAAAATGTAAATCAGACATGGCCAGTGTTAGTAGTGAAGAGCTGCATTCCTGCAGAGTTTAGCTCCAAACTTGATAAAAACTTACCTGCCTGTAGGTTTTTAGTAACCGTTAGACCTTTGCTGATGTGTTTTTTTTAGTAGAGTTGGAGCTGAACTTTGCAGAACTGTGGCTTTTCAGGACTGATGTTGGCCTTCACAATGTTCTGAAGCAGGAGTGTTCTGTCTTGCTCCTGGAAGGTCAATATTCTGCTGATGTTAGCTCTAGCCAGCTCCAAAATGTTTTGATATTTGTCTTTGCACTATATGAAGTAACAAGAGCGATACATTAAAACCATGTCAGAAATGGTCAGCATTCTGATTTATTGAAAATTGCTAATCATGAAGCATCATGCACTGCTGAAGTTTATATACACATTGCTCTGCAGATTGTTCAAAAGCCTTTCAGGATTTTCCAATGTTTTGATCAGTCACAGTCCACCATTAACTTAAGAGCAGGAGTGACCTTCTTGTTCCTGGTACCTTCCTGCAAAGTTAAGCTCCAACCCTAACCAGTGCACACTTGAAGACTTGATAATTACAGACTGTGTTGAAGCAGGGTTAATCCCCAAAACAAGATTGGGCACTGCTGTTGTAGAGCAACAAGAACATCTACATCAGGGGTGTCCTGTACCTGGGGGGGCACTGTCCTGTAGAGTTTAGCTTCCACCCTTTTTGAGCACCTGAGCAAGCTATTCAATGTCTTCAGACTCATTAGAAACTTGACATTAATCAGTTATCAATTTATTAAAACACATATTGTAGGCTTATCTCTGTTCCAGCTCATGCGATGTTGTGTTCTGCAAAAGTTGGGTTAATCACATTACTACTCAATTGTATATTATACTTAACACGTTTAATACTGTAAAAAAAAATTAGGAAATCAGTGTTGAAAGATTCTGATAATAAATCACTTGTGAGTTTAGCTAATCTAATTATGATTTTTTTTGAGTAGCCTAACAACAAAGTCTTTTATAACAAAGCATTCTAATTTCCATGTAGCACAAACAGCTGTGAGGCACGACCATTAATTTGCCCATATCAACAGCTGTACATGTATGTTTACATCAATGTTTGAGGTGTCCTGATCATGTGAATGAATATAATGGTCATGGCGAATCGACTCTCTGGCCTTGGTCTTTAAATCATTTGCTCCATTATGAGTAAGATAACACTTTCGAATGTGTTGGCACATGAAACAGAGAGAGGGAAAGAATATGTAATATTAAACCACAAACAACAACAACGACAAAAACCTAAATCATTTTTAGTGAACAGCAGCAGCTTTGTAGCATTTTTATAACAAAGATGAGACAGTTAAACATGCTATACTATATTACTCTTTTATGAAAATAAAATAAAATTATTGCATTTATAATGGCTGGATAGGGGAGTCCAAAGCATGTCTGTTGGCAGGAAAATGAGTAAATTTAATAAATATGAAAAATAGCCTAAGATGTTCTGAGATGAGATTCTGGGATATTCTGAGATATACAGCCTACATTTAACTGGTTTATATTTGAGAATATATATTTACTTTTTTCTTTCTTCCATTGTTTCTGGTGGTGGCGGTAATGCACCAAAAGTTCGTTTGCCAACCACTAATAAAAGGAAAAGTAGAAGACGCAACTTCGCAGCATCCCATAAATTTACTGGAAGTAGCGAACATGAGGGCGACTCTTTTTATTTACGCATCTGGTAAGTTTATCTGTATACGATAGCGATAGTGTGGTTATTATTAAGACAGTCAGCTGATTATAATGGAAAAGTTTAGCAACAGACATTATGTAAGTCCAGACAGCGCTGTCGTCTGCTTAACCAATATATAAAGTTCGTTTGACGTTGGATGTTAGACAGATATTCTGCGAAAAACTTCAATACATTCTTAGTGGATGAGTAAAATTGTATAAAAAATGGCTTATCTGAAAAGCATTAGAACGTAGAACTATACACACATCGCAGGTTTTTTTTATCCTCCTCGATATGTTGCAACGCATAAAGTCTCTAGCAGCGGCGATCTAGGCTTAGGCCTAGGGACCGTCTACAAAGTACATGTGCAAGGATAAAACGATTCTCATCAGAATATTTTTACAGTTAACAAAACAAGTGCAATTTGTGCACCAAGGTCTTTGAAAGATATAAAGACAAACACTTATTACGCTCACTTGCATTTAAATGAGAAATATTGTAAACAAGATATGTGATAGTGGTTATATATTATTACATTTACATTTACATTTAGGCATTTGGCAGACGCTTTTGTCCAAAGCGACATACAGTTGGGAGAACATAGAGCGATTCTTCTTAAGGAGACAAACAGACACAGGCAGTGCTATTACTTTTTTAAATTGATTTTCAAATTCAAGTCAATACAACTGCAAAATGACACTTTTGCTTTGTCGGAATGATTGCATTTCAACAGCATGTTTTCTGTTATAGGTCTGTGACTAAAGCAAATATAAAAATGTTATATAAAAAACAGTAACAAGACACATACCATGAAGTTGATACAGAAGAGTGTATTTATTTTAAATGAATTTATTTATTGGTTTTGAATTCAATAGCGTGTACTTTTTGGTGTCATACCAAAATACCATTATTAGGCTGTGTCATACCAAATACCATTATTAGGCTACTATTAATAAATATATGAATAAAAGAAAAACAATATTAAAAATCATTATCATTCCATAATTCAGTGGTTATGCAGTAGGATAATTCCAGGTCATTGTGAGAACATTTTAATTCTCAATGTATTCACAGAAGTATGACACCAAAAAGTACACGCTATTGAATTCAAAACCAATAAATAAATTCATTTAAAATAAATACACTCTTCTGTATCAACTTCATGGTATGTGTCTTGTTACTGTTTTTTATATAAACATTTTTATATTTGCTTTAGTCACAGAACTATAACAGAAAACATGCTGTTGAAATGCAATCATTCCGACAAAGCAAAAGTGTCATTTTGCAGTTGTATTGACTTGAATTTGAAAATCAATTTAAAAAAGTAATAAATTAATTTAGGACTCACGGTTTTATATCACAACTTTAAGGGTGTGTCTTGTTACAGATTAGCAGACATTTTGGTGGTGGTTTTAGCCATAAAACTATAATAGAATAGAAATGTTTTTGTTCTAAGAATGTTCAGAGAACATTATGCCATGTTCTGGTTATGTTTTCATTATTTTATTTCCCTGAATATTCTCCTAAAAGGTAGAATAAAGCTGTTTTTTTTCTGTCATACATTTACAAAAGGTTTGGTTTGGTTTGATGTCACCATTATGGTGAGAAGCATTTACTTTAGTTGGGCAATTTGACTCTTAACTTTTGGATGTTTTTTCTCTAGATGCTAACTATGTTTATGGCAAAAGCAAGAAAAGAAAATGTGGTCAAATGATTCAGTTTGTGTCTGATGTTTAAGATATCATCATGTATTCATCTGACTTCATCTAGTGTAATCTCTTGTTTCAACTGCACATTGTAGCAACTCAGTGGTTCTAAAGACTAAAATTCATTAGAATTATAATTACCTAATTTCAAGGATTTAAAAACAAACAAATTTCTTTGATACACAAGCATCAATAATCAGTGTATGAATCTCAACAATGGTGACATGCTTCATGCTGCAATATATTCTTGGGTGCATCATCCAGAGCTCCCAGAATGCACTGCGGCATGAAACATGATTCATGATTGTTGAGATTCATACACTGATTCCTGATGTGTGTGTCTAACCATTCAAAGTGCAATGTGCTTTGTGAACAATGTGTTTTAAAAAATTACAGGTAGTAATGCAGATTTTATGATTAAAACATTGCATGCTGTTGGAACACATTACTACTATAGTCACTAACATAAAATTAACAGCAAATAAAGTCAATCTGGTTTATAATTAAGTGAAATTGGTAATGCTGTTTTTGTATATATTTAATGACACTGGACCTTGACATTAAAACAAAGCTGAGCTTTTCACTTTCAAAGTAAATGTGACATCTGAGCAATGTAAGTCCACATGCAGTGTAATGGGAAGCTTTATTATAAAGTTAGAGGATAATGTTCTATCAATGTTATCAATAAACATTTTGATAAATAATGTTATCCTACCTTCTAGCAGAACATTCTGGGAACTAAAATAAAACTTGCTGCTGAAAACATTCCCAGAACATGAAATATTTTTAGCTGGGACATACTGAAAATGAAAGCAATACATCTTTTAGTTTAAAATAATTACAATCTTCTTTCTCAGCTTCAAATGCTGCGTCTTGTTACTTGGGCCTAAAAGAGCATGTCCATGAGTTTTACTGTCATATCAGGATACATGCTATTGTATTAAATTCAAATCTGTTAATAAATCCATTTAAAATGCATGCCGTTTTCTTTCTCAAATTAAAGGTATGTGTCTTGTTACTGATTCCTAGAATAACATTTTGGTGTTTTTTTTGTTTGTTTGTTTGTTGTTGTTGTTTTTTTGTTTTGTTTTTTTGCGGTAGTTTTCATTGTCAAAAGTGATGCAGTAGTCATGCTATTGACATTCAAAAATCGCTTGCGAAACTTTCTAAAAAAAGTCTCCGCCTCCGGTATTACTGCCCCCTAGAGGAAGATACTGTTGTTTTGACTGAGTTTGTCTTCTGTTTCAACTTCATCAACTTCAAAGGGTGTGTATTGTTTCTTATTCCTAAATGAGCATTTCAGTTAAGGTTGTACTCTTTTATGTCATTCAGGACACATGTTATTGAATTAAACTGACTTCTGCATCACTTTTGACAATGAAAACTACTGCAAAATGTTCTTTATGAAATCTGTGACAAGACAGCCTTTGAAGCTGAGATTTATTTTTAACTAAATTATGTATTGCTGTCATTTTCAATAGTATGTGTTCTATTATAGTTCTGTCACAAAAAACATCACCAAAATTTTCTTCTAGGAATCAGTAACAAGACACACCCTTTGGATTTGAGAAAGAAACAAGACACACCTTTTGCAGTTGATACAGTTTGTATTTTAAATTTTGGCATTTTGAATGTCAAACTCAGTCAAAACAACGGTATCTTCCTCTAGGGGGCAGTAATACCAGAGACTTTTTGGAAGGTTTTGCAAGCCATTTTTAATGCCAATAGCATCTCTTTTGACAATGAAAATTACTGCAAAATATTCTTAAAATGTTCTGTAATAAGACATAGCATTTGAAGCTGAGATAGAAGATTGTATTTATTTTTAATTAAATCATGTATTGTTTTAATTTTCATACTATAGTTCTATTTTAGTCTGTAGCTAAAACCACCACCAAAATGTTCTTCTGGAAACCAGTAACAAGACACATTCTTTGAAGTTAAGATAGAACAGCTTATTTACTTTACATTAATTGACATTTAATTAACATTTAAATGTTCGTCTATGAGCCAGTAACAAGACACACCCTTTGAAATTGAGATGGAATACAGTTCGTTTAAAAAATGAATGTGTTAACAGATTCAAATTTAATTCAATACATTTTATAGTAAAATATGGCTGTAAATACTGTTCTTTGAACAAGTAACGACACACGGCGTGGAGTTTACATAAATAACTGTGTGTACTCTAAAATAATTTATTTAAATTTCTGAATGTCAGATTTGGTCAAAAAAAGTGCAGTGTGGTCCTCTAGGGGGGCAGTAAACTGCTTTTAAGTTCATGATCTTAAAAATTAAATATTTCAAAAGTTAAATATTTAGATTACATGCTACATAAAACTTTTCATTACAGTTAAATTAAAACTTGTTATGAAATCAGCTTAAATATTTTCAGTTACAGTGTATCAGAAAGACTCTCAATATATACTTGCATTGAAATGGTCAAAGAACATGCAGTATATGTAGTCTTCAAATTTTGCGGTCCATCCTCAACCTAAGAACAGGCTCTACTCTTTACCACAACGGTAACACTACAAAACCAACATAACAGAAATCTATGCAAATCCTAACATATCTCAACATTTAAATACTAACTTATGTCTCCCTATGTTAATCTTGTGCAAAAAACACACAAAATAACACCTAATTTCAACATTTATTTTCCATGTTGTCTGACGCAAAGCATGCTGGAAGCTAGAAAACTCAATCATTCTAAGTTCACTTTACTACAACGGCATTTTGGGTTTACAGAACTTATTTCAATTAAGTCCAATAAACTTTCATTGTTATTTGAGTGAAAATAACTCATTTCATTTAATTAATTTCACTGTTCGGTTTTACAGTGTGCGTTTTGCACTTTGCAGACGGTCCCTATCCTGCTGTTACATTATAAGCTCTATCAGTTAGATACCTTAAGGCAGATTAACACAAATAAAACACATTGTGTGTACTCTTCTACATTTAAAAACAATTAGAACACATTATGTTTCTTGTCATTGTGCTAAATCGTTAAAGAACTGTTGAAGATTTCCGAGGCTGAATCTCTGACAAATGTTAAACGTCAAACATCGAACCAACTTTACATCGGTCTTTATATCAGTGTCTGCTTAAACTTGCAACCAAGAAATGGCAAATGTAGCAGTAAAAGTGGTCTGATATCGTGGTCTCGGACTGTCATAAATAAACAGAGCAGGAAAACATTTAAGCGATTAGAAGTTTACAGGCTCAATGTTGTTTATTTTGTGTCTTTACAGCTTTTTATCATTTTCTGTCAGTTGGAAGTGCTTGTGGACCAAGTGAATATAAATCGGCTTATGGAGAATGTTGCCCAGTATGCAATATAGGTAGGCTAACTCTTCATTAAATACATTTAAATATGATAAATATTAGTAAAGAAAAAAATAAGCTTTTCACCTGTTCTCCCATCTCCACCATTGCCCAAAAATATAGTAAACAACAGAAGTTATGAAATTGGACCACATATCTATTTTCATGCAGGATAAGTGATTTATAAAAATCATTTGATTAATCATTTAATCGTTTACTGAACACTGCTGACCACAGGTAATTGACCACAAGAAGACAAATGTATTTCTTTATATGTGTAATTATGCAGAATATTAAAACATATATTAGGGTACAGTTGGAGAAAACACCCCCCACATCTTAAGGAGTGTGTCATTTTTTAATATGTTAAATGTATTCAGAAAAGTTGCCATAGTTTTAGTGACAATGACAAATTATAAACCAAGTATGAAAAATGTCATGTTATTAGATTTTTAGCAACAAGGTCTGACAAAGCAATTTGCTTTAAACATTTGCAGCAAAATCAGAGTACAGGCAGTATTAGATTAAAATTAAAAATAATATAATCAATAATTATGAATTACAAAATTATAATAGCCTGTTTGAAAAAGTTATCTGAGGTTAGCTGATGCTAAATGGCTACCTGATGCTAGTTTGAGGTCTTTTTAAAATATAGTCCAAATAGTTTTATTCAACCAACTAGTTAAAACACATTTGATGGAAAAACAATGGATTTGATGTTCAGAACAGAATAAATACAGTAATTGCCCATTGCCCCCTGAGGGCATTTTACTCCACCTGGCTGGAGGTGTTTTACCCCACTGACTGAAAAAAATATCATTCTAAATATGTAATTATATTTTTAGTAAATAACACACAAACACTATCTACAGGCCCTACTGTTCTTTTATCATATATAACTGTGATGTTCTATCTACAAAACAAAAAGCTTTAAAACATTTTTTTTTTCCAATTAGACCATTACCTGTGTAATCTGTTTTCTCTGAAGTACATCACCAGTGTAAGCTTCATAGTGAATACTTCTACATCACTCTTGTCAACGTAGTCTATAGCAGTGGTTTTCAAACCTGTCCTGGAGGCACCCCTGCCCTGCACATTTTGCATGTCTCGCTTATCTAACACACCTGATTCAAATCATCACGTGGAGACTCCAAGACTTGATTTGGGTGTGTCTAATAAGGGAGACATACAAAATGTGCAGGGCAGGGGTGCCTCCAGGACAGGTTTGAAAACCACTGGTCTATAGTTACAATAAAAATGTATCTTGACTTCATCTTGTGGATATTTTGGGAAAAGAGTAGGGGGTGTTTTACCCCATGGGAGTGTTTTCTCCCACTCTAACTTATATCTGGGATTATTATCAGAAATTGATTTTAATATACAATAACTAATACATTACATACAGCACTATATAAAAATCATTTGGAGTTTACCAACTTGATCATAGCGACAGAATAAATTGCATGTTTTTAGCCGTCTGTTTACTGAACAAACAACTGAAACCACCTTACATTTGTTAGGTTTGATTTGTTTTCACTTGTTTTATTTTTTACCTTTCCAAATCGTCATCTTAGTATGGTCTTTGTACAGTCATTGTCAGTGTGTTGTTTGTGTGGTCAGTGGTGAGCAGGAGCTGCTTTGGGAATTTTGCCACTATATGCAATCCCTGCACTCCAGAAACATTCATATATACCTTTCACTTCACCCTCAGCCAAAACTGTACTATAAACTATAAAAAAAATATAGATAAGATGAATATCTATTAAAAATGTGTTGTCATAGGCCATGTGACAAGGAGGTGAACTAAGGTATAGACTTCTTATTGTGCCTGGGCGAGGGATCCATCATTTTTTTTTCTTTTTGCGTTGTTTGTAGGATCAGTAGTATACAGAGACTGTAGTGAATTCATGAGTACCACATGCAAACCCTGCACTCCAGGAACATTCATGAGTAAACCCAACGGTCTTCATCAGTGCTTCACTTGCAAACACTGTGCTGAAAGTATGTTTATAATTTTATTGTGTTTTTCATTTACCTTCAGAATTTGTAGTTTTGCATAATTGTCTATGTGAATGTGTTGCTAAATGTGCTCTTTTAGGTCAAGGTCTTTACGTCCAGAGTGCATGCACTACAATAAGTGACGCCATCTGTGATGTGCTTGATGGATATCACTGCATTGATTACGCCAATTCACAGTGCCGTCATGCTGAAAAACACAGTGTTTGCAGACCGGGACAAGAAACAAAAACACCAGGTATTTCTCAAAGCTTAAAAAACAATTTACATTCCTCCCCATTTTGGCAGTGTGTAAGTCATAACTACTTTAAGTCTTCCCACATTTTAAGGAGTATTTCTAATCTTTTCAGTCTCTGTATCTGCTTGCAGGGACAAAGTCATCAGATACAGTATGTGTGGACTGCCCTCTTGGATTTTATTCTCCATCAGGGCTGAACTGCACCAAATGGAAAGAGTAGGTGAAGTGTTTGATGGGTCATTCCTGGGATTTGGTGCCTTTTGTTTCCCCAGTAAAGATCATGATATTATTTCCTTAAAATGTTCAACAGCATCAGTTTTAAAGTTGTCTTTGGCAAATAACTCCCTTTGACGTTTAAGCATATTTTTAAAATAATTCTAAACATTTTACAGCATTTTGAACCACCAAATATTTCCATTTCCCTTGTCCCCAGGCCTGTGATGAGTGCAACACTATAAGGGAGTTAGGTTTTTCACATTGTTTGTAACATCAGTAATAGTTTTCCCTAATATACAGTGCTGCTTGAAAGTTTGTGAACCTTTTATTATTTTCTATATTTCTGAATAAATATGACCCAAAATATCATTAGATTTCTATATAAGTCCTGAAAGTAGACAAAGAAAACCCAATAAAAGAAGTGAGAGAAAAAATATTTTCTTTGTTATTTATTTATTGAGAAAAAATGATCCAGTGTTACATATCTGTGCGCTGCAAAAGTATGTGAATCTCTTGGATTAGCAGTTAATTTAAACATGAAATTAGAGTCCATCTGTGCAGATGCGTTTACAGTCAGTGCAATGATTATCAAACTATTCAAAGAACAAGGATCTATCAAAGTCTGAACAGGTTTGTGGATGTGAATCATGTCACAAACAAAAGAGATTACTGAGGACCTCGGAAATATAGTTGATGTTGTTTAATGGATGGATGAAAGCAAAATTTAACCTATTGGTTTAAATGAGAAGCTATTATATTCGGAGAAAAGAACACATTGCATTCCAGTTTAAGAATCTTATCCCATCTGTGTAACACGGTGGTGGTAATATCATGGCTTTGGCCTGTTTTGCTGCATCTTGGCCAGGACAGCCTGCTATCATTGATGGAACAATGAATTCTGAATTATACCAGCAAAGTCTAAAGGAAAAGTTCAGGACACCTGTTTAAGAACACAGTCTGAAGAGAATGTGGGTCATGCAGCAAGACAACGACCCAAAGCACAAAGGATGTTTAAAGAAGAACAAATTTGATGTTTTGGAATGGCTGATTTAAAGTCCAGACCTTAATCCAATTAAAATGTGGAAGGACCTAAGCAAGCAGTTCATAAGAGGAAACCCACCAACATCACAGAGTTGTTGCTGCACAAGTGGTTCTGAACTAAAGAATAGGCCAAAACTCCTACATGTTATTGTGCAGGACTGATCAGCATTTACAAGAAACTTTACCTTCAGTTTTCTCAATAAATAAATTACAAAGAAAATATTTTTCTCTCACTTGTTTGATTGGGTTCTCTTTGTCTGCTTTCAGGACTTATATGAAAATCTGATGATGTTTTGGGTCATATTTATGCACAAATATAGAAAATTCTAAAGGGTTTACAAACTTTCAAGCAGCACTGTGTGTATATATAGCTCCAAGTATTAAATTCATAAAAAAATGATAAAGGTTCTTAGCTTAGTTATATTTGACTACTGGACCTTTAAATGAAAGTTGGAAAAAAGAAATAATAACATAATATCAAATGGCTGACATCATTTCATTGGGGGGAAAACACTTGGCAAAGGTGAGTGAGAGGCTCTGTTTTGTTAACTGTCTGTTTTTACTTATTTTATCTTTCCAATTTGATGTGTCAACTTCAACATATCCACCTTGTTAAAGGGAATAGTAAAAAAAAAAACAGGCCTTGTGTGTTAGCATTTTTTTGCTCAGACTTTCCACCCTGTTAAGTCAGAAAAGCTATTAGGGAGCACACATTTAGTAAATTGATCCTTAAATTTATATACCTTAAACTGACCAAAATATTTTTCACCTTTTACATCTCCCTATTGTAATTACACAAGAATTTATTTTAAAAATGTGTTTTTATTTTTAAGTGTTAAACTGAATACTAGGAATAACCCATTACCCTTATCGGGGAGGACATGGGGAAATGTGATATTTGGTGGTTTAAAATGCTGTAAAATGTATACAATTGTTTAAAATATAATAATAAAAAAACTTAAATGCTTAAAGTTTAAAAGGCGTTATTTATTCCAAAGACTATTTTAAGATTGATGTCGTTGAAAATTATAAGGCAATAACATCATGAGCTTTACTGGGGACACAAATGGCAGAATCCTAGAAAAGACCCATTTGTGCAATGTCTGATTTGAATTTCTCTCTGCTATTCATTCAGTATTGTTGTCATTTTTCTTAAGCTGTGCAGCCAGAAATGAGAAACAGACAGAAAATGGCAGTCCTGTAAAAGATGTCACATGTAAACAGAAGCCAAAGGAAAGGCTTGGAGATTTATTTGGAAGTTTTAAAAAAATCTACAGAAGTTTATTCTCTGAAGTTCAAAAGGCAATTAATGGTAAGTGGGCACTTTTTTTTTTTTTTTTTACTTAATTTGTGGTCCAGCAGCAGCCTTTTGTCATTTCACTGGAATATATGAATTAACTTTAAAATTGATGCGTATCTACAGTGCCCTCTACTAATATTGGCACCCTTGGTGAATATGAGCAAATGTGGCTGTGAAAATAAATTGCATTGTTTATCCTTTTTATCTTTCATTCAAAAAATGTACAAAATTCTAACCTATCGATGAAAACAATTGAAAATGGGGTGGGGGGGTCTCATTGTGAAATAAACGCTTTCTCTAGTTCATGTTGGCCACAATTATTGGCCCCCCAATTATTGCAACATCCTTTTCCCAAGATAACAGCTCTGGGTTTAGTTCTATATTACCTGAAGAGTTTGGAGAACAACTGATCAGAGACCATTCCTTCATACAAAATCTCTCCAGATCTATGTTTGTGCTTCTTCTCTTCAGTTAACCCCACTCATTTTTTATAGGGTTAAGTTCAGAGGACTGGGACGGCCATGGCATTTGATTTTGATGTTTGTTTTGGATTACTGTCCTGATGGAAGATCCAACGATGGCCCTGTCGGCCCATTATACAATTGTAAACAGAGGCAGTCAAGTTTAGATTTTGTATCTGTTGGTAGTTGATAGAATCCATGATGCCATGTATCTGAACAAGAAGTCCAGGACCTCCAGCAGAAAAACAGACCCACAACATTAAAAATCCAGCAGTATATTTAACCGTGAAGAGGCTGTTTGATTTTTCTTTTTTTAGGCTTTCTGACCCCTAAGATTTAACTAATTTCAGCAATTAAGTATTAGGACAGTATAAACACACGTCCTCTTCCAGGCAGATTTGTAACATTTTTAGTTGATTGAAACCTCTTTATTACTGCCTTGATAATGGAAATGGGGATTTTCAATGCCTTAGCTCTTTTCTTACAGCCACTTTATATTTTGTGAAGCTCAACAATCTTGTTCCGCACATCAGAACTATATTCTTTGGTTTTACTCCTTGTGATAAATGATTAAGGGAATTTGGCCTTTGTGTTCCTCATATTTATAATCCTGTGTGACAGGATATCATGGTGGGACAGTTTCATGCTCCTAGTCTCCTTGGTGTGTGTATGAAGTCATATGAATGGGAATAGACTTCATATTTTACTCATAAGAATTTCTAGGGGTGCCAATAATTGTGGTCCAAATGCATTGGAGCATTCAATTGTTTTACTTCAATGATAGATTAGAATTTTTTTGAATGAAAGATGAAAAGGATAAACAATGCAGAGGGTGCCAATATTAGTGGAGAGCACTGAATTTACCCTGTGCTAATTTAGTTGACCTGATTTGATAAAAGCCTCACTTGTTTTTTTTTTTTTTCCAAAGAAACGTTTATGCAGGAGCCTCAGCAGAGGTAACATCACACACAACAGTGTAGACTACCATGCCATTAATACATTTTGATTTTAGATTTCTTTTTGGAGTCTATATGAAAGAAATTCTGATAAAAGACTAATCTTTATGTTTGACTGGATTGCTCATAGAACACCCAGCAAGCGCTGAAACCACTGGAAGTGTTGAAGTGGTCACATTGAAGTTCCCTACCAGCAGAGGGCATCACTGACTGACAGCAAATCTTAAAGGAATTGTTCACCCAAAAATTTCAATTCTGTCAATAATTACTCACCCACATTGTTTCAAAACCTGAAAGCCCTTAAACATTATAGACAGCATCCAAAGTTACAATTAAAGGGATAGTTCACCCTAAAATTAAAATTCTGTCTTTAATTACTCACCCTCATGTTGTTCCAAACCAGTAAGACCTTTGTTCACCTTCAGAACACAAATTAAGATATTATTAATGAAATCCGAGAGCTTTCTGACCTTACAATGAAAGCAAGAGTACTACCTTGGTCAAGGCACAGAAATGTAGTAAGGACGTTGTTAAAATAGTCCAGCTACAAGAATACTTTTTGTGCGCAAAGAAAACAAAAATAACTGTATTCAATGATTTCTTCTCTCCTTGGACAGTCCTCCACCATTATTGAGAGTACCACTATTTAGGACTATTTTGACAGTATCCTTACTATGTTTCTGTGCCTTGACCATGATAGTACCCTTGCTGTCTATGGAGGGTCAGAGAGCTCAGAAATTTCATCAAAAATCTCTTAATTTGTGTTTAGAAGATGAACAAAGGTCTTACTGGTTTGGAACAACATGAGGGTGAGTAATTAAAGACAGAATTTTAATTTAAGGGTGAACTATCCCTTTACTTTGGATGTTGTCTATAATGTTAATGTCTTTTCAGGCAGGATAATCAGCATGGTATAGAAATTGCTGATGAGTGTCTACTGCATACTCCTGACACAAAATGCATTATGCATGTAATATTAGACAAGGATATAATAGACAAGACCATATATGTGAATCTAGACAACAAAACCAGTCATAAGCATCAATAATTCGAAATTGAGATTTATACATCATCTGAAAGAATAAATAAGCTTTCTAATGATATATGGTTTATTAGGATAGGACAATATTTGGTCAAGAAATCTAGAACCTTGAGTATGCAAAAAAAAAATTAAATGTTGAGAAAATTGCCTTTAAAGCTGTCCAAATTAAGTTCTTAGCAATGCATATTACAACTCAAAAATAAAGTTTTGTCACAATTACAATAGGAAGTTTACTAATTTAATTGCATGGAACATGATCTTTAATTAATATCCTAAAGGCATACAAGAATAATCATTAATTTTGACCCATGCAATGTAATTTTGGCTAGTGCTAAATATACCCACGCTACTTAAGACCGGGTTTGTGGTCCAGGGTCACATATAATGGATCATTAGCAGAAACTGATGAGTGTACAATAACTAATATAACACAAGCCTTACTATATTGCACTAATCTGTATTCAAATAATGCAGTGTTTAAAATGTATCTTCTTGTTTGGAGTGACAGTATAAATGCTTGGAAATAAAGCTTCATATATGCAGTCATTATTTCTATGACTATGTTGTGAAGAGTGATTTTTATTTTATGTTTTATCCCTATATCATTGGACACACTCATTTATCATTGCTGGCTATGACTACCATATTTATACAGTGGCATTATTATTTAGAAACTATTGTTTTTGTATGATGCTTCATAATATAGCAATTTAGCCACTTAAAATGCAAAATAGGCAGTTGTTAAATTGTGAAATAGGATCCTTCTAAAGCCATCGTCATTTCATTCAACTGAGACTTGGAAACAGATTTCTGAAGATATTCCGTGGTGTTTCAGCAACTTTTTAGTGATTGACTTTAATGTAATGTAGCCATTACTTATGAATAACACAACAGAACCTTTGTTGCATCACAAAAACATGCTGTTATACTACAAAATAAAAGGTTAATGGCAAATCCAGTGTCTGGTTTTCAAATCATCTGCACCATTAAGAATCTGATAACACTTGCCAACATGTTTTTGTTACAAGCAGTATAACACAGCATGACAACTGAACAAGGTAAACATGGGGTTTATACATTTAGAGATTACAAATTTAAAAAGTAAACAACTACATTTCTGACCAAAATGATTATAAGGGATCTGAAGCATAAAAGAGTAATTTAGCAAGGTAACAAGTAAGAATGTAAGCAACATTTTAAGAAAGTTTAATAGGCATGGATTCTATAAAAATAGATTAATTAAACCTGTGTTCAGGTAATTTGCTGCGTTCTTCAGTTTAAAACGTTTCAGCTAGGCAGCAAACAATGTTCCCAAAAGTGCATTGAATTAATTACTGAATTGCTTGTTTTGTTATGAAATGAGGCTGTAACACTACACCTTCAACTACAGAAAACAAAGTATTTGATTTAGGCACATAAATCATACAAAGATGTCAAAAATGATATGATGGCATCTTAAGTTGCCTAAAGGTACTAGAGAAAACTATAAATAAGACAAACAACAAAATTCTTAGGAGGCCAAAGGCTGAATAAAACATGTCGTGACACTGAGATCTGGTAACCATTAAAAAGGGAAAACAGTCAGCAAATAAACATGGTGTACAAACTATATACATTTTGTCTTGTGCATTTGTTGGTGGTTTTCTCAGTCGTATGCAGTCTGGCATTCAGTGTCGTTTTTAATGTCTTTTAAACAGAGACATGACTAAATGTTCATGTTCTTCTGCATCCGCTCCAGAGCAGCCTCCTTCTCCTTCAGGAGATCCTTCAAACGTTTGATTCTCTCACGCCGTTTTATCTCCTCTGCATCCAGCGTCTCTAGCGTGTACAGTGACTGTGTTGGAAATTTGTCCATTTTGGAACCATGCTGCATTTTCAAAAATGGCATGCTTGGGTTGTCCGATGCTGTTTGCACCTGTCTTGTGTCTTGCTGTGATGTTTCAGCATCTGATTCGCTACTTGTCACATTACCACAGTCTGCTCTGACTGAAGACAGTTCAATCTGGTTGTCTTGGAAACTGAATGAAGAGGAAGCACTTGATGTAATATTCACTGAACTATTAGGTGAAGAGATGCTGTGTGACGCTTCACTAGTAGAGCGTTCTAATGGAGCGTTGTCTTTACGAGGACTTCTCAACCGTTTTTTTCCTTGTTTCCTAACAGGGTCTTGATTTTTTGGTTCGTGTTTTTGAACTTGGCGACTCTCCCCTGGGGTTTTATTTAAGCCATTTTTTCTTGTCCCTTTGTGTGACTCAGCAGTACAAGGCTTCGGTCTGTCCTGTGACTGGAGGGATGGAGTGGCCTCTGTAGCCCCTAAAATGGTCCCACAAGGACAGGCCGTGCACACCTTAACTTTTTTAGACCGCGGTGGGAACTTCCTTTGAAAGGAAGGTAATGAGAGATGACTAGAAGTCTGTTTAGCTTTCTGTTCGGATAAGGGAGTATCAGTACAATCTGCTGGCATTTCAGATTGCATATGAACCTTATCAGCTGTAGATTCTATTGGTGAACAAACCTCTTCTTGACACCTCAAACTGTTTTCCATGGGAGCAATTGATTTAAAAGCAGGAGAAACATTTGTGGAGTTGAAAGAGGGAGTATCTTGACTCCCAACCTGTTCCTGTTTTTTTCTTTTGACTTTCAGGCCTTCATCCTCCTCTGTTTTTGTGTAGGGAACCTAGCAAATGAACAAAGTTGTATGAAATAAATCAGTGCTGTTACACCCACAATCATACACTACCAGTCAAAAGTTTTTGGAATTTTTAATGATTTTTAATGTTGTTAAAGTCATTCTGCTCACCAAGTCTGCATTTATTTGATCTAAAATACAACAAAAGCAGTAATATTGTGAAATATTTAAACTATTTAATATAACAGTTTTCTAATTTAATATATTTTAAAACAATTTATTTCTGTGATCAAAGCTACATTTTCAGCACCATTACTCCAGTCTTAAGTGTCACATGATCCTTCAGAAAGCATTCTAATATTTTGATTTGCTGTTAATTTTATTATTATTATTATTATTATTATCATCATCAATATTTAAAACAGTTGAGTAAATTTTTTTCAAGATTGTTTGATTCTCGGAAAGATCCAAAAAATCAGCATTTATCTGAATTAAAAAGCTTTTGTAACATTATACACTATACCACTCAAAAGCTGGGAGTCAGTATAATTTTTAAGGGGGGTGGGGGGAGGGGGGTAGACTTAAAGATATTCTATTTAGAACTTATAATAATGTTCCAAAAGATTTCTGTTTCAGATACAGATACACACATATATATATATATATATATATATATATATATATATTTTTTTTTTTTTTTTTTAAATAAATGCTTTTAATAAAAAGCTTTTTACCCTCTTATTCATCAAAAAATCCTAAAAGTGTCACAGGTTCCAAAAAAAAATATTTGGCAGCACAACAGTTGATGTGTCATGTGACGCTTAAGACTGGAGTATTAATGCTGATGAAAATTCAGTTTTTGCATCACAGGAATAAACTATTTTAATGTATATAAAAATCATTATATTATGTTTTAGTAAAATTTCGGAATATTACAGTTTCTTTCCTGTACTTTGGTCAAATAAATGCAGCCTTGATGAGCATAAGAGACTTCTTACAAGACTTCTTACTTCTCTACAAGTCTTACTGATTCCAAACTTTTGAGTGGTTGAGTGGCAGTATATATATTATATCATTTACTACTATATGGACTAATTTTGAATTAGCTTTTACTTTTACATATTTAATTTTAGTTTACATTTCAGATTAAATTTGTGCTTTTGTCATATTTATTACTTTTTAACATGTCTGTCAAGATATATTTTTTTTTTAGCTCTACAAATTTATTATTATTTATACATTTTATTTCGGCTAACTGCCAAGGCAGCATTTATATTGTTTAATTTTTTTTTATCCAATATTTATATTTAAATTGAATTCAGCTTTATCTAAATAACCAAAAATGTTTAATTTTTGGTTATCCTCAAGATCTTCTATCTTCTATAATACACAGTTTGGTAAAGGCTGCTGTATGAAATGTGTAAATGCACTGTACACTATTTTGATGCATGAATATGTAACTCACCTGCATCATTTGCTGTATTTTTGACTGCAGCTGTGACTCCTGGATCACTTTACGAAGGCCGTCTAATGTGCGTTTGTTTATGATAAGTCTCTCTGTCGGTTGATCTGGCTTAACAGTTGGCTTTGTCCTTTCCAAGTAAATTTGTATATAAGAAGTGATGCCAAATTCTTTTCTAAGTTGACAGTCACTCTTGGGTTGACTCCTCTGATCAGAGGCCAGATTTCCAAAGACCTGAGACAAAAAGCAAACAATGCATTAAATGTCAGAAATAAATTATTCCACTAAAAATCATATTGTTTAATTTTGGTGCATTACCGTTTCAGTATTATTAGCAGCTTGAACACAGACAATCTGTGGTGGTTTCAACACACCGATGGTTTCAGCGACAGCTGCGTCATCTTGACATCTCATCTCTGGTGAACTTCTGCTCTCCAAGTCATTATTGGCCTCCACATCCACATCTTCAGAATGACAACTCAAGTTCTTTTCAGCCGTTTCATTTACCTTGACCTGCTCATTCATTATCTCATTACCCATTTTGACTGAAGGATTATCCATACCACTGACTTTTTCAATTTCTGTATGTGTTTTTTCACTTTCATTCTGAGTGACAGACTTTGTGTTTATCTCCGTTTGTTGAACTTCCCCACATTTGTTCTGAGAGGCAGCTTTCTCCACTTTATCATCAGCATGAGTCTCTGACTTGGGTGGAATATATGACACAAATATTACATTAGAGTCCTCATCGCTCTCATCCACCTCTGTTTGACTCGGTGTGGGCAAATTTCCCGGGACACCTCCCAGACACGTGAACGTCTCCTCCTCATCATCACAGAGATCAATGATTTCACTTACTTTTTTGGGAGGGTCTTGCTTAGAAGAATTTATTTTTGGGTCTTGCTTAGAAGAGTTTGATCCCAGAGCGGAACTGGCAGGCAGGGCAGGAGAGGTGCTGACAACCCCTCTTTTCCCACCTTCGCTGATCATCACATCCTTGGCGATCTCTGAATTTTTCTTGGCCACAAAGTAGACTTTTCCGTTGCACATGACCAGGGCGTTGTCTTTGCCTTGAGTGATTTTTTCTTGGCTGGTCTGAGGAGGTGTGGATTTGCTTGGTGCAATTTCATTTGCTGTCCCGACTGAGTTGACATGCTTGACTGCCTTTATGGTGTCAGAGTTGACATTCGATGTCGCTACAGGTACAAGGCAAGGAGCAGATGCACCCATTCCTTCCTGGACGACCCATTTAATGGGAGTGTTCAATTCTTCATTTGTTTTAGGAACAGAAACAGGTGTTCCCAAGTTTGCAGAGGGAATCTGAAACAGGGTCTTCTGTATTTGACTTGGCTTTGTAACCGAAACCACTTGCTGGTCAGAACTAAGCTTCACAGAGTTCACAGGGGACACAAGTACAACAGTTGGTGGACCCTTTTCGGGATTAGGGGTGTTACTTACAGAGTTCATTATCCGGCATTTGATGGACTGTGGGAGCGCAGTGGCCGGCAGTGTCCTAACTTTTGCATTTGGCGGGATCTGCAAGAAATGACCGTTTGGGAGAACAGGCGACTTAACGGTAACAGGCAACGTTTGGACCGCTGCCATGACCTGTCCATTGGGCTGAGGAGGTAACTGAACTGAATACTGGGAAAGTGATTGTGTTGAAAGAGGAACATGCACTGGCTTTGGATTGTGAATAATAAATTCATTAGTTCCACCATGCTGAGTTTTGACGGTGTTAGATACAGTTCTGACCTGCGGCAGGGTTTTTAGGACATACCGTCCATCTGCTATGGGCTGAAGGGAGGGAAGCCGAGACTGTGTTTGAGATGAAGAGGGAGTAGGTGGATGAACAGGTTTTGCATAGGCTTTCAGTTGTAGATCGGCACCATCTCTTTCTGTACTAAATGGTGTCTGATAAAACTGGCCGTTTACTTTCTGGACAGGAATCAACTTCATGACGTTTTTCCCGTCGGGTCCAACCGCAGGCATTGCTTGGTAATATACTCCTGTTCCACTAAAAGATGAAGAACATGATACATCAAAATTAGCTTTAATATTGTGTTAACTAATATTTTGTTAAATCAAAACTCACATGGAACGAAAAAAGATCAAACTCCATTTTACTAGAAAAAAAAAACATACACCACCAGTCAAAAGTTTTGAACAGTAAGGTTTTTAAATATTTTACTATTTAAAATAAGCTTTCTTTTTTTAATACATTTTAAAACATAATTTATTTTTGTGATTTCTAAGCTTAATTGTTAGCATCATTACTCCTTTAGATGATCCTTCAGAAATCATTCTAATATTTTGAAAACAGCTGAATAGAATTTTTTAGGTTTCTTCAGAAGAACAGAATTTATCTGAAATCGAAATCTTTTGTAACATTATAAATGTCTAAATCATCACTTTTGATCAACTTAAAGCATCCTTGCTAAATAAAAGCAATAATTTCAATAACCCATTTCCCCTTATATATGCATTTTGAATGGCACAGTGTAAAATGTTACTTTTTATTTCAGATAATTGCTGATCTCTGGATCTTTCTATTCATCATCGAATCCTGAAAAAAACGTAGTCAATCATTTTAAATATTGATGATGATGATGATAATAATAATAATAATAATAAGTTTGTATCTTGAACAGCAAATCAGCACATTAAAATGATTTTTGAAGAATCATGTGACATTGAAAACTGGAGTAGTGTTTAAAGTTTAGCTTTGATCACAGAAAAAGTACATTTAAATTAATAAAGCTGTTATTTTAAATAGCAAAATAAAAACAAAAATCACAATATTGTGGTTTTTACTGCATTTTATACTGTACTATACATTTAACACACACACACACACACACACACACACACACACACATACAGTTAGATAAAATTACATAATAAACAGTTTCCCACAAGAAATATTTCTTGAGCACCAAAATGTCATATTAGAATGATTTTTGAATAATCATGAAAAAACTGAAGACTGGAGTAATTGCTGGGAATAAATTACAAGTACAAATACAAAACAGTTATTTTTATATTGGTAGAATACAGTACTGTTTCCACTGTGTTACTTGGTGCTCTGGAGATCATACGAGACTTCTTTTAATAACTTCTTTTAGAAAGTCTGACAGATCACAAACTTGTGAATAATAATTTACGGTTATGGTTTGCATTATTAAAAAAAGTTTACATGCAGTATTCTCTGCAACTGAAAAACTTTATATTAATAAATGCATTCAATTAATTGTTTAAAAAAGATTAAAAACAATGGAAAAAACACAAAGTACTTCGTCAAGTTGTAGTGTAAAATTTTGAATATTCATTGATCACATTTGTCAGCTGTCAACTAATTTACGTTCATATTTACAGAAGAACTGTCGAGTTTCTATTGATGTCTTTTTAAAATGTGTTCAATTTTGCGCGTTTTCTGAGGTAAGATACCCGCTCGCCACAACAAGTCACCAAAACACACGCCATTTTGGAGCTTACAACGACCGATCAAGAACACACGCCGTTGTTCACGCATAGAAGCACAGTTTATAAACTTACCCCTCCATCGTGAATATCTGTAGGCATCACACCTATAAAAATATTGATTGTCGATATTTTCAACAGCGCATCGTTAGATTTTATCTACCAACTTGAAAACGGCTCCTCTCTACAGGACATGTACAACCGGAAATACGTTTATCAAAATAAAAGACACCTGAAGACTCTGAACCGTAAAAGGAAGGAAGGAAGACATCAAGGTAAAAGCGAATGAACAAGGCAAAAGAGAGAAACGAGAAAATAAGTAAAAGAGGCAGAGCACACAGGTTAAAAAGCGAATGAATGAATGAACGAACAAACAAATGAATGAATACAACTGAAAAAATAAATGAAAGGAAAAAGAAAACTGAAATTGAAAGAACAAAAGATATAACAAGTGAAAGAGAAACAGCAAATACAAAGAAAAAGTACAAAAACAAATGAAAGACACAAGGAGCAACACAAAACTGGGGGAGGGGAGACTAACAAAAAAGCAAAAATATGCAAGATATTCTAAGGCAAGATCATATTTCTCAAAGGTTTTACACTTAAAATTTAATGTGCTATTTTAATTAATTGCCTTAATTTCAAACACAGTACTTACTAGAACAACAAAACCGTTGTATTTAGAGGCTTCTCCAACAGATTAATTCCTGCTCAGCGGATGAATTCAGTATTGAAGGCGCAATATGTAACGTTAAGGTTTTTTAGATTAAAATATCCACAAAAAAAACAAACAAATACTAGAACAGCGTTATATATTTTGCTTGCTTGTATACTTACATTATGCCAAATGTTTCGAAGAATGTATATATCCAGAGAAATACGCAATTTTAACTAGCGCAACTGACCGTGTCATTGCGTCGCCTGCATATGACGCCATGCGCCCTCGATTTCCGGTTTTATTTTGTAGAAAATAATACAATTTTGCAGGAAATCCCAAAAACACTTTAACATGCTATGCATTTTATTAAACAGGTGACGAACGCACAGAGTAGCACTATAACAGAACTTTCAACACACTCAAATGTAGCTAGTATGATAAAACAGCGCTGCTTTTCCCTACATATGCATGACCGAAAAAAGCAGGAGCGGTGAGTGTAGCATAATAAAAGCTCTGCTGCTTTCGAGTCGTGTATCGCGCTCGTCCTTTATCCAATGTCACTGTTTCGCTTCTCTCCATATAATGGATATGTATGGTGCCCCCAAGTTTGAACTTCCATAATGCAGTTTCAGTGCAGCTTCAAATGGCTCTAAACGATCGCAGCCAAGGAGAAGGGTCTTATCTAGCGAAACAGTCGGTTATTTTTTAAACAAATTGATAATTTATATACATTTTAACTTCAAAAGCTCGTCTTGTCTCGTCTTTGCGAGAGAGAAATCCTAAAATGTCTTCCTCAAAAAAATAATTTCTTTATGACTAAAGAAAGAAAGAAAGACATGAACATCTTGGATGATAAGGGGGTAAGTACATACAATTTTTGTTCTGAAAGTGAACTAATCCTTTAAGTTACTGTATGAAGCAGGGTGGGCTGATAGTACTCACCCCATTGTCATCCAAGATGTTCATGCCTTTCTTTCTTTAGTAATTTCTTTAGAAAAATTAGTAATAATAATAAGAAAAATAATTTCTTTAGAAATTATGTTTTTTGAGAAAAACATTTAAGGAATTTTCTCTATATAGTGACTTCTATGGTGCCTGCAAGTTTGAATGTCCAAAATGCAGTTTTGATGCAGCTTCAATGGGCTCTAAATGATCCCAGCCAAGGAATAAGGGTCTTATCTAGCGAAACATTAGGTCATTTTCTATTAAAAAAAAAAAAACATTTATATACTTTTTAACCTCAAATGCTCATCTTGTCTAGCTGTATGCATACTGTGTGATCTGGGTCAATACAGTTAGGGTATGTCAAAAAATCTCCCATCTCATTTTCTCCTCCAACTTCAAAATCATACTACATTTTACTTTTATTGTAAAGGGCATTTGACTATCTTTGCATGTTGACTTTGTAAACACTGAGTCGGTACTATCGCAGTGATGTAGGATGATTTTAAAGTCGGAGGAGCTTTGAAGCTGCATTTAAACTCCATTTTGGAAGTTCAAACTCACGGGCACCATAAAAGTCCGCTATATGGAGATAATTCCTGAAATGTTTTCCTCAAAAATAATTTCTTTACAACTGAAGAAAAAAAGCTAACAATATCTTGAATGACAACGGGTGAGCACATTATCTGTAAACTTTTGTTCTGGAAGTGAACTTTAACAAGTCATTAATACGCTAGCTCATCCATGAACATGATTTGAGTCCCAAGTCCCGACGGATTGCATCGGCTGTGGGGATGAAGGCGACAACTCCGATTCAAATTTACACAGATTGGTAAATATATTAGTAAAATCTGCTGACTTTAATAATCTTTGTTGCATTACATGCCAATGATAAGAGTTCAAAACTGGGAGTTCCGGTTCATAAACCGCCGTAGGGAAATAACGAGAGGAAAAACAAAGTGCAGTAAACTATAAAACAGTTTGCACTGCAAACCATTGTGTTCATAATTAAGATATTACATTAAAAATATGGTAAGACATCCGTTTGCAATATCAAGCAGGAAAACAAGCTGTTTTGTACAGCTAAAAACAGTTGAAAGCGGAAGGGATCGGAAGCCTGACACTTCAATGGCCATGCCCAGCCTTACAGGAAGAAAAAGGTGAATATGGTTCATTTCCAAAGATATGCAGATTTCAATGTGACTCCACAAGTAATCTAGTAAATTATACACATCTTCAGTGGTAAAACCAAATATGAGTCTTTTTTTTTCATTTTAACAGGAATGTCTGAAGAACAAACAGTGTTGAAGCTAGAAATGCATGGTACTAAGCCAAATTTAAAAGAGCATTATTTATTTATCCTTTAAAATGGTTAGTTGCACAATAAACATGTTACATATAAAATTAAAATATACAATCAAAACATGAAATATACAGTATATCTACATATTCCTTGAGGTTATTCTACTTTCCTTTATCTACCCAGGCAAAAAAATTACACCTGGCCTGAGGATTGGAGGAATGCCCTTGAGGACGCGCACAAACAAAAAACTGCCGGCCTAAATTAGGTCCTGCTTTTTTCACAGTGCGTAAGACACAGGGCTCATTGTGAGATTTACACAATGGCGGCTGAGGAGGTCCACGTAAAACCGCTTTCCAAAAACCAGTGCATGGCCCCTTCTTACAGTCCTTTGGCTGGTCTATAGATGTCGATTCTCCTTCCACTTCATCCTGATATTCAGTCTCCATCTCAGTTACCACAGAAAGACTCTCCGTTTGCACATTGCCAGGGCAGCTTCTTGTGTCGCTTTCACTACCTGGACTGTCCTGAGATGATTCTGTCTGCTCCAGGCTCAGGTTTTCACTGGAAGGAATCGATGGTGTTTGTTTAGGCTTAAAGAAAGCTAAAAGACTTCCTTTAGCATTGCTTTCGGTTTTCATCTGCTTGCTTCTTTTGGCTTTGTTTGCATTTATGTCTTTTTCTCTACATGTAGGTCTCTTCTTTGCAACGCTGTTCCCCTGTACTACAGGATTCAAGTTTTCCCGAATTTCCCCATCATCCTGTGATCCAGGTAGACTCTCTTCAGAGTCTTTCGAAGCTCTGTCTTTCTCTGAAACTTTGACAAAGAACCGTGAAAGTTTCTGCTGTCTGCCAGTGAACTCTGGCAGGTGGCGTGTGCACAATGGTGGGCACTTGGTACTCGACTGGAGGGTACAGCTGAGCTGCGCCCATACGGGACAATGATCGGATCCCTCCACCTCCGGCATAATGTCCACGCCAATAAAGGCTGACTCCACCAGACAGCAGTCGGCGAAGATGTAGTCAATACGTGTGCCATAGTTGGTCTGCCTGGCACCTGTAAGAGTGGACCAGCATGTAAAGGCGTTGGAGCGCTTTGGGTGGAAACGACGGAAGGAGTCTACAAACTTGCCACCAGAGGCTGATTTCATGCAGACTTCCTCAAATTCATCATCAGTATTTCCATTTTGGGCCTTTTCTGCTTTTCCAAAAAGGAAATGATCCAGCCACTTCCTCCCAGGATTATCTTCAAAGTTATCCTAAATGGCAGAACAGTAGTAAGAAAGGAATGTGCTAGCATGTGTGCAATAACGCAAAGAAATATACCTCTTTTGTGTAAATTCCAGTTTTTGTCCAAACCACTTGCAACAAGACATTTGTTTGGTCACCTAGTTTCTATTTCTATGGTGTTACTGTTTTTATTGGGTTGCCCCTCCCACAATGAAATCTGATTGGTCTACTGGAAATACTGTTCCACATATTATTATATAGAGGGAAAATGCCATTTTTCTCCATATGGTATTGATTTTTAATCATACTTCATAAACTGTTACAGACAGACCTACTGTGAGGTTGTTAATCAATGAAGCAGCAGAATTCCTGGTCAGAAACAAATTACCCATGATTCTGCAGAGTAATTTCAACCTATCGGAGAGCTGGAACAAGCAAATCATTGCAAAATCATTTTTTGTCCTTTCTATGAAGCTCCCAAACTACATCTTATCTACATCTTTAAATCAATTTAAATCCTATTTTTCTTTCTTTTTTTAATTAGATTATGTAATTCGCAATGCTTCTTGGGATTGTAGTTCTTTCCTTTGTTAAAGCTGTTCAATACATTAAGACACTGAGGTCCAATTTTCAAATACTCTTTTGCTTAAAAACTAAATTTGTAACATTGTGATTTATCTTATAACTGGTTAGCAGAGCTGAGTAGTAACTGATTACATGTAATCTGGATTACATATTCAGATTCCAAAAATTAAATACTTGTAATTAGATTAAATTACATTTTAAAATACTCGTAATCAGACTACATCTTTTTTTATGGATTACATGATTACATATTATTCACACAACAGCACTTAATTATCCATATTTTATTGATTCTCCCCAATTCCTCTTTTTCATATTTCACATCTTTCTTTCTAAAGTAGCCTACTGCTTATATACATCCAGAAAGTTTTCAAGTTTTGTGGACATTTACACAAAGATCAATCATAATTCAGGTGGTGACACAGCATTTGACCATTGGATTTACAAAAATCATTTTATTTTTAAGAAGCGTTTCAACATTGCATCAAATACTAATGAACATTGATTGTTATTTGGTTAAGTTATTTAACCATGTTTTTCTGTGTCTCTTTGGTTTTATCTTTCAAACAGATTAAAATGGACAAATTCACAAACTCTTTGGTCTGAACCTCTTTAACCTAATATATTTACTTTATGATAATTTTATTATCACATTTGCATGTTCATTGGTTCTCTGATGTTGGTTATGGTCACATGCAGGTAAACAAATAAAATATTTCATTTTTTAGTAATTTTTTAAAATTTTGATTGATTTTATAATGATTTGTTTTAAGTTATCATTTCTGTTAATTATTAGTTTTACATTCATATTTTCTTAGTTTTTGTATTTTTATGTCAAAATGTTACAATATTATCCTATTTAAATCAATGTAAATGATAAATGAGTTAGGTCAAAAGTAATCTAAAAGCTGTCTGATTATATTACCTATAATATGTAATGTAATGGCTTATGTTACTAATCCAAATTTTTGTCATATAATTTGGAATCAGTAACAGATTACAATATACAATAAGTAATTTACCCAGCTCTGCTGTTAAAAATAGGAAAAATACTTTTGAAACCAGTGTCGCTGAAAAAGTGCTCAGGTAATATTGTACACAATCAATCAAATATTTGTCAAATAGTTTTGACTGGCTATGACTGTGTTGCATTATAAAGCATTTTTGCTTTTTGCAGCTGGTCAGGACAAATGGTGTTAACTGAAAACTTGAAATAATGATGGTGGAACATGTTAAAGGACCTACCACATCATTTGGGTCACAGTGGTCTATGGGTCGATGAGAAGTGTTTACATCTCCCAATACAATCACGTGACTGAAGAGTGACAGTGGAATGCATTAATCAAACAAATCTTAGATCTTAAATGGATAGTGCACCCAAAAATGAAAATTCTGTCATTAATTACTTACCCTCATGTTGTTTTAAACCTGTAAGACCTGTAATCTTTCGGAACACAAATCAAGATATTTCTGATGAAGTTCGAGAGCTCTCTGACCCTCCATAGACCGCAAGGGTCCTACCACGTTCAGGGTCCAGAAAGGTAAAAAGAACACTGTCAAAATAGTCTATGTGACATCAGTGGTTTAACCGTAATTTTATGAAACTACGAGACCTAAGGAACCCTTCGAGCTGTTGAACATGGTAGGAACCTTGCTGTCTATGGGGGGTCAGAAATCTCTCAGATTTAAACAAACATATCTTAATTTGTTTTCTGAAGATGAACGAAGGTCTTACGGGTTTGGAACAACATGATGGTGAGTAATTATCGGGTGAACTATCCCTTTAAAAAATAACTTGAAATGATATATATATATATATATATATATATGATCAGTGTGTTAAACTCTTGTTCACTTCTTTTAGGAAAACCAAAATATGGCCACACTGTTAAAGCAACACAAAGAGAGAAACTAGTCTTTATGACTTTCAGGGAATAAAACCGCACTTTGTGTGTGTGTGTGTGTGTGTGTGTGTGTGTGTGTGTGTGTGTGTGTGTGTGTGAATGTGATTATTTGATCTCTCTCACCTCCCTGAGCTCAAGATGGCTTCAGCTCTGCATTGGAGGAGCTGGTAAAACTGGAGCTTGTACTGTTTTCTCTCAGGTTTCTCTGGGTCAGCTCGGGGACAATAAACATTGATAACGGTCAGTTTCTGTGGTCCATCTGTGCCACTGGGAATAAAAACAAATGTGTCAAAACATCTTAAGTTTTCACCACATGTTAGGCTTCCCTGCTGAAAAAAGCTTAGGTGGGTCCTAGCTCGTTAGCTGGTTTTAGCTGGTCAGGCTTGGAGACTAGCTGGACCAACCAGCTAAAACCAGCTTGACCAGCCTAGCCAGGCGGGTAGATCAGCTAAAACCAGCCAACCATTTTAGGCTGGTTTTAGCTGGGGGGTTTTTTCCATCAGGGATTACTAGTAAATGTCCAAAAGCTAAGATCCTAAAATTTACATGAAGTGATGCTGAGTGATGACAGCCCTTCCTTCATTGTCTAGCGCCAGAAGCTCCTCACTGGACAACTCAACCTGGTCACCATAGCAACCAACAGCCTCTCCCTGATTGGCCAGAAGACCGGTCAATCCTTCCTCAGCCAGGAATGGAGTAGCGGTATCCTTACAGTAGGTGGCAACCCCTGGCCATGGAGAAAATCAAGTTGTTCATACTCACAGCTGAATAGTGTATATATTTGCAACAGTGGTTGTAAAAACAAGGCTACATTTATTTAAAAAAAAAAATAAAAACATGGACATCATTCTGGTGTTTAAAACACTCCAGTTTATATTTGAAGTCCCTCTGCACACTTGACTGTCGTTTAATGGTTCTGTAGGCTGCATTTACCCGAGTATCCACTTCGTCCTCGACTAAAACTAAAGTATGAATTGTAGCCATCGACAATTGCTGTCTTCTCGTCCAACAGGTCACCTGAAAAAAATGTATGCTGGGTTGTTAAAGTTGGTTATGGCTGGTTATGGGGCTCATGTGCTTTATCAACCCATTCAAAGTCCCGCGTTTTCTTTAAAACACTTACGGGTAACTTTAGTCTCTTGAACGCAGATTATATCAGCATCGAATGAATCCAGAGTTTTCTTGATGCCATTTTTAAACGTTCGTATGCCGTTTATGTTCCATGTTACAATCTTCATGTTTATCTGTCAAACAACGTCGGCCGACCCAAGCTGAAAGCATGTGTGAAGTACTGACCTTATTTTTGTTGTCTGCCTCATAGATTTTCAAAGTAAAAGTCTTTACACCTGCATTTATTCAAAATACTACTGGTATAAACATTAAGCGGCTATGTCCCTGAAACTAGTATGCTATGTTTTCCACAATGCATTTTAGTGAAACTTTTTTATTTTAAAATAATTAATTATTTAATTAATTATTTTATTAGTACAACTCACCCTTGTTATTTCTAATGTTTCACAAATTCTTCCAGATTAATTGAAATACCTTTAAAATAAATTACATTTAATGTTTTTTTTTTCTAACATGCTAAGCATTAATTGATTACGAACAGAACAAATTAAATCAAGGCAGAAGATATTTGTAGTTTTCACAAAAAGTTAACCATAAATACCGTTTCATATTATGAAACTAAATTTGTTAAATGTTTTTTATTTCGTGTTTTATTATTTACAACAACAACAATAAGAAGAAGAAGAAGAAGAAGAAGAAGAAGAAGAAGAAGAAGAAGAAGAAGTAAACTAAAGCTCATGTAGTATATTAACTATTTAACCACCTGTGCTCATGTTTTCTTAAATGTGTGACTAGTCAAAAGGGTCTTTTTTTATTTCATTCTTTTATTTGATTCTTTTTTATTTTGATTATTTGAATCTGAGAGTTCAAAAAATACTGAGAAAACAGCCTTTAAAGTTGTGTCCAAATAAGGTTCTTAGCAATGCATATTACTAATCAAAAATTGTGTTTGATAGGCCATTTAAGGTAGGAGATTTACAAAATATCTACATGGAACATGATCTTTAATCAATGTCCTATAATTTTTGGCATATTGTGACCCATACAATGTATTTTTGGCTATTGCTACAAATATACATGTGTTACATAAGACTGGTTTGTGGTCCAGGGTCACATATATAGAAGAGATTAAATCATGCAAGGAAACATACAGGTTGTTTAGTGACTGAAGCCCTTGGTCCCAGTATAAGTCAAATGTTTACTCAGTTTCAAAATAATTAGCATCCAAAAAAAAATTGTCTAGGGAATTTATGTAATGCACTGCAGACAAACACACATACCAACATCTACAACAAAAGTCTGTTATCAGTCTTGATCTGAGTGTTTACTGAAGGGAAGGGTTTGTACTTGTTCAGCTAAGTCAAGGATGACAAGAAGACTTTTCCATGTACACCAGGACAACATATACCAAACTGCCTCTTAACTAAGTGCAAGGATTTTACTTTACTTTTTATTTTATAAATCAGCTGAAGAAATTTAGGAATTTTCTGGTCATCAAGACAGGTACAGTATACACCCTTCATAAAATCGAAAAGTATTTTTATAAACTCAGACATCTATACAACCTTATTTGATAGTATATAATTTACTCGTCAAAATTTATTTGATTCATTCTGTTAATATTCAAAATGCTATATTACAACATTGGCTTACTGAATATTCATATTACATACACTACCATTCAAAAGTTTTTGAACAGTAAGATTTTTTATGTTTTTAAAGAAGTATCTTCTGTTTATCATGCCTGCATTTATTTGATTCAAAGGACATGAAAACTATTTAAACTTACTATTAGTATTTAAAATAACTGTTTTCTATTTGAAAATTTAATTTTTTGTGGTCAAAGCTAAATTTTCACCATCATTACTTCAGTCTTCAGTGTTGCATGATCCTTCAGAAATCATTCTAATATACTGATTTGCTGTTCAAGAAACGTTTTTTTTTTCTAATGTTTCTTACCATTTTAATGTTACAAATGATTTCTATTTCAGATAAATGCTGTTCTTCTTTCTATTTATCACCTAAAAAAAATAATTATGTTTCTGAGTAGCAAATCAGAATATTAGAATGATTTCTGAAGGATTATGTGACTGGAGTAATGATGCTAAAATATATTTTAAATAGTACAAATATTTCATAATTTTACTGTTTTTGCTGTTGAAGCTGCTGAACTTGAAGTGAATATTTATTATGTTGTGAACAAAGCAGTGGCAGAGTCATTTTATTGCATTGATATTTTCTTGAGAATGAGACATTCTAGACTTAAAGTAATGTCTAGACAAAAAACAAACAAACAAACAAACATATGATTTATTTTTCTTTTAGAATGGAGGTAAAGGTGTATGTCGAAGGAGTCCAGCGCATAGTTTGTGGAGTCACTGAGAAAACAACATGTCAGGAGGTTGTCGTCGCTTTAGCTCGGGCACTTGGTAAGTAAAATGTCAGAGCTAATTATTTCATAAACAACCGCTAAGTAACCATAAAACAAAAACATGAAGAAAACATACAATTAGTCTGTAGACATTTGCTATAAATACTGAACATTTATAAGAAGGTAAAATGCTTTTAAAGGCATTAAAGGCATAGTTCACCCCAAAATTCTGTAATTAATTGCTCACCCTCATGTCGTTCCAAACCCGTAAGACCTTTGGAACACAAATTAAGATGTTTTTGATGAAATCTGAGAGCTCTCTGACCCTCCAGAGACAGCAAGGGTCCTACTATCTTCAATTTCCAGATTGGTAGTAAGGACATTGACAAAAAAAGTATTCTCGTACCTTCATAAAATTACGGTTGAACCACTAATGTCACATGGACTATTTTGTCATATGTTCTTCTTTCTGAACCTTGAACAAGGTAATTGAACCTTGCTGTCTCTGGAGGGTAAGAAAGCTCTCAGATTTCCTCAAAAATATCTTAATTTGGAGTTTGAAGATGAATGAAGCTCTTATGGGTTTGGAACGGCATGAGTGTGAGTAATTTATGACAGAATTTTCATTTTTGGGTAAACGATTCCTTTAAAGGGATGAAAATTCTGTCATGACTTACTGAAACTCATGTTTTCCCAAACCTGTACAACTTTATTTATTCTGTAAAAAACATATCAGAAGATAATATCCCAGTGTTTTTTTTTTTTTTTGGCCAAACAACGAAAAAAGTTGTTTTGGACCACATTGACTTCCATTTTATGGATAAAAACTGTTAATATCAAAATATCTGCGTTCTACAGAGGAAAAGTTATACAATGTTAACTGTTGTAGTTAATATTCTGATTAAAAAACAACATTCTGACTCACCAAACAGCCAAATCCCTTGTAGCATGTACTGTTTTTGACAATGTTTGAAACTTTGTATTGCTAGCACTTCATTGTGTTATTGCCAAAAGTAAGGAATATTTACCCAAAAAATAATAAATCTGGCATTAATTACTCACCCTCATTTCGTTCCAAACCCGTAAGACCTTCGTTTATCTTCAGAACACAAATTAAAATATTTTTGATGAAATCCGAGAGCTTTTCTGACACTGCATAGACAGCAATGTAACTGAAATGTTCCCAGACTCAGACACGTAGTAAGGACATTGTTAAAATAGTCCATGTGACATTAGTGGTTCAACCATAACTTTGCAAAGCTATGAGAATACTTTTTGTGCACAAACAAAACAAAAATAATGACTTTATTCAACAATTCTTCTCCTCCAAATCATATATTCCACTGGTATCGAGAGCACCACGACCAAATGTATGCGTTCCTCTGCACGTAAACAAAGTTGCATTCATGTCTATGCAGGGTCAGAAAGCTCTCGTATTTCATCAAAAAATATTGCAATTTGTGTTCAGAAGATAAACAAAGGTCTTTAGGTTTGGAACAATATGACGGTGAAAAATTAATGACAGAATTTTTATTCTTGGGTGAACTATCCCTTTATAATAAATCGCTTCATTATTTGTAAGTCGCTTTAGATACAAGCATCTGTATTCGTCCCAAAAATATCACTTAATATTGCTCTCTCTTAGGTCGCACTGGTCGATACACTCTGAGAGAAAAATTCAAGGAATATGAACGTAACGTGACTCCAGATGAACGTCTCTTGGAGTCCTTGGAGAAATATGGTGAGCAAGCTAAGGAGGTGCAGCTCACTTTGAAACACATCGGCCCATCCCTTGGGGAAGAAACAAACCAACCCAAAGCCCAAATGAGGCGAGCAGAGGGGACAGGGAGAGCGCGGAGAGGCAGCGGGGCAATTGCCCAACACCGCCAGAGCCTCCCACCGCTATCACGCCTCTGCCTTCACTCCGAGCCACCACCCGAGGAACCAAAGAGACCAAAGAGGAAGTCGCTAACGCTAATGGAGGAAGCATGGGGTTGGCTGGAAAACTTGGGCAGAGGCGGGAGGCAGCAATCAGGACGAGATAAGGGGAAAGACAAGGAGGGCAATAAAGGAAATGGGCACTTAGATAACACGTCTCTGAAACCAACCAAAAGTTCCCCATCCTCAGGGACGCTGCAGGCAAGAGACAAAAAAGACAAAAATAGAGTTGCGCCTCATCAGCCTTTGATCAGTTGTCTTGGGAACCGTGGGAGATGCACTGATGAGAGTGCTGTAAGTGAGAAACAAGAGGAAGAGGAACAGAAAAAAGCAGAGGAGAACCTGAAAACCTTAAATCCATTGGTTCCTCTAGTCCAACCAATCCAACAAGAGACAGAGAGTGAGGAGATTGCAGAGTTAAGAAGACTAGTTGTCCAACAACAGGCTGGTCTGCAACAACTAAACCACAAAATTGAGTCAACAGACCAGTTGATCCTTGAGCTCGAGCAACAACAAGCTACCAGGGAGTTTTCCGAGCCACCGTTGGAAGAGGAGGAACAGCTCAAGTTCTGGCTCAATGAGCTCAAGGCGGAGGAAGTCTTCGAGAGAGACCTTCAAAAGCAGTTCCTTCAGATAAAAGAGGAAGCCGCTGAGTGCAAATCTAAGCTAGAAGAGTACAAACAGAAACTGCAAGCGATGGACTTGAGAAACTCCCAACAGTCTGAAAACATCCACGCAGATGCACCAAAACCTGCTCAAACAAGCATCAAACAAATACAGATATTAGCAGACGGATCACATGGAGATGCTGGAACAAAAAGGGTGGTCACAACATTGGAGTCCAAACTCCCGTATGTGCTTGTTTCAGCAAACCAGATATCAAATCCCCCTCTAAGCGGACCAGAAGACCTGAGGGAATGGTGGATGCGATGGTCTCAGAGACAGAATCCAACATCAGTGACAAAACCCAAGATCGTTCACCGCTCAGAAATCACCATACAGTTGGGAAGCACCAGAGTTTAAGCATTCTGAAACTTCTAAGCCCCCTTTTTATGAATACCTCATTCATTTTTAAAAAGTTAGTTAAGGAAAAAAATCTAATTCTGTCATTAATTACTCACCCTCATGTCATTTCAAACCCTCAAGACCTTCATCTTCAGAACAAAAAGGAAGATATTTTTGATGAAATCCAAGAGCTCTCTGACCCTCTTGATTTTTTTTTACTGATTTTTGTGTATTTGAACCCTTTCTAACAATGGCTGCATGATTTTGAGATCCATCATTTCATAATGAAGACAACTGAGGGACTCTTATGCAACTATTACAGAAGGTTCCCCTGGCTTTAAATGCATGTTTTTTTTTTTCCTTTTGAAACATCAATGAGTGTTTGAACATCTATAATAGTTGTTGAGTCCCTCAGTTGTCCTCAGTGTGAAAAGATGAATCTCAAAATCATACAGTCATTGTTGAAAAGGGTTCAAATACACAAAAATGCTGGAAAAACAAAGAATTTGTGGGATTTTTCTGAATAACAGCAGGCAGTTTAACTGTTCAGGACAAACAAGGGACTCCTGAACAACTAACCTTAAACAGAGAGAGAGAGAGAGAGAGAGAGAAAAAAAAAAAACAGCTGTGAATCATTCTGGTAAGAACACAGTATTAAGAATCAAGGGGGTGTAAACTTTTCAACGGGTTCATTTTTATAAATTCAACTTATTTTCCCTTGTGGACAATATGTAAACATCATTTATGTGAAATATCTTATTCATGTCAGTACTAAAAAACAATAACATGCATTTTATATGATCCGTCTCATTTTGATAAAATAATTAACATTTTGCAGATTCTGAATGACCTCAACTGTAAAACAAAATATAATTTTATTCAACAAGGGTACCAAGATGCATGCATGTGTGTATCTCTGCTTGTAAATAAGGCTCAGTGCAAGCACAATGGTACTTCCATTAATGGTGGCAGACTGTCCCAGAATTGTTGAAAACAGTCGTTATTCTCGTAGCTTCTTAAAATTACGGTTGAACCACTGACTGTGGTAGGACCCTTGCAGTCTACAAAGGGTCAGAGAATGCTCGGATTTTATCGAAAATATATTAATTTGTGTTCCGAAGATAAACAGAGGTCTCACGGTTTTAGAACATGAGATGAGGTTTTATATTTGGGCCAAATATCCCTTTAAGTTTGTGAAGACATGAAAGCGATGTTTAATGGTTCTGTACAGTGCTTTGCTAATAAAAAAAAAAAAAATATTAAACATAATACGCCTTTGATTCTCATAAAATGTTTATTTCAATTGTTTCATTCAAGACCATTAACAAAAGTATATAGGAGAACCTTAAGGTTCAACACAAACCCAGGGTGCTCCAGAGAATATTCATGACAGTAATAGCTCCATTTGTCATAAGAAGCACCGCAAATGTTCTTTGCAGGTTTTTAAATTTTACTTATTACACGCCCCCCAATTTGCTTATTTTATTCAGGTTTTCTAAAAGTCCACCCAAGTAAAAGCACACATTACATAGAGTATATTTCAACCCACAGGTATGGGGGGGATGCACACCATTATTTTCTACTTGGAGGAAAAAAAAAAAAAAAAAAAAAAGCCACCCTACAATTGCTCTTATATTTTGGTGGCGGTTTGGGGATAGACACCAATTTTTTTTTTCCTTTTAATTTTTGTGTTTTGTTTGTTTTTAGGCACCTTTTTCTTTATTAATTTATTCATTAGCAGACATTAAGTAGAACTCAAAGGAAAAAAACAAACAAAAAAAAAAAACACGAAAAAAAAAAAAGTAAAGTACATGTGCAAAGAAAAACAGCTATATAAAAAGGACCGCAGGCTACAAGATGCCATTAGGAATTCTGCACTTGCCCATAAACAAGCTGAGCTTGTTAGATCAGGACAGGAATAAAAAAAAAAAGGCTCTTTTAATTTGAAAATAATCAAAAATAGTAATTACACATCAAAAACCATACACAAGCGGGTTCTGAGCGCAGAGAAAATTTATTAAGTTTTCAGATCCATGTTAAAACCTATGGAATTGGTATGGAAAACTAAGTGAAAAGAACCTTAAAGTCATATTTTATTTCTCAGCAAGAGCCCAGCAATACCTCAATGCCACCTGGGTGAGAAACTCAACATGGGAATTCAAGTGATACAGGAAGAATAAAGTATATATAACGGAGGTCAAAATACAGACAGGCAAAGCTACTCTAAAACAATAACTCACTCACACAGCAGCAGGTGCAGAATTCCTGGCATTTTGATTTCAGCAGAAATGAAAAAAATGGGTCAAACTGTGCTCACATCTCAATCTGAAGATGTGAGAACTACAAACCCCTTATTTCCCCTCATATCCTCTGCATAACCTTACTTTTCCCAAACATGTGATGCATACCACACGCACACACTCATACAACACGAGGGGCTTTGCTTGAATTACAACCACACAAAACATCACACATACAATGAAGACAATGAGATGAGAATTTTTTTTTTGCGAGGGATCCTGTGACAAAGGAAGGGAATTGTGTGTGCTCATTTTCAAGTCTTGATGCGTTGTTACTCTGTGAATTGTGTTTATGGGTGAGGGAGATAAAATGAGAGCAAGTGAGACGGACACACACAAATCCCTTCCTCTGCCCTCTGTCTGATTGCTTTTCTTCAAGGAGTTTCTTCCATAGTGGTAAGGAGGAGGAAGAGAGGGGCAAACAGTACTCAGTCAGTAACACCAGGCTGGTGGGATTTCCTCTCTACATTGAAGCCCTGTAGAAACAAAACCGGTCAGTATCAAGACGTCACAATTGTTTTAGGCAAGTTGTATGTCTGAAAGTATTCTGGACTGCAGTTTTAGAAGCAAGAATGGTAGACACCAAAAATGGTTAACAGAAACAGTTATTTTTACCTTTGAATTGTCTGGGCCACGAGGTTGTCTGATAATGACGAGACGGGGGGCATTGGTGTCATCAAGAGTGATGCTCTTTAAACGATTGACCAGTCTGTCAGGTCGAGGTGTAGCTACTGGTTTTGGACCCTCACTGTGGTTTAAAAACAAAAAAAACAAAACACTAGTTAGATTCATTAAAGCCAACATAAATATTTGGATATTGAGTATCAGAGACACATCGGATTTTGGATTCTTTAGGGTCTGCAAAATACTTTGGTTAAAATTCCTCATGGTTGTGTAAAACACCCTTTTTACCTTGTCAAACAGCCCTGTTCACAGTGTTTCAGTGCATGTTTCTTTAAATGATAAGCTTCTGCTTATCCCTCCCCTTTTCTATTTTGTGTATTCAGCGATGCATTACCATAAAAACGAAACTAATCCACTACGTCCTCAGTGACTCTGATGTCAGGAGAAAATGAAATCCCAGGACTTTCAAGGACTGCAAGCACTACTTTTTTGTTTTCAAGGACTCACTTCAAGGATCTCACTTATGGTTTTACGTTTTCTACAGTCCAAAAAAAAAAAAAAACAAAAAAAAAAAAAAACAATTTTTTGCAAAGCCACTCCAAAGTCCTGATCTGAATAATGAGTCACAAACCAGCATTTCAGATCAGGACTCAGAGCGCGGATCAGATAATTTGCGGAATGATTCGAGAACTCGCTCTAAATTTCTGATCTAAAGCAAAAGATTCACAAACCCACTCCAAAGTCCCGATCTGAATAATGATTCACAAACCAGCATTTCAGATCAGGATTTTGAGCGCAGATTGTGAATCATTCAATTCGTGGAATTATTCATGAAACACAAGATATGTAAAGTTCCAAAGTAAATCAAATGATTTGTGATATGCGATCCAATTGCATCCAAAATAGTGAATCCATTTGAGGCAATGATGTAACTCAGTTTTGCAAAGCTCAGTTTCACTCTCCACTATAGGTGCTTTTTAAAATATTATTTTAATTATAAGCAATGTCAATTTTTTTTAAATGAGTGGCTTTTAATTTGATTTTTGCTAGTGAATTGCTCGAAATGAAAGATCGAAGTCAAGAGTATGAATCAATCTGGGATGTGTTTCCCAAAAGCAATTAGGTCACAAGTTCTGTCGTCACCAATAGTGTTCAAATGGAACTAACAACCATGGTTAGCAAACAATGGTTTTGGGAAACACACCCCTGAGTGGTTCCAGTGTAAATTACTAATTTGGTTCATCTCTTTCCTCCTTTTTGTGTCTTAAGCCTTGTTTACACGACATTGTCAGTACTACTACTGGTTTAGCTGGATCATTTTATAACATTAACTGAAATAGGCAAAAGAAAAAAAAAGAAGTTTTTTTTAAATTGTGAATTTAGCATGAAAAGATGGGCTTAGAGAGAGAGAAAAAAAACAAAAAAACCCACACATTTCAAAGATACATTGTCTTTCAATAATTCAAGCACTTTAAGTACCTGTCCAGGAATATTGCTGCTTTCAGTAGTTTTTCCAGGCCTTAAATTTTAAAAAAGTCAAATTCAAGCACTGTAAGCACCTTGTACAAGTCCCCACACTGATTTATACACAAACACCATGTACAAGTGAATTTTGCATCTGACGTCCTCTTTAAATATTTTGTTACACATGTGACTCATACCCAACAGTCTTACCTGACTCTGCGAACATTGCAGGCACTGCATTTGCCTGTGCGTTGGTTCAGGATGACCGAAAACTCCACTTCATCACCAGCCTGGAGCTCCAGACCATCCTGCACCTCCTTGACATGAAAAAACAGCTTCTTGCTTTCTCCAACTTCGTATGTGATGAAACCAAACTGGGAGGGAAAAAAAGTCAGTGTTTTAGTCAGAGTCTTAAAGTAGCATCTGTGACCTCATGATCAACAGATGCAAGTCTAAAAAACTAAAAACTACTTTATCACTTTCTTGCATCAAGTTTACCTGATCTTTGACGCACTCCACCAGGGCTCTACGCTGAGGCACAATGTTGCAGGCCATCTTTTGTCCTGTCTGGGCCACTGTACACAACTGAAACTTCACCATCTCACCCTTTTGCAGACAGTCACCCTTATTTGCCATACCAACGATGCCAAACGGATAACTCTGACTCTTATTGGCTCCTGGTGAACAATTTCAGTAGAGAAGTTTTAGAGCATTACACTCTTGATAGATTTTAAAAAGGACCATACACAAAATTGCTTGTGTCACTTACCTTCCTCTGTGATCTCAATAAGGCCTTGATAATCAGTCTGAGAGGGGTCCACACTTCGTAATGGCCGAACCACTTTCCCCAGGAACACTGTAGTACTCACATCCTCTCCTACTCCATTCACTAACACACACAAAGAGTTGTTTTATTTATATGACCCAATTATTAAAGGGTAAGTTGACCAAAAAGTTAAAATGGTGTCATTTATTCACTCATGTCACTCCAAATCCGTAAGACCTTCATCTTCGTAAACAAAGATTTTTGCTGAAATCCAAGAGCTTTCTAACCCTGCAAAGACAGCAACACAACTGACACGCTTAAGGCTCAAAAAGGTAGTAAGGGCATCACTAAAATGGTTCACGTGCCCGCAGTGGTTCAACCATAAAGTTATGAAAATACAAGACTACTTTGTGTGCAAAGAAAACAAAAAAGAACTACTTTCAAAGAAGAAATTGTTAAAGAATTAGTTTTCTTTGCACAGAAAAAGTATTCTTGTAGCTTTGTAACTTTACAGTTGAACCACTGATGTCACATGGACTATGTTAATGTCTTTAATGTGTTTCTTCACCTTGAATGTGTCATTTGCATGGCTGTCTATGCAGGGTTAGAAAGCTCTTGGATTTCATAACAAACATCCTAATTTGTGTTCCGAAGATGAAAAAAGGTCTTACGACGTTGGAATGACATAAAGGTCAGTAATTAATGACAGAATTCATTATTTGAGTGAACTAAACCAATAAAAAGTCTCTCCAACATACCAGCTGCAACTTTGGTGACCTTCTCAGCACTGATTTTGTTTCCTTTGCCCTTGGACAGAGTGTACTCCACTGTATCCCCGAGGTCCATGTTATCCACATCCCCACATACCTCACTGCACACAATTTAGAGTAAATCACATCCAAAAAAACAAAACAAACAAAAAAACCATCAAGGAAAAACTGTAATTACCTGTAGTGGAAGAAGATCTCCTGATCATGATTGGCTGTTTCTATGAAGCCGAAGTTATCCTTCAGTGTCGCTATGTATCCCAGAAGCCTCTTGGTGCCAACAGCACGATTAAGGATCTTGAGGGACACAGCGCTTTGCTGTCCGGTGCGTTTCACCTCACTGATGGAGAACTCCACCTAGTGGAGACATGTGGGTTTACATTAAAACAAATCATCTAGTTGGAAAAACTACATTAGACCAATGATAAATTTAGCAATCACAAGTAACACTGAGCCACAAAGCCAGTGTAATGTACCTTGTCTCCAAGTTGTGGGTAAGCGCCACCCTCCAGGTCTTTAATATAGTAGGGAAGAGTGGTCTTCTCTCCACTTTCTTCATACGCAATCAAGCCTTCCTCTGCATCCTGCTGACGACACAAAAACATTCACGTAAGAACAAACAACATTTAACATATCCAGAACTCAGAAGCACTCAGCACATTTTTTGAAAATGAAAATACTGAGTGTACCTTCAGGATTATGTACAGAAATTAGACCTAGTTGTAAACTATGCTTTCAATTTTCGATCAGTGTCAGTGATGAAGGCCAGTTTCAACTCCTCTTAACAAGACTGTGGATATCAGCAGCCATAAATTTCACAACTCCTAGCTTTGCCTTACAGAACAAATATACAAAAAATGCAAAGCACTCACACAATGAGTAAATAAAGAAACTCAAACATTTAAATGTTTCACAATATTTAGCCATCATGCACACACTAACAAAAGGGGTAAAACTGCTCTTGTACAGTTTGTCACCCACGGTTTGATACATTTGTGCCATGGTTAAAATGTGTAAACTGCCTGGCTTCCATTTTAAACATTAATTGCGTGAGTGACACAGAAACCGAACCGTTATACCCCTCACACAAGAATGCACACACTGAGTAGCACAGCTTGGTTGAGTTGGTATGGTTATGAGGTTAACATGTCTGTATGATTTAAAGCTGTTAAATCAATCTCAGCTCATGCCAACAGGCCTCATAACCAAACAAACAGCTGTGGACATACAGATCAAACTGACCTTTTCAACTTTACCCTTAAAAAAAAAGAAACACGGAGGATTAGACACATCCGTGATGCATTTTAAACAGTCAGAAAATGTTTGAATTGGAGGCAAATTAAATTAAAAATATAAAACTTTTACTACACTAACAATTTGCCCTCATACTTTATTGTGATTTGAGTAAAGTACCAGAATGAGATTTTACTTAAAGACTGTAGTCAGAAGTTTCTGACACCATGATTGAACTCTACACTGTGGAGGAGAGGCAGCATGCAGAAAACAGCAGCCTACCTTGTCTTTTTTCTAATGAAGACGAGCATGGTTCAAATAAAAAAAAAAAAAGAAAAAAAAAAGAAAAAAGAAAAAAGAAAAGAAAAAGGAACAACAAAAAAAAAAAAGACAGAACAGAAGGTCAGACAAAAGATAGCAGCATTTTATAGCACCTCAAAGCTTGTCAATGAAGAGGGAGGCAAGCAGATATTGGATATAAAATTTGGAAAGCAGAATTTAAAAAAAATATATAAATAATAAAAGCAACTAAATTCCTCCATTTTCAAAGTCCCTCTTTATAATTATGACTAATGGTTCTACACTAAATTTACACACGTGTACAGTTGCAGTTGATTTTAATGCATTAAAATCAACTGCATATACACTACCTTCCAAAAGTTTGGGGGTGATTAAGATTCTTTATTCAGCAAAGACACAAATTTGAATAAATGACAGTAAAAACTGTATCGCAAAATATTTATATTTGAAATAAATGCTGTTCTTTAGCTTTCTATTCAAATCACCGACTCCGAAGTCTAGAGTAATGGCTGTTGAATATTTAGCTTTGCCATCACATGGATAAATTACACTACCAGTCAAAGGTTTCTGAACAGTAAGACATCTCTTCTGATCAACAAGCCTGCATTTTTAATTCAAAGCACAGCAAAAACAGTAAAATTCAGAAATATTTTTACCATTTAAAATAACTTTTCTATGTGAATACATTTTAAAATGTAATTTATTCCTGTGATTTCAAAGACAAATTTTTAGCATCATTACTCCAGTCACATGACCCTTCAGAAATCATTCTAATATTCTGATTTGCTGCTCAAAAATATTATTATTATTATTATTATTATTATTGTTGAAAACAGCAGAGTATAACTTTTCAGGTTTCTTTGATGAATAGAAAATTCAGAATTTAACAGCATTTATCTGAAATATAAATCTTTGTAACATTATAAATGTCCTTATCACTTTTGATCAATTTAAAGCATCCTTGCTAAAAAGTATTAATTTATATAATTCAATAATTCTAAATTAGAAGCTTCTTGCAACCACCTTGTAAAACCCAAACTTTTAAATGGTAGGGTAGATTCGGGAAGTCAGAAATTAGTCTACCTTTTCTTTGCTCTTGCTGGGGCTGGAGTTCTTGTTGTTGGTTGCAGGCACTGCTTCTTTCTCCACCACCCCCACAAAACGCAGCTCAGATTGAGTATGAAACGACACTGTGCCCTTAGGCAGCTTTTTGATCCGCACGGCATGGTTCCTTTGGGCTGACAGCATGTCCTGTTAGAAGAAAGACGGGATGTTAGAAAGCTAGTAAATGTAAGACCACAATTACAGTTTACATTTGTTTTAAGCAGTGGACCAGTCTGGGATTTTCAAAGGCTGATTCAGCCACCGAACAGGAGCTGAGACAAAAACAGGAACACCAAAGTGGTTCTTGTATGGTGATATCTGGGAACTCACAGGAACAACAGTAAACTCCACTTCATCAGAAATGTGCAGTTGGCTCTCTTCCAGAACCTCGCTGAAATGGAAGAACATTCGGGCATCACGGTCCACACATTTAATGAAGCCAAATCCATCCCGCATGGCAGCTATCACACCCTGCACAAAAAGACAAAAGAGCTAACATTAGCAAAAAAGTAAAATCGCCTTGCAAGTAACCATAAGGACAAAATTCTGCAGTCGTACCATTTCGCGGGTCTCCTTTGTGAAATGGAAGGTGTCAGGGAGGATGTCGATATTTGTCGCTCTCTCCAGTTTGTCCCGACGGTCGGTGGATATATTGAACTGGACATGGTCGCCCTCCAGCAGAGTCACTTTGGACTTGGTGTCCTTCTCCCCGAATAGCAGCTCTTTGTCAGTGAAATTAATTCTGGCACTGATTCGCCCAGGCAGCGGGTCATTCTGAGAGAGACAAATGGAGTCTTATTCGATTTAACATGCAAGCAGAATCTATATGCTAATGTTATCGAGGGAGCCTGGGAAGACTAATGGCAAGAGCAGATTCACAAACCTGATTCTTGGTGGGGACCTTGGGAATACACTTTGAGACAGTGCCCTCGAAAGTCTCAATACTGATGTCCTCAAATATAACAGTGCCCTGAGGCAACAGTCTCACATCTGTGGCCACTTCCTTGCCCTATGAGACACACACAGAAACAACCTCCATAAAGCGGTTTGAAACGGCTCAAATTTCACTCAAGTGTTAGAAAGCAATATCTTTTGTATGTTATCAGTGAGTATGAGTTATTAACCAAAGACCAACTGAACATGAATAAGTGTATTTTGCTTTTTAAAAGACATTTCTTCATCACGTTGCTCACGTTTCTTTCTTTAATGGTGAATTCCACATCATCTCCAGCTTGTAGAGCCTCCAGATCTCCTTTAAACTCACTGTAGTGGAAGAAGATCTCCTTCACAACATCACCTCGTTCAATGAATCCAAAGGCCTCCTGCAAGACACAATCATAGGTTTGAAACAAGAAAAAATTTAATGTTCTGAATTATAAGTTAATGCAATGTTCAAATTCAAAAACTTGAAAAAACGTTTAGCAAGTTATTGCTAAACCCACACAACTTCCTTTATTGGCTACTCTAGCAGAATGTTGAGACAAGAGAAGTCTTTTGTCATTTTCCTTCCCACCAGAGGGCAGGAGATCACTATTCCTCACTATAGTGTCTACCAAAAAAAAAAAAAAAAAAAAAAAAAATTTTATTCATTGAATCAGATTCTTACCTTGGTAGCACAAACAACTCCCTGACATCTTGACTGTTTCTTCTTTACCAAAACAATGTTGTGAGCACTAACAGCACCAGTACTGAAACAAAAAAAAAACCATTTCACCATTAAAAAAAGAAGTTCCTTTTTTGAAAATACACCCATTTCAATCAGACACAGTCGAAAACAACTTACTGCTTGTTGGTCTCCATGTAAAAACTAACTTTATCGCCAGTATCTAATGTAACGTTTCCTTCAACATCCTCAGGGGTGTAGGTCAAATAAAACACTTCCTGTGAGAAGATTCAAACCACAAACACTTTCAGAAATAGAAACTGCCACCATGTGCCGTATAAAGACCAGTTTATGAACCACAACTATTAATTACTCTCCTTTTCTTTTGCTTTGCAAAGCTACATCTGTTGCAATCTGGTCTCAAACAAGGAAAGACAAATTACTGTCTCTAAAGTATATGTATAAATGACACTCACCCCGTTTCTCTCATAACACACACTGCCTGTGGGCACTTGGCCAGGTGCGGACTTGCCATCCAAGTGAGAAGGGATAGCTGACACTACCTGAAGAAAGGGGGCGTGCAAATAGACAAGACTGGGTTAGAGGTTGCATTTAGCGAGAGACAGGATCAACAAAACTTGTTTAAAATGTTAAAGAGAAGTTCTGAGTTCCAGGAATTTAATATTTAAGCACATGAATGACAGACTTGATATTGAGAACAAATTAAGATTTGTTTCTCTCATAACTGTATATTAAATGAAGATGAAAGTTCTCCCAACAAGACCACAAAACACAAAGACAATCAAGCTCATTGTGAACCCACACAACACAAAACCTTAGCATCAGTTTGGTTAAGAGAATTGCCATGTTATTCCTAATAACTGAAACCAGTGATTTATGCATTTTTCAGGTCAATATGGATTAAAAATGAGCTCGAAAACCCAACAATGACGGACATTAATGGGACAAGGACAATAAAACACGAAAGTAAAATGTGTTCCTTAACTGGATGAATAAAACCATGCAGCACAGTTAAAGGAGAGGCGTGCAAGTCAGGCCCCACCTGCCCAGAAATTCGCTCTTCTGGCAACATTTCTGCCTTGATTTTTACTAGCTTCACCGCAATTGGTTTGCCAGTGCGTCTATCAGACGACACCTCAAACTCCACATCATCTGAAAAGTGGAGAAACAGACAAAAGATAAGATTAAAAGTCTCAGCTTTCAGTAGCATAAAATGGCATTAGATTTGGTAGGTTTAATTAATTTCCTTTAAACATATCAATCTATCGGTTTTAATGAAGCAATTAAAAATGCCCATTTTATGACTTATTTGAATCAGGAACATATTCAATGATTTGTTGGTACTGAACTTGTCAAAAAAAGGTCATCAAAAGGCTAAATATGCCTTTTTTTTTTAAATTCACACCATTCAGCTACTCATACCTCCGATCTTAAGCTCTTGCAGGTTGCCGTTGTACTGAGAGCAGTGGAAGAAGAGGCGGGCCTGCCTCTCAGAACACTGAATGAAGCCGTATGATGCTAGAAGCTTTTCAACCACTCCCGTCTCACGAATTCCCATGCTTGTTCCATTGGCAAAGCCGCCATGGCCATTATTATGCAGCAGACTGGGGTCAAAACTCATCTATGGGGAATTAAGACATGGGAAGAGTTAAAAATGCTCAATGTTCAATTTTTGACCTTTAGCATTCTCCACACATTCTGCCGCTCCACAACAGATCAGAACACAACAGTGTGGAAATGGTAAAATGGGATGAAACTGGATTTTAAATGCTGCAAGTATAAGCAACTACAAAAAAAGAACAATTTAGAGGGGAAACATTGTCCTAATAATTGGTTGTGGCATATAGGTTTAAGTTTCTGTTCTCAGTCTCTGTCTTGTCTGCTTGAACTGGTTCCCCTGATCAAGTAGATCAAAATACTAAAGAACACACAAATGCAAGTATAATCGTTTTCATTTTAAACCTAGAAATTAAAATTAGTTCATGCACTCAACCCACTTCACACGGACTTATTTATTAGAGAATAGACAAACAGATTCACCACAACATTTAAAGTTAAGACTAGGTCTTTTGAGGAAAACTTCACCCACAACTCAAGTGAACCGTACATGAGCAGACGGCAAGCATGTGGTCAAGAGTTAGACGATCAAAAACAGATTTTATGTACTCAAACTGTAAAGCCAAAAGCTTTACAACTTCTAAACTTAAAGCATGCGGTTACAGTGTCAGGAATTCTTCGTCAGTGAGGACATCAAGCCGGCACACAGTCTTATCGTGCCCACTTACAGATCGCTGATACAAGGGGGTCCGCTTTTGCTTTTTGCCCCCTGATGCGCGAGAGGAATGGCATGAAACTGAGGCGGAGCGGGGGATTGGCTGGCTTGAGGTGGAGGGGGTGGGGGCAGCAACAGGGGCATCAGAGGCCTCCATCTTCAGGTGAAGATAAGGGGTGGTGGGACACTGAGGGGTATAGGAGGGGAGTGGATATTTAAAAATAAAATCAACACACTAGCTAAATGAAGGACTGCCCAACAGGAAGAGCCAATAGATGGCATCAAAAACAACCCTACTGAGAAGTAAATCCTCACTCCAAGAACTGAAATATGTCAACAGGCATCACATCACTGTGATGACCTACATAGGGTAAAACAAAAAAAACAAAAAACAAAAACACAAAGCAGAGACCAAAACACAATCCATATGCCTTTTGTTAAGATTCTAGCAATTACTAGCAGGTAGCTGTGAATGTCATTTGAAACATGAGAAGAGCTTCCTGGAATGACGTTTGGTAAATCTAGTACAGAAACTAGAAACAAATCAGATTTTTGAGTCAAATTTCCAGAACTGATATTAAAGATAAGTTAATGGCTGGCATCTAATTTACGGGAACATTAAAAGACATAGAAGCGATAAACATGTCTGGCTTAAAAGTACTGATATGGCAAGTATGCTTGAATTTTTATCAATCATTTTCTTTGAATAAAAGCAGCCAAAGAATGATAAAAGTAACTCAACCAACAAATTATCACATCTATTACAACAGTTCACCAGTATTATCTTTACACCGTGAAAAATTCCAATGTCATGCTATCAGATCATTTACTTTCACTGCTCCATTCAAGGAGAAACATACATTTTAGTGATGGGTTGACACGATTGTGAAATTTTGCATTAAAACATATAGATGATTTTATTACTACAATCATCTGTAAATCAAATAATTTTAAAATCACAACAAACTTTAAAGTGACAGGTCATCCAAAAATGAAAAATCATCATTACTCACCCTCATGTCATTCCAAGCCCGTAAGACCTTTGTTCATCTTCACAACACAAATTAAGATATTTTGGATGAAATCTGACACTGCATAGACAGCAATGCAACTGACATGTTCAAGGTCCAGAAAGGTAGTAAGGAAAGTGTTAAATTAGTCCATGTGACATCAGTAATTTTATGAAGCTATGAAAAAAAAAAAAGTGTGCAAAGAAAACACATTTATTCAACAATTTCTTCTCTTCTGTGTCAGTCTTTGACATGTTCAAGACGTGTGTGGTGCTACTGACACAGCAGACGGCATTCAGATGTAGAACCCAGATGCACTGCACCTTGTTTGCAATCAGAGAAACACAAAAATACTTTGTGTGTAAAAATATTACTAGCTTCATAAAATTAAGGTTGAACTACTGACGTCACATTGTTTTAATAATGTCCTTACTATCTTTATGGGCCTTGAATGTGGTAGCTGTGTTGCTGTCTATGCAGGGTCAGAAAACTCAAATCTCAATGTGTGTTCCAAAGATGAATAAAGATCTTACAGGTTTGTAACAACATAAGGGTTATTAACCAAATAATTCTGGGGTGGACTATCACTTTAACACTAATTCCCCACCCTGTGCTAGGAGACATGCTTGAGGAAAATCACAATGTATTAGTTTGATGAAGCGACTTGGAATGGCGCTACTAGACTACACAGGAACAACAAATGGTTAGATGACACAGACTCTGACCAGCCTCGACCACTGGGCCATTACATCGAAACAGATACAGGCCTTTACACACCCATAAATGCTTTGATTCACTCAGCGTCAGACAACAAAGCCTAATATCAATTTTCTGCCAATCATACATGGTTCAACAGCAGCCGACTAAATAAACAAATCTATGCTCAGCCACTATATTAGTCTTAATAGAAACAATGTTATTGCCTCTCCACCTCTCATTGCTGCCTGTCTCTACGGCAAGTGATCGAGGCCAGCCTCTAAGCCTGGTGATCAGGATGATGGAGTAAAGGAACAGCGCAGAGAGGGGCGACAGTGGGTGTTTAATGAACGAGTCGAATTCGGGAGAGTGGGGACGGGGGGGTGGAGAACGGATGGCAGGGCACTTACAGATCGGCCGTAGGGTGACAGGCTGAGCCCGACGGGCGAGGTGCTGTTCAGGTCAGCGCTAACGAACGCTGCAGGTGGCGATGCCGGCAAGGTAAACTCGACAAAACCTTTCCAGGGACTACCCATAATTCTCAATTCTCCCATACACAGTGGCCAAATCTACTACACCTGGGATTGATCAGATTAAGCCGTTTTCTGAGTCTAGATTTTATTTTTAAGTCAGCCGTTGTGTTGCAGCTCCTCCCTTCCCTCTCCCCTCTCCTTTTGGTTACACACCCAACAAAACACCTCAGGATTTCTGCAAAGGTGAAGAAAGGAGGGAAGGAGTGAAAATAAACTGAGGGAGAGGCAACAAGAACAGCCAGTGAACAAAGCAGCACAGTAAGGTCAGTCGAGGGCTGTGGGGAGGTGGGTGTTGGGGTGAGGACCCTACAGACAACATGCAAGTGTGTCTCATCTGAACACAAAGTTGGGTCAATGAATACTAAATTCTTTTTAGCAGGGCTTAATTATTACCCCTTACTCTCAGGAAAACGCATATCTGGAATAGTGTTGCCAAACAACTTTTCCCTGTCATGAGGTCACAAACATCAAGTTACATTACACACTGCTACATTATACATATTAGGGATCTGTGCTTGAGTAAAGCTGTGCTAGATTTCCATGTTCACATTCTGAATACAACAAACGACAAAATATGAGGGAAAACCAAAAAACACAAAACTGCAACAGAACTTCATCAGAATAAAATTAAATTTAAAAGGATAGTTCACTACAAAATTGTCTCACTTACTCACTTGTCGTTCCAAATCCATAAGACTTTTAACCATTAGTAGAAAAATAACCGTTTACACGGCATATTTTATTTGGGTCCGAACCGTGGTTCGTTTGTGTCATCAAGCCAGCAGCTGTTTACCCCGTTGCTTAGTAACAATGACGCAGGAGAAGGCAGCAAAATGCATAAAATTGCTCCCTTCACTTATATACATTTAATTTTGAAACAGTTTTGTTTTTAAAGCTTTAGTACATAACGGCACGGCACCTAACATCGGTCTTACAATTATACTGCAAATGCTCTAAAGACCGCTGAAGATGGACAGAAATATACATATACAGCTCTCTACTTGCAGTGCCTCAGTCACGTTCTTCAGGAAAATGAGTGAAACGCACAAACAAATTTTTAATCAAATACGTCATTAATAGTGGTTCACTTCCACGATTTCGTACGATTGCGTTCATATCAGCAGCGAACCATACCCCAGACCACCCCTTTTAAGCAGACCCTGGTATGGTTCGCGGGTGCGCACCTGAGTTCAGGAGACAGCGTTCACATCATCCAAACGTACCGAACTTGGACATCAATCGAAGCTGGGTTCGCACCAAAAGTGCTAGTGTGAAAGCACCCTTAAAGAGAAGTCTCACAATTTGGAACAACATGAGGGTGAATCATTTTTATTTTTGTGTGAACCATCCCTTTAATTCTTTAAAACCTCTGTTCCAAAACCTACAGAGCTGCCTACCTAGGCAGCACTGTAATGAATTACAGGAAACAGAGGAGAAAAACAAATCCGTTCAAGAAAGAGTATAATAAAAATACCAAATTTAAAAATTTCATACCAAAAATACACTATATTGCCAAAAGTATTGGCACACCCCCTTCTAAAGAAGGGGTATGACTACTTTATTAATTTCCATGAGTACTAATTTTAATGTTTAAGCATAAAATTATATTACAGGGAACTGTGTCCTCCTAATTTTATAGCAAACATTTGGACAGAACCCTTCTACTTTTTGAAGTAGTCAAACCTGTTCATTAGAAGGGGGTGTCCTATAAAAATATCCACATAAAAGGTAAACTTTTTTTTTAGTTATTCTATTATTTAGTTTTACATATTTTACATTTTTCTTAGCATTACTAGCTAGCTTAGCAAGATGAGACTGAGCTATAAACGGCATGGGCAACTGACCCTTCGCAAAAACCCATCCTCCTATGCTACTGTTGAAATGTCCAACAAACAATGCCGCGTTCAGAATGCCTTTTATTTCAACTGTGAAAAGATGTCAATACACACAATTTCTCAAGTTTAATTCCACCAAAGTTTATCTACTCTCCTATCTGATTTGTTTGTCAGAAAAAAACGGAATTTGGCAATCAAGCCGTTTGTGAAGGGTCAATTGGCCCGTTTTGGCATACTGTATATTTCAAAGGAAAGAAGAATTAGTAAGCAGAATTTTTCATTAGATAAAGGAAAAAAGTTGGAGGAGTGTCTGGCAAAGCTTACCTTGTTCTGTTGTCTTGGAAGGCTGTAATGATTTGGACCAATCAATCACTTAATCGATGCTTCAGACTTGGTTCACACATGCGCACACACACTTGTAAGGTTTGCCTTTCTGGCACACGTTCTAATTACAAAAAGTTGCAAAGAAAATAAAAGGACAAAAACCAAAACAAAAAATAAAAATGTTCAAATAAAAAGGCAAGTGCAGGTGTATGAACACTGCTTTTGAAAAATTGTGAACAGAAATATAACAGAAAAACTGGGGGAACAGAGGGGGGGGAAAAAAAGATCAGGAAGGGATTCGGTCTGCACTTGACAGAAAGAAAAAGGTCAAAACTGAAAAGACTAGCAGACAGCAGCCCTCTCCGCACCCCAGAGGAGGACGAGGTGCGGGGAGGATGAGGAGGGCTTGGTGCAGCGTTGGGACGTGTGCTTTTTCAAAGCTGTTGAGTAGGCACAAACTTCTTGTCTCAGATCAGGTCTCGCCTTTGCTGTTAACGTTGATGGTTGGTTGCTACGCTCGTTGCGGCCTGGTACTGTTTATTAAATCTTTGGTTTGCTCGTTTGGTTGTGTCGTTTCACTTTAGTTTCTCTCGTTTGTAGCAGTGCAGTTCTTCGTCTTGGTCTTCGTCTTGTCTTCAGAGTTGTTGTACCGCTGGGTCGTTTTGGGGATGTTCGTTATGTTTTCTTTTTCCTTGACGTTTCTTCTGACTGATCGATGATCTGAACTTGAAGTAGGTTTCAGATGGTACAAAAATCAATTCGGTTTCACTTCATACTGTTTGAGGGGGAGGAAAAAAAAAAACAAAAACAAAGGATATTAGATCATACAGATAACTTACACATTAAAAGCATTTACTCCAACCAAAAAAGTATATTAATCTAATTCAGGTATAGATTTATCAAACTAATTTTCCCCCGTCCCACACTCCCAATGTAAGATTTAACACAAATCCCCTCAGCCACATTCATTTAATGTGCTTAAAACACCATGTTACTCTCCTGTTGATACACAAGCCTAAAAATAAAGTTTCCTCAGCAGCCTCATGCACAGAAGAGCAGCTGACTGAATACACACATGAGGATCAACAAGTCTCAGCGTGAACCAGCAGTTGGCTGAGTATTTATGGAATACATTCAATTCTAGCGGTCAACAACTGCAGATATCCAGCATGCCAATCATTCAGTTCCCTCCGGTCTGTTACACATGAGATGGGCGGATCAAAAAGCTTGATATATAGGCCAGTTCATTACTTGCTTTGACGGATCAAGTACAGGCTTAAAATCTTACCTAGCCAACCAATTTTATTTTGCAAGTCGCAATGAAACAAGTAGGGAAAGATATTTTGTTCCACATTGTGTTGTACATCCAACTGTAAAGGATTTTTTTTTTTTTTTTAAATAATACATTTAATAAAAAAGTAGGGACTTGGTTCCATGCATTCGTTGTTGACAGGATTTGCAGATGTGTGTTGCACCCAAAAGTGGAGGCACAGAAATTGTTCTCAAACAGACTCATCAACCTTCAAGTAAGAATGGGTTCATTTGTACATTTATTGAGTTTGGCTTTTGATTTCATCTGCATTCAGCTATTTTTAGCTGTACAAATTAGCTTGTTTCGCGGTTTGATATTGCAAATTGGTGTCATATTTTAATGTATTATCTTAATTATGAACACCCTGGTTTGTAGTGCAAACAGTTTTACCATTTACTACACATCGTTATTCTTCTAGTTATTTCCCTATAGTGGATAATGAACCGGAAGTCTCACCCATAGGCTTATGTCCACATTGAAAAGAAAGTGGATAATTTGCATTTAGAAAACAGACAGGGTGAATTTTCAGTTCATGCCGACTTTAAAAATAGTGTGGAGAAGAGAACTACTTCACTCTATGACCTTCAAAAAAAATAAGCAGTACAAGATAAACAAACCTCGAGAGAACATTGTGTGCCTAGCTTATTTACAACCTCAAGGTTTCAGTGAGAATTAAATGGATAATTTAGTTTAATAATAAAATATGTGTTACTTTATGGCCATAGATGTTTCATAGAAAGTAGTATGTTTGGAATTACCAACCGAATACCAAGATTTCACGTGAATTTGTACAATGATTCAGATGAAGGTCTTAATCATAACGTAAGATAGTATAAATTAATTTGCAAAAATGTAAATGGTGCGTTTTCCTAACCTTTCATCAATCAGCCATATTCGCGGCACTGAGCGTAAACAATGCCACCAAACCGAACAAAACGTGCATATTTTGCAGATTGTTGCTGCTGAAAATGGTCAATTATTATACAATATAATTAATTAAAACGGGAAAAACATTTGGAGTACTATAGACTGCCAAAACCTATAACAAATCAAGGAAAAGTGTGCAAAAACTGAGGAGCAAAAGGTGTATGTGGTTGGCCAAACTGAACCAGGATTTCCAGGGCAAGAATCTTAACATTCATGATTGTTCTTATTTTCAGTCAGGTAGGTAAAATATTAGGCTAATATCTTAATACTGCTCATAAATGTTTACCACCTATTAACTTTAGTTTGTCAAAATATTGCACCTTTTCCTACTTACTAAGTCCTTCTCTATATGATTTAGCAGCTTCCACCCAGTTTTTCCATTGTTTAGAGAGCATAAATTAGCGGAACATTGTATTCAGTAGTACATTAACGTGCAATGTGTGCTGTTGTTTACGCCAGAGCATCACAAAAATGACTACGCATCTGGGTAACTGACCAAACCGTGACGCCAGAGCAAACCTTATAGTTACACATTTTCATAAGTGTAAGGGAATATTCATATTGGGCTGAACTAACCCATTTAAAAAAGAAAAAAGAAAAAAATTATAACAGTGGAAGAGGAAAATCTGTGGAAAAACAAGTGATTTGATCCCGCCTACAGTGCACACGTTTCTAGACACGTCGACACCCCCGAGCGCGTGCTGCTCAGCTGCGCTTGACAGCGACTCAAATTTACAAATCACAAGCTGCGAAGTATGTTAGGACCCCCGTTCTTCGTTCTCGAGTTAGGTTTCGTTAAAAAAAGCGAAACTGTAAATTTCTCCAGCATACATAAATGACAAAATGAGGACGTGAAACTATGTGACGCAAGCAGCGCTTGAGCAACAGCTGGGAGTGGATCCATCTGGAGCTCATCCAGAGACAAAATCACTAGCGATGCCTTTTCAGACAACAAATCCGACACATGCTACTCCTGAGTATATTACAAAGCGTACTGGAAGGATGAAGAACAACAAATGGTTAATAGTAGAATTTAGGGCGTTTCAAATCAAAACGAGAGAAAATGACCGTTCCCAACCTGTTTCGATTAAAAGTATTTATCAATTGTTCAATCTGACCTGGAAATCATAAAAATGGCTTTCGTAGGAAATCATTTTACCAAAAGCTGCTCTTACAAAGAACAGTTTCTTTCATAAGAAACTATGTAGCAAAATTTAAGCAGAAACGTGTATATTCTCTATAAAATTGCTTTTGTTTTTGATCTTTGAGTTTCTCGGCCGTACAAAAATCACAATTTCCAAATTCCACGATATTTCTAGGTCATCATGACCATGAAAATACTTCTTTTAGTAAGAACTTGTTTGGAAAGCAAGTAAACTTTTTTCCTGTCCTGAGAAAACGGGATTTTGTTGTTTAACTCAATTTACTAAGTGTCGAAAAAACGGGATAAACGATGATCCAGTCGGGCTTAAAATAAATCACTCAGCCCGACAACAAAGGCACACGGCGGCGTCTGTCGGGTCACGCTGGGCCGCCGCTGCCGCGTTGGAGCCTCGACTAGCGGCTCATTTCTTAATAACTGACGTTTACACAACATCTCCCATGACGGGTGTGGCAGACAAATAAGTAGGTCTTTTATTGTTTAAAACGACTCCTCCATTATAACAGTGCTTAAAGCGCTGGCTAACATGCTAAACCGCTAGAGCACACGCAGAGGAAACACTGCCCCCACCCTAAACCGTTTAACTCTTCAAAAACACGCAGGAATATTTAGAGCGAATGATATAAATGCAAACGTCGGAGGCTTAAATGTTCATACAGCCGTGTAAGAGTTACGTGACATCGCAACATTTAATAAATATTGAAGAAAACTCACCCCAACAGCTTTCAGCACTGTCACCAGCGCCGCCATAAGCAGCACGGCACATTACGTAGTGAGGAGCTGTGCGAACTCTCGCGATATTAAAACACTACCGTGTGAACTCTGGGGGACACGCCACTGGGTCAGAGGTCACAATTAAGTAACTAATTCACTTTACTCTGTAAACTACAGCTAACAGTGTTAAATTTTAATATCAGATACTGACAGAGATTTTAGGTGACCCTTGGACTTTCTTGTATTCGATTTTCTTAAATCCCCACTAACTAAAAGTATCAACAAAATCATGTTTTTAATGTGGTTTATGGGCATGACAAACGTTAATACTATTTCTTTAGTAAACTGTATTTTTATACTTTGGAGATCCATGGTATTCCACAATATCTGTACATTTATTAAAATATGGTATTACCATTTGATACCACATGGCTGATTACATAAGTAATAGGTGTCTTTGGATGAAAGTGCCTAATATCTAATATCAGAGAACAAAGTACAAAGTATGCATTGTGCCCTTGAGTGATGCACTTGGATAGGATTCATGAAAAATAGTCTTGGTGGAATTTTTTATTAGAAAATAATAAATATTATTGTCAGACCTAATCAACAGCTTTTGATAAAAAAAAAAAATATATGAAAAATGTTTACAGGTTCAAGAAGTTTTATAAAAGTGACAACAACATGGTCACAATGAAAGAGACTATGCTTTCTAACACTTAAAGGGATACTAAAATGAAAATTTTGTCATTAATCACTTACCCCCATGTCGTTCCAAACCTGTAAAAGGTTTGATCGTCTTCGGAACACAATTTAAGATATTTTGGATGAAAACCGGTAGCTTTTTGACTGTCCCATTGACTGCCAAGTAAACAACACTGTCAAGGCCCAGAAACGTATGAAAGACGTTGCCAAAATAATCCATCTGCCATCAGTGGTTCAACCATAATTTTACGAAGCTACGAAATACTTTTTGTACGCAAAGAAAACTAAAATAACGACTTTGTGTTGTGGCTGACACAGAACAGCGTATGCTGTTTACGTCCAGTGGATACTTTCCAAAATAGTGACAGAGTAGACAAATTGTTGACTAAAGTCGTTATTTTTGTTTTCTTTGCGTCTTTCATACATTTCTAGGCCTTGACAGTGTTGTTTACTTGGCAGTCAATGGGACAGTCAAAAAGCTACCGGTTTTCATCCAAAATATCCTAAATTGTGTTCTGAAGACGATCAAACCTTTTACGGGTTTGGAACAACATGGAGGTAAGTGATTAATGACAAAATTTTCATTTTGGGGTGGAGTATCCCTTTAATAACACAAATAACACTTAATGTACTCTGCACACTGATATTTTACGGTTTTAATCCAAAAATTGTACCTAATCTAAATAAAAAGAACAAGTATGATCACATTATGGGAATATGAACAACTTGAATCATAAGGCACTTTCCATGGCACTGTTTTCCAGTTGAGGGACAGAAGTGTGGATGTAACACTGACTGTTGAGAAATGCAGTCTATGGTAAGAATCCACCATCTTTCATGTTCAGGTTCAGTGAATGGTCCTTTGATTGCTCAATATTATAGTATTCTCTTTAAATGAGCCAATAAAACACGAAACAGCCAAACATCACCCAGTGACTCGCCCAGTTTAGCTCCGACCACTTTTGAATGGTGTGACTGGCCATGTAACCCTGTGTGGAAACAAAACATTGTGATTAAGCAACACTAACTAATGGAATTGCATAGGTTTTTATCAGTAGCTGATTATTTATATTAGAATAAAATTATATTTTTAAATTGCATATGCACATAAAAATGCTCACCTCCTCAGCATGCATGCTGTCCATTTCAGAGTCAAACAGTGATCCCAGATATGTCAGATGGAATATTGACATCACACTGAAGAACAGATTAACACCATACACCCACACTGTCTACAAAAAAAAACAAAAAAAACAAACATCAAAAATACAACTCTATAAAGAATGGAAATCTATAAACTAAAGATCTCATATAGCACAAACCACAAAAAAGTTATTATCATGAATTCAGCAGATTCTGCAGTGCAGGACAGATTACCTTCTTATTTTGGTGATGGCAGTCATTTGGACAGCGCTTTGACAGTATACAAGCACTGAAAATAACCGTCAACCGTTTTCTCAGAACTGTAAGAGGAAACAAGACAGTATTTGAGTCCTGTTGGCTAGGCCAAATGATGTGACATCTTTCATAGATGTTAGAATTTCCTACTTACTGAAATGTGTGCCATGAACCTAATTAACTTATTCTATCAAGGCGGTTTTAATTTTAATGATGGCAAACATGTATGAATGAACTAAAATGATTGTTTACCATGTTCAACATAAGTGATGAATCCCAAAGACAACAGAACGGCCCCCAGATGAAAGCTGAGACCCTGGCAAACAACATATAATTAATTAATTGAATTAGTTAATTACAGAAAACATACTACCATCTTAAAGTTCGGAGTCAGTGAGGTTTATTTTTTTAAGTTACAACTTTAATGCAGCAAGGATGCATTAAATTGTTCAAAATGACTGTAAATACATTTATAATGTCATAAAAGATGTCTATTTAAAAAAAAGTTGTTCTTAAAAATATTAAGCAGTTGTTTTTAGCACTTATAATAAAAATAAATGTTTCTTGAGCACCAAATCAGCATACTGGAATGATCATATGACACAGAACACTGGAATAATTGCTGCTGAAAATTTAGCTTTGCCATTACAGGAATAATTTGCATTTTAATATATACACTACCAGTCAAAAGTTTTTGAACAGTAAGATTTTTCATGTTTTTTTTTTTGAAGAAGTCTCTTCTGCTCACCAAGCCTGCATTTCTTTGATCCAAAATACAGCAAAGACTGTGATATTAAGAAATATTTTTACTATTTAAAATAACTGCTTTCTATCTGAATATATTTTAAAATGTAAATTATTCCTGTGATCAAAGCTACAGTTTCAGCATCATTTCTCCAGTCTTCAGTGTCACGTGATATTTTAGAAATCATTCTAATATGCTGACTTGCTGTTCAAGAATTTTTATTATCATAATCATCAGTACAGCTATGTACACTTTTTCAGGATTTCCTGATGAATAGATCCTGATGAAAGACCCAAAGATCAGCAGTTATCTAAAATTAATTCTTAATCAGCAAGGATGCTTTAAATTGATGAAGTATGATGATGAAGACATTTATAATGTTACAAAAGATTTCTATTATTTCAATAAATGCTGATCTTCTAAACTTTCAATTCATCAAGAAAACCTGAAAAAAAAAATCTACTCAGCTGTTTTCATCATAATAAGAATAAATGGATCAAATAAATGCAGGCTTGTTGAGCAGAAAAAAAAAAAATACTGGTAGTATATATTAGATAGAAGACGTGTTATTATAAATTGTAATAATATTTCACAATATTAGCTTTGCTGTATTTTGGATCAAATAAATGTAGCCTTGGTGAACGTAAGACCTCTTTAAAAATCATTTTTAAAAATCTTAACCTAAATTTTTGAAAATGTGTGTAAATGAATTTGGAGTCAATGTCCTACATTAACCACCAGAGGTCTCCACTTAACTACAATCCCTTGAATTAAGCGTTAATCACTGATATTTATCTTAGTTCAGTGATCCATTACTATACATTTACATACTAATTGGGAAAAAATAAATCTTTTTCCGACTTTTTGCTAATTTCTGCCAGAATTAGCAACTAAATTAAACCCATCACTACAACCCCATCCTTCCTCTGAAACGGACCCTTTTTTGGGTTCTTTTTAGAACCCAAAATAATTCACATTCTCAGTATATATTTTATACTTTTTTAACTGCTTAAAAAAAAAAAAAAAAACCACACATTACCCTAACATGGACATTTTGATGCATGGACACCTAAAATACTTCCAGCTGTTATTCGTATATATTTATATTCCTAAAGGTCAAACTGTTAATACAGCATGAATGATTTGATCTTAGCTACAGAGTGAGTTACAACCTAACAAGCACAACTACAATAGCTTACTAGGGTGACAAGGCATAAGCTGCCAGGGTAGGCAGCTGTGATTGAATTATCTATCCACACCAGCTGTAGACAGCAGCTTAAATCTGGGTCATGGTGTTCTGAGATAAGAAACCATCTTCATCCAAGCTGTCATGTTACAGGGAAACTGTTTTCTGGATCAGGTGTTTTTTTTTACCCTTACACAAACTCAAATCTGTTTAAACAGATGGTACCTGATTCTGTGCCAAAAAACCTTCGTAAAATGTTAATAACCAGAGAGCTGGAAATCATACTTACATGTAACAACGCACTGGCAGTGTAGGTCACCAATATGGCAGGAAAAGTGCCAAGTTTGAGCGCACTTTTAAAGACATCTGTGTGTTAAAATGTACAGGGAACATTTATATGAATGCATAACATGTATATATGCATCTATAAACCAGAATAAATACACATACATGCGTTAAGCCACTTAGACATGGGCAGATTCCAAGAGGTAACCACTTCCACCATAGACCTCGGCAATTCCACATTCATAGGTTTAGCTACTGCAATATCCCTTTAAAATGAGAAAATGTCACATTAGGTCTTAACAATGCTGTTATCTAACAACAAAAGAGACCAAATGCATGAGTATGTACCATTTGATGTGGTCTTTGTGCTCAGAGAATCCAGCTCCAGCCATCACAGTGGTTGTTTCACTCAAGTAGCTGACAAAATAATTGCTGAAGTGGAAGGACACCGCATTTTCATAAGCATGAAGCCACCTGAGGACAAAAGGCCAATAAAAACAATATTGAACTGAAAATGAAATAAACATTCAAGCTAGCCATTTCATTTCCTCTGGATATGCAATCCCAATGGGGGAGGGAGTGATAGAGGGAAAAGCAGCTCACCTACGTGGAAGTCCGTCACCGTAGATGGGAATGAAGTATGGAAAGAGATAAGGAGCAATACAGTTGGAAATAACCAGGCAGAACTGACTTCTCAGAAAGCTCAGAGCAATCTTCCCAAACCAGCCAACGCTCTGCAGGAGATAGTAGGATAGTTACTGTATAGCAGGCTCTCTGCTGATGGAAACGTTCTCAGCACAAATAAAGATTATCTTCTCTTCATCAAAGAAACAATATTTTTCCAATTTAACATTCAGCATGAAAAACACATCCAATTTATTTGAAATGTCAATATCTGCATATGCTCATGAAGACACTTTCTGAAAATTGCTTAAGCTCTATATGAATACACTAGCTTAGACACAGATGGTAAGTAATATAACTTTATTTATATAGGACCAAAAACAATGTTTACAAAGAAATTTAAATATATATTGATAACATTGTAAAGTTTGGGGTCAGTGAGAATTTGAAAGAAGATCCATATAAAAAATAATAATTACAATGTGACACTGAAGGCTGGATTGATGTTGAAAATGTATGTTTGAGCACAGTAATAAATTACATTTTAAAATATATTCAAATAGAAAACATGTTACTGTTTTAGCTGTACTTTGGATAAAATAAATGCAGTCTTGGTGCTAAAAAAACTTTTGATTAATAGTGTATTTTTAAATATTTTTATATTTGAATAAAACTAAAATAATTTGAATACATTTTAGCACCATTACTTTAGTCTTTAGTGTCATGTGATCCTTCAAGAAATCATTTTAATAGACTGATTTGGTGCTAAAGAAACATTTCTCAGTATTATCAATGTTGAAAACAGATGTGCAACTTAATATTTAGATTTTTAAAAACTGTGATACATTTAATGAATAAAAAGAACAGAATTTGAGATGTATTTTTGTTATCAAAATATATATACTGTCATCTTTGAACAATATAATGAATTCTTGCTGAATTAAAGCATACATTTTTTTCCAAAAAAAAAAAAAATCATAATGACCCCAAACATTTAAATACTAGTGTATATGAAATAAAGTATACACTACCAGTCAAAAGATTTGTAAATTTTATTCAAGTCTCTTCTGCTCACCAAGCCTGCTTTTATTTGATCCAAAATACAGCAAAAGCAGTAATATTGTGAAATATTTTGAGATTTAAAATAAAGGTTTTCTATTTTAATACATTTTAAAATATAATCATATTATCAAAGCTAAATTTTCAGCATCATAACTCACATGATCCTTCAGAAATCATTCTAATATACTGATTTGCTGTACAAGAAACATTTATTACTAGTAGTAGTATTATTATCAATATTTAAACAAGTTACTTTTATTTAGCAAGGATGCTTTAAAGTGATGATAAAGACATTTATAATGGTACAAACGATTTATTTTTCAGATAAATTCTGTTCTTCTGAGCTTTCTATTTTTCAAGAAACCTCAACAAATTCTAACCAGCTGTTTTTAACATCATAATAATGCTAAATGTTTTTTGAGCAGCAAACCAGAATATTAGAATGATTTCTGAAAGATCACGTGTCTGAAGTAATGACGCTAAAAATTCATTTATTTTATTAATTTATTTTAAAAAGTAAAAATATTTCAAAATTGTATAGCTTTTGCTGTACTTTGGATCAAATAATTGCAGGCTTGGTGAGCAGAAGAGATTTCTTAAAAAAAAAAAAAAAAAAAACTGTTGAAATGAAAAAGATAATAAAGGCTAAAAATAAGACAATAAAACTATGATTATTATTATTTTTTTAATGTATTTACCATTTTGCGCCCATTAATTGCATCTGCGTAGCGGGTGAAACTGATCCATGGCCCAAAGATGACAGTTCCCGCAAAGCAGAGGTATCCCATGAACTCCAGCGGGGAGGGAAAGGAAGACACAATGCCTCGATCAAGGTCAAAAGCCAGAGAGATGGCTTTCATGGCCACCACCATCTGAGAGCCTGGACACAACCCAAAAAGGCCATACAGGACATGTGACGCCATAATGAGTGTCATTTGATGAAATTACGTGGCAATAAAAATTAAGCTTGAATAAAATTTCATTAAGACACACCTCTCATCTTATGCCAGGTCTCTGCATCTATCATGTGTAGCTCCCTACATAAAAGAGACAAAATGTGTGACCAATTGTGATTGTGCATCCCAAAGAGTTTTCCTATTTGAACCAGTTTTCTATATTCATTAGGACCTATCTATAAAATGCAGTTGTGTGGAAGTGGATGACAGACCCCATCAGCATGTAAATGAGGATGACGACAGAAAGGAAGACTCCTCGGCTGCTGGAGTTTATGCTCAGGAGCAGGATGAGGTAGCAAAGGAGGCACAGGATAATCACCCACATCATATGCAGCTCAAAGAACACGTACAACACGTACAGGCCACCCGCCAGCGAGCTCAGATGCTTCACATGACATGAGACACCTGTCAAAAAGGGAGACAGCATCAGCATGCCGCATCAAGACGCAACAGATGGGCCCATTCAGCAACATGAGTTAGATATAACAAGATCAAGTGTAAAAATCTTCGCTACAACGAGCTTGTTGTGAAACAGATGACAAAAAGCATTGATGTTAGCCATACAAGAATCAACTGTGCCACATTGCCATCCTTTGGGAGAAGACTGTGTCAGTTGAACAGGTGTTTGAAAGCTGGTGTTGTGCGTGATGGACTCACCTAGTCTGCAGATGACCCGACACAGCAGGCAGACGAGCAGAAGCTGCCAGACCTGCTCTAAACCCTGCTGGGCAGTGGGCAGCACACAGCCCTCTGCTAGAGCCTGCAGGAACTCCATACGCCCGAAGGAATCCATCATAAAGTCCCTGGAATGCTGTTACACACAGATGGGGTCTAGAGAGAAAAAACAGAGTATTATTTTATTGTACGATTATTGGATAGGTTTATCACAGAGCTCAACAATAAGGGTGGCCTGGGGCTAGTGTGAGACTATTTCGGGCCATTTGATGAAAATGTCACTGGAGCTAATCTGCCATTGCTGCATTATCACAAAATCTTATATTTGTTGACCTTGAATGAGTTTTTATGCCTTGCAAAGAATACAGGCTCTTGTGATGCTGTGATTTTTGTTGCAAATGTGCTGATTTAAATGTGACAACAATGTAACGTTATCTAGCTTATCTATGACATCAGTTGTTCCAGTTGTAATTTTATGAAGCCATGAGAATAGTTTGTCAGCAAAGAAAACAAGACTGACATGGAAGAGAAGAATTTGTTGAATAAAGTCATTATTTTTGTTTTCTTTGCTCACAAAGTATTCTCATATCTTCATAAAATTAGAGCTGAACCACTGATGTCGCATGGACTATTTTACAATGTTCTTTCTACCTTTCTGGGCCTTGAACATGTCAGTTGCGTTGCTGTCTATGGTGGGTCAGAAAAGTCTTGGATTTCACCAAAAATATCTTAATTTGTGTTCTGAAGATGAACGAAGGTCTTATGGGTTTGGAATAGCATGAGGGTGAGTAATTAATGAAAGAATTTTCCTTTTTGGGTGAACTGTCCGTTTAAGTTCTGGCATACTTTCGCTAAAAATAAGATTTATTGGCTTTTGTGGTAAAAATCAGTCACTAGATTGTTCAGCAAAATTGTGTTTACGAATATATGTCATAATAATTCATATTAATCATGTACTTCATTTATTTACTTATTACTAAATATATTACACCACCAGTCAAAAGTTTTTGAACAGTAATATTTTTAATGTTTTGAAAGAGGTCTCTTCTGCTCACCAAGCCTGCATTTATTTGACGCAAAGTACAGCAAAAACAGTAAACTTTTGAAATATTTTTACTATTTCAAATTTCTGATTCCTATTTCTATTCCCCCCAAAGTAAAACAAAAATATACTGACTGAGCTTTTGAACGGTACAGTATAAAACTTAGCTTTGATAACAGGAATAAGTTATATTTTAAAAATATTCCACAATTTTACTGTTTTTTTCTGCTGTACTTTGAATCAAATAAATGCAGGCTTGGTGAGCAGAAGAGACTAAAAATCATTAAAACTTGGTTCAAAAACTTTTGACTGGTAGTGTATATACTTAATATTACAATAGGATTTATTTTTATTTTATTTTATTTATTATTTTGCTTATAAGATATCTTTTACATAAAAAAAAAAGTCAGGTAAAGTAAATATCTGAACTACTGAGCAAGCAGGGGGAAAAAATCATTGTGCTACATCTAATTGCTGAGACAGACGGGGGCATAGCATTCTGGAATGACCTTTTCAAATTCTCCCGACTCCTGCATGAAAACTGGGTCAATCTGTGTCCATTTAACAGCCCTTTCATTCCTAAATAAATATTATATATTGCAGGTGTATGAGGAAGAGACGAGCTTTACCTCTACTACATCACTATCTGAGCTGGCGTGTGATTTACTAGCAGGACGTTTTTATCCGTATAGGAATGGTGTTTGATTACAGTTCCTGCCTCTTGTACACATGCAGCCATTGCATCTTGGAAAACGAGCATTATTAGTATTCATCAAAATTTGTGAACTTCAGACGGCGGTTTGAAACCCAACTAGATTGCTAGATTACGAAGTAAGAGCTCACTGCTTGCACTTCCACGCGATTCTTACCGATCTCCAGGAGCACACAAGTATCCTGCGCTACAACAGCACACCCGGAAGTAGGATGAGACTTTTTCCAGTGAAATGTGTCGTCCAGCTTATCCAGGTGTCCTTTCCATTCCGTTAGCACGACCATAAACATCTGTAAAACTCAGTACACAGACGTAACCTCTGTAGTGTTATGAACATCCCGAAGTTCAACCAAACTTGACTCCAGCGTGCTGCGTTCAGTTCACTTCCTCCGCAGAGCCGGTGGAGGTGCTGGAGTGCCTGTGATTTATGATGGGAATGCACCGATAATCCATTTAATGCCTTTTCTGTTTTGCTTTTGATTCATTTATGATCAAACCCATTCAAAAGTCATTTGGAAGTCCTGATTCAAACTGCGCTTCTTCTCTTATCTTTTTTCCTCTGCATCCTGATGTTCTTGAAATGACTCAGGATTGAGATTTATTTTATTATTATCTAGTGCAATTGGATTGCTCATTGTTTTTGCTTATTGAAGAACGTCTGTTTATGTACCATATATTGGAGATGCTGGGCTAGTTATGTCAGGAAAAAAAAAAAAAAAAGAGTGGGCACCTCCATAAGGGTGTGGCCAACTATTTTTAGCTGTACAAAACAGCTCGTTTTGCTGCTAGATGCAAAATAAGTGCAAATTAGTGTGTCTTACCATATTATTTTAATGTATTATATTAATTATGCACAGTTTTACCTTTTAATGCATGCTATTCGCTAATGAACCAGTAGTCTCACCCATACGTTACAGTTAAAGGTGTATACAGTTTTTATAAATGTCAGGTTTTTGTAGTATAATAATACCTAATGATATATTGATGTTATCCTTTTTTGTGGTATATTCAGTCACGTCAGTATAATGGTACATAAAAGCCTAAAGTAACATACATAAGACTGATTATTACATTTTTTACTGCTGCAGTCACAAAAGGTCAATGTTCAAGAAACGTTTATTTTTCTTTTTTATTTATGTTTTTTATATTCAAAATTGACCTTTAAAAACCCAATCCCAAGATGGTCGAAACGAAAAGGTGTTTCAGTAAGTTATTAGTCCAAACTGGTATTTCACGTAAGCAAAATAGAAATCAGTTCGCCTGAGGACGTAACCATAGCAACAGCTGGGGGGTACCCCCCTCCCCCCAAAAAATTTGTATGTATGTATCTATATTTATTTAATATTATAGGCTGCATTTCAATATTCATATTTAGTTAAAAAAAAAAAAAATAAATAAAAACTGCTGTGTGTAAGTCGATCTGAAAATGATTAAGTTGCACAGTGAAACACAAGCTAGCCTAGAGCAATAAAAAAACATAATACAAAATAAAGTTCTTTAAATAAATAAATCGCAGGCACTAAATAGAACAATATGCTTGTTGAGTCATGCAGCATGTAATTCTTTTGAATCGTTTAATCGAGGAATAGCTTTGATGAATTACACCCACACAATTAAAAGCATTTTCACGGTTTGTATGTTATTTTTAGGTGGTGCGTCTCCTGCTATGGTTGATTTAGGGTTGCACTGTTAACTCTCTTCAAGTGAGACACAGGAACACCGTGACACTTGTTTCCATGGTAATTGTTCATATGACACTGGACAAGCCAGCTCAGTCTAAATTTAGTTCCTATATGCAATACTCCTGTCTTGCGTTCTCTGGAAACCCTTTGCAATTGTAAATGTCACTGGCTGCATCGTCAGTTGAAAGCAACGTCATAAAGGTGAATATTCATGTTCATTTAATCATGATGAAAATCATAATTAAACGTAGGGACGATATAATAGTTCATTAAGGTACATGCCAGTATAACACAGGAACAATAGGAAGAAGATGCATTTCACAGCATCTCAGAAAAGAAAACCCTTCATAAAGGCTGATGCGCAACTCCCTATAATATATTATTCTGTTAATATATATATTAAAAAAACAACCCAAAAAAAAGAGTCAAACCAAGTGAAGATTTCTAATTGGACAAAATGATGAAGCAATTAGACATCACCCTCCAGCTGAGAAAGTGTAGTTACAGTTGCTGTGCGCTGGATGTCACACTTTTCACTACCAAAGGATTTGCACTTCACAACGTTATGTATTATTATTTTGAAGTGGAAACAGTTTTCCACTTACATTTCCACTTGTATTTTTTCATTATTTTTTTCATTTATTTTATTTGTATTTGAGTTATGTGTTATTTTGTTCTAATTTTATTTCTTTATTTTATGTAAGCTAACTGGTTGGTGTTTGTTAATGAGGATAATATCGTGGAATTTTATCTTGTGCCAGTTTATATTCTTTACCCGGATGCACGGCCATTCTGGCGATATTTGGATGTAAACAACAGCATGGATTGCACGTATGTACTACTGAATACATTGTTCTCCTAATTTGTGCTGTAAACCACGGAAAAACATGTGAAAGCTGCTAAATCATGTAAAGAAAGACTTAGTAAATAGGAAAAAGGTGCAATATTTAAACAAACTAAAGGTTACAGGTGGTGAAGATACGAGGAGCATTATTTAAGATATTAACTGAATATTTCATATTTCATCTGACCGGAAATGATAAGAAGATAAGAAGAGATAAGAAGATTCTTGCCCTACAAATCCTAGTTTGGTTTGGCCAACCACAAAAGCCTAATGCCTAATGCCCTGTACAGACGTACATTTGCAGTGTAATAGACTGCCAAAAGTTATAACAAATCAAGGAGAAGAGTGTAAACAACTGTCTGAGGAAAAGAAGGCATTTGTGGTTGGCCAAACTGAACTAGGATTTCCAGGCCAAGAATCATGACACTAGTGTTTATTCTTAAAATTTCTGTTCAGGTAGGTGAAATATTAGGCTAATATCTCAATTAATACATATCATTACCTTTAGTTTGTCAAAATATTGCACCCTTTCCTGCTTACTAGGTCGGTCCTTCTCTATATGATTTAGCAGTATCCACGCGTTTTTCTCGTGGTTTAGAAAGCATAAGTAGTACATTAACCGTGCAATCAATGCTGTTGTTTACATCCAAGTATCTCCAATATGGCTGTGTATCCAAGTAACTGACCAATCTTTGCAAGTGCAAACCATCTATAGCGGCTAATGAACCGGAAGTCGGTTAAGATATTTAAATGGTTTGAATTTAACATTTAAACATGCAGATTTTCACTTTTAAAAGATATTATTTTATGGAATGGAGTTGTGTGGATAACTTGTTCATTATTGTGATGTTTTTTTTGGATGTTTGGACTCTCATTCTGGCAGCACCCATTCACTGCAGAGGATCCATAGGTAAGCAAGTGATGCACTGTTAAATTTCTCCAAATCTGTATCAATTAAGAAATTCATTTAGATCTTGAATGGCCCGGGGGTGACAAAATTTCAAGCAAATTTAAATTTTCAGGCGACTATTCCTTTAACCTACGACTTAAATTTCATCTGGCCAAGTCCAACTCTTTCCTTGTAGTTCTGCCGATCTATACACCTGGGGATTTGAGCTAAGGTTTGTTCCCAGCAGCTAAACCCACGTAACCATCCCCCACTATGACCCATATGAGACAGGTACAGGCCTTGATGAATTAGGCCCCGAATCGCAGCTCCAACCTGAACCTCAGCAATCTGGAACGCATGCGAGAGCCTTAACGTGACGTGAATGACACACATCAGCTGAGCAGGGAAAAAAATTAATTACAAACCAACGTGTTTGCCAGCCAGTGGGATGAGTTTGCCTCATACAGATGTGAGATGGGAATGTATTGGGCATGCTGGGTAATTAAATGAACTGCGCTGTGCCGCCCTTGGAGGGAGGACGTGGCTTGAAGCCCTGGGGGTGGCCGACGGAGTTCTGCTTATTGCCTCTCTGCCCTCCAGAGAGACGAGAGGTGCCCTTATTTACGAGCAGTTTGGCTCAATAATAGAGGAGAGGTGGAATTGATCATATCTGTCTGGGTCAAAAGGTCTCTGTTGATTTGAGATGTAGTACACAAGTGAACCGGCTTTGCGCGATAATAATGTGAAACGAGTGTATTTGTACAATAATGCAGAAAAGAAATGGAAAAAATGAAGAAATGAAATCTGGATGAATACACATCTAAATTAAAACTTACCTGATAATTGTGTATGAATGGACAAAGCAACATCCACAGGGAGACGAAACACTTTACGGATCAATCTGTCCCTAAAGAATATTAGGTTGAGCCACAAACCACAATTACACATTTGGTTCGCCACGTTCCTCCTCCCCCATTCTCCTCCATCCTCCCCCAATCCATTCTCCATCTTGTCCATTTCACATACCTCCAGGCTCCTTACATGTATCCCATCCCCCTCAAAAAGCGATGAGAGGAACAGATATTTTATATAATGCAATGTGATTGCGTTGTATTTGTGTTGATACTGGATGATCTGGTCATGCGTCAGGTTTAAAGATTGTATCTGAATGTTGAATGACTCTTCATAGAATAACAGCCTGTAAACTGTGATGTCTTCCTTGCAGGTTGTGACACGTTAAAGATCCTCTTCCTCTCCATCGACTGACCTGTCACTTGGATATAAATCTTCAGAGGAGTCCTGCCACGGGCTTGAGTTATGTCTGCACCCACGTCTCTCATAGTAAGAAATATTAACATGAGCAGTGAAAAATTTTGATGAATATTTATCTCTATATCACTTAATTCCAAGGCCAAAGATATCTTTCAGTTTTAAAATAATTTTGAGCTCTGGGCTTTCTAATTATACATTCAGCTAAGGGATGTAACTATGAACTGAATGTGAAAACCAATCTATTTCACTTTTGTGCTTTGCTGGCTAAATGTATTGCAACTTAAATTGATAAACTCTTGCATGTTAGCTGGAGTGTGCTTGCATGAGATTTATCCTCAGGCTATTTTCTGGAGAATCTCCTCCCCCTCTGAGATAGAGAAAGGCTGAGTTTTCATTAAGATTGCGGTGGAATTTTCTTCACAACAGGGCTTCATATTTTCTCATTGCTGGAAGCTTAATGAATTTACATGAGATTTGAATGAGTTAATGAATTTTCCCAACAACACTTCCCATGGATTTGCGGGGACCCTGTGGATTCATGTATGACAACTGCGTATTTTATCGCAACTTTTCATTAAAGATGTTGAGTTATGAACCTTAACCCTAACAAGCTTTATACAGAAACATACTTTTCGTACTGAAATTAAAAATAATAATAAATAACTAAATTAATAAGAAATCATAGGGATAGTTCACCCAAAAAAAAAAATTCTATCATTAATTACTCACCCTCATGTTGTTCCAAACCTGTAAGACCTTCAATCATCTTCGGAACACAGATTAGGATATTTTAGATGAAATCCGAGAGCTCTCTGACCTTCCATAGACAGCAACGCATCTACCATGGTAAAGGCACAGAAACGTAGTAAGGACATCATTAAAATTATGTGATTTTGTGGTTTAACCATAATTTTATGAAGCTTCAAGAATTCTTTTTGTGTGTAAAGAAAAAAAAATAACTTAATGACAGAATTTTCATTTTTGGGTGAAATAACTAACACTTGGTTCCCACTTTATATTACATTTAAATGAACCATTTGATACAATGCACTTATTGTGCACATATCTGTTTTTACATTGTACTTACATTTGAAAAAAATACCTGTATCTACTTACATCTGTAATTCATTTCTGTAATTACATTTATAATTACACTGTTGACCCATCCCTTACACCTAAACCCACCCTTAAACCTACCCATACCAACAAACCTGTTCCTAACCTTACCCGTATCCCACCTCAATAGCAGCAAAAGTGTTTTGCAATACAATATAAAAACAGTAAGTACATGGTACTATTTTTTTTAATGTAAGTACATAGTAGTTAAGGCCAACACTTGATTAAATCGATCAACTGATTAAACGTGACAGTAAAAACATTTAAAATAATATTTCTACTTGAAATGCTGTTTTGAACTTTCTTGTCATCAACGAATCCTGAAAAAAAATGTATCATGGTTTCTACAAAAATATTGAGCAGCTGCTTTCAATGTTGATAAGAAATGTTTCTTGATCACCAAATCAATATATTAGAATGATTGCTGAAGGATCATGTGACACTGAAGATGGAATAATGAAATGCTGAAAATTCAGCTTTGCCATCACAGGAATTTTGAAATATCATTTAATAGAAAATATTTTTTACTGTAATATTTCACAGTACTGCTGTTTTGACAACATTTTTTAACAAATTAATTAGCGTAACAAACTTAACTTAAAAAGTACTGAAATAAGTTCAAACTTTTGAACGAGGCAAACACATTAAAGGAGACCTATTTTGAGTGAAAGCAGAAACACGCTGTTTTCGTGCATGTCTCTTTAAATGCAAATTAGTTCTTCTCCCCGCCCCCTCTTCCAGAACAGGGCAGTGCATTTAAAGCTCATAACTCAGATACTCTGCCAAAAACGTGTTTGGTTTTCATTATCATGTCTGTCATGCTAAAATCATGCGTTCTAAAACCATATTAGTTTAAACTTCTGATATAGGGTTTTTCTGAGCGCACACATTCAGAGTAAGTGCACAGAAAGTGACTGTCGCACGGCATGTGAGTTTTAAACTAAGTTCTCTTTTATGTCTTGTTGCGCTTAAACTGTCAAATACGCACAAGTTCATGTCTTATTGCGCTTAATCTGTCAAATACGCACAATTTTATGTGGAAAAACACGCGTTACAAAAACACAGTCGGTTATGTCTGTAAAGGTAAACATCTGAAATCTGAGCAACTCATTTTTTTCACAAGCTTGCAGAGAAAAGCTTACCAGAACAAAGTTACCGGGTTGTTCTTTTTCACGTTTTCTGGGTTGGTATCTGCACAGGGGACCTGATTATAGTACTAGACGGAAAAAGTCAAATTTTCATGATATGTCACTAATAAACAATGTACTTATTGTATTTAAATGTGTTAAAATATTAAATGTAAAATTCTGTCATTATTCACTTTCATTAAAAAAATTGGTGGCTTTTTAAAAGTATGTTTTCTGAAGCTCAAAATCCTCGGCTACTGAAGAAAGATCAGTACAGTTTAGAAATGAAGTCATATGAGAGTGGGCAGACGATGGCAGATTTTTCATTTTTGCCTGAACTATGCCTTTAATTATAGAGACAGAAACAGGTGCCTTCCCATCCTTGAGGCAGTAATCCATAACTGCACTCTCGAAGTGTGTAATTTCTCCTCACCCGCCGCAGATCCCACCAACGCTGACCTCTTATCATTGTCTCTCAGACTTCAATAACTGCTCCTGTACCATCTTCGTATTATTCTCTCTGTTGCTCTTCTGAAAGCACTGAGCTTGTTTGGCTTCTATAATTGCTTGTCAAATCCCTCACCATCTGAAGTCCTGTAACATGTCGTTTATGGGAGGGTCCCTGCGGTACACACACAGCTCTCTGTCAACCTCTCTCTTTTCTTCTTCTTTCTACCTCTGTGCTTCCTTTTATTTGAGGCTTTCAGGCTTGCGAGATGATGCGTGATTTCCAAACGGCTTAGGTATAATTGTGAGAGATGTTAAATGGGAAAACCGATCTCCCTAACAAGGCTCTCAGGAACCAGCTGGATATCAGAGCAAACGAGCAATTGAATTCAAAAGCAACATGTTGGCACATCACCTCTTTCCAACAGTTTACAGCAGGCTCTTCTCTAGAGAATTCTGACTGTTTTATTCATGACGTGGAGATCGAAATGCTGTAAAGGGTTCATAAACAGCAAAGGCGACCACAAAAACACCAGAAGGTCACAGTGAGGGCAACAAACAAACAGAAAAGTTACAAAGGCAGAGAGAATGAGAAAGCATCAGTAACAGATATGAAATCTGTCTCTCTATCTCTCCTCCCAGAGGTATAAATAAGTAATGAGCATATTGTTGAAATTCATGTTGCACTTTCATTCCCTTCAGTCACTCTTTCTCTCTTTCCCCCTCTCTCTCTTAGTATAATACATGCTAATGCCATGAGATCAGCCCATTACATGTTATTCAAGGTGCAGAAAAAACTCATAGTAAGTCACAGGGCCATATGATTGCGGTTGGCGTCGGGATACAGAATGCATACACAATGGCCAGCTTTCCCCTGAATGCATCTCCCGTCCTCCCCCACTTCTTTTGATATTCGGCTGTTCACGTCCTTCACAACCAGTCAAGCAAAATCACATTTTATTGAATGAAAGTAGAAAATATATTACATATTGAATTTGTAATCACTGTAGACTAACCTCAGTCACTCTTTGTCTCTTTATCTCCCCCCTCTTTGTTTTTTCTGTCCTTTTTATCTCGCTATATGCCATATTTTATGCTTTGTATTTGTGCTTGTCAATTGAATTGTTATACTCTCAAATACGTAAAGACTCAGGAAATACTTCTTCTAGTGAGCTTTTCATTATGATTTTGTGTGTGTATACACTGCTGTTCCAAAGTTTGGGAGCAGTAACATATTTAATGTTAAATTTAAATTATTCTTAATAATTATTTCTGTGATGCAAAGCTGAATTTTTATCAGTGTCACATGATCCTTCAGAAATCATTCTAATATGCTGATTTATTATCAATTATGGAAACAGCTGTGCTTTTTTTTAGGATTCAATTTATTTATTTTTTTTAGAATTTATTCAAAATAGAAGTCTTTACTATTGCTTTTTATCAATTTAACACATCTTTGCTGAATAAAAGTTTCTAAGATAACATTTCTTTCAATGAAAAAAAGAAAAATTTACTTACCCCAAACTTTGAACGATAGTATATATTGTTACAAAAGATTTAATATAACACAAATAATTGCTGTTCTTTTAACGTTGTATTCATTGAAAAAGTATCACAGTTTCCAAAAGAAATATATATATATATATATATATATTAAGCAGCACAACTATTTTCAATAATGATAATAAATCATCATGATTTCTAAAGGATCATTTGACACTGAAGACTGGATTAATGATGCTGAAAATTCAGCTGTGCATCACAGGAATAAATTCTATATTACTATTACAATATTACTATTTTTTCTGTATTTTTAATCAAATAAAGACAGCTTTGATGAGCAAAAAAAACATTAAACATTAAAAATCTTACATTAAATATAATACAATATTTAGTTATTGTTTACATGGCAAGAACTATATCTTAACTCACATTTAATTAACATACATTTATTATAAGTGAAATAATAAATGCATTTTTAATGCATTTTTATATAAAAGACTCAATGATGCACTATATTTGACAGGATCATTTGACACTGAAGATTGGAGTAATGACGCTGAAAATTCAGCTTTGCATCACATAAAAAACTTTATGGAAATTTTAAATAGCAATAACATTTCCCAATATTACAATATTTTTTTCTGTATGTTTAATCAAATAAACAGCCTTGATGAGCAGAAAAGACTTAAAAAAAACATTCAAAATCTTGCTGATCCCAAACTTTTGAATGGTAGTGTATATATATTATTTTATTTTATTCATATAGCATAAATGTGACAACACTGAGCTCTGCATGTGGAGCTGTGAGGTGGGATCTCTGTGAGATGTGTTTCCATGAAACCTGGTAAATGTCAGTCAACAGCATGTTATTTTGTTTTGTGTCAAAGGGCAGTGGAGTGTATTAAAATAAACCTACTTGTCTGATTCCCAGAGATGGACTGGACAGGTCTATCCTGTGTCAGCAAGGATAATAATAGCTGCCAGGTTGTCTTCAAGACACAGGCGCATCTAAGAGAAAGAGAGGAAAAAGAAGAGCAGTGACAATCTTTGTAATAGCAAATATACAATATTCAGAATCTGAATCTAAATATATATATAAAACATGTATTACTAAAAACTACACTTAAAGCAGTTTATTTGAATTCTGTTCTGTATTCTGTTTGCTTCATTTTCAATTTAGGTCTGAATGATGCACCTGTGTACATATATATACATGCAATATACAATGCAAAATGTCATCATTATGAACCAGAGCTTGCATTATAAATAATAAAAACGAGAGCGAGAGACACAAATGACATGAGAGACTGATACTGAAGCTAAAGCAAACATCACCGTAGGGTTTTGTAGGCTGGTTTATATTGATTTAGTGTGGTAATCCCTGTTCTCTAAATAAATCAGTACCTCACAAAATCAAATAACTCTTTTAAAAGGCTGCTCTGGTTTTGGATGACTACCCATGGTGCAGTGAGGAGTCCGAGGGACAGCGTGAGATAACAGGTTATCAGCAATACACACAGGGACCTCATCACACCTAATAACTAGCACGTCACGGCTTACCCAGAACACACCACTGGTGCTCAGCACAGCTACAGGTCAATAATGACTCCCCTTAGTAGCATTAGACTCAAGAAGGTACATCATTTTACACTGCGCTCGTTACATATTGCTTTATCATTGCTTACTATAAAATTATATAACAATTAAAAACAAATGTTGTCAAATATAAAAACAAATGGCTACAGTTCTACAGGGTGATTTATCATTACAGTGCTCAAAATGTGCAAAAATACACAATGTAGTAATATCGAGGATGTTTAACACCTGTCAACGAATACATCTAGTTGAGAGAAATAAAATAAAATATTTAGTTATTGTTTACATGCCAAGAACTATATCTTCATCAAAATAAATGGTCAGAAGCTATATCTTCAAGTGGAATAAAATAAAATTACAAAAAATAAAATAAAATAATTTTTTTAGTGGAATAGAATAAAATGATAAAACATAAAATAAAATTATAGAATAAAATTTATTAAAATATTTTTTACACAACAAGAACTATATCTTCTAGTGAAATTAAATAAAATTATAAAACATAAATTAAAATCATAGAATAAAATAAAATTATCAAATAAAAAAATATATATTTACCTATTGTTATCGTTTATATGCCAAGAACTATATATTTTAGTGAAATAAAATAAAATTACAAAACATAAAATAAAATATTCTGTTTTATATATATAGCTATAGCTATTGTTTACATGCCAAGAACTATATCTTCTAGTGGAAGAAAATTGTAAAACATAAAATAAATAATAGAATACAATAAAACATTTAGTTATTGTTTACATGGCAACTATATCTTGTAGTGAAATCAAATAAAATTATAAATCATACAATAAAATCATAGAACAAAATTAAATGATAAAATAAAATAAAATATTTAGCTACTGTTATTGTTTATATGCCAAGAACTATATCTTCAAGTGGAATAAAATAAAATTACAAAACATTAAATTAAATAATAATAATAAAAAAAATTTCTGTCACTGTTCACATGGCAAGAACTATATCTTCTAGTTGAATAAAATAAAACTGTAAAACATAAAATAAAATTACAGAATAAAATATATTGTCAGAAGCTATATCTTCAAGTGAAATAAAATAAAATATTCTGTTACTGTTTACATGGCAAGAACTATATCGTCTAGTGGAATAAAATAAAATTATAAAACATGAAATTAAATATTTAGTTATTGTTTATATGCTAAAAACTATATCTTCAAATGGAATAAAATAAAATTACAAAACATAAAAAAACAGCAATATTATTATTATTTATTACTATTATTGTTTTCATGCTACTGTACAAAAGTAATTTTCAAAAAAAGCATTATTAACTTTTTTAAGTCTTTTTTTAATAAATGATTGAGAGCAATTTATTTAAATTTGTATTAATATATTTATTTTAACATTTATTTAATGAGTATATTTTGTGTATTTTATTATGATTACATTTTTTTTTATTATGAATGCAATAATGCATTTTATGCATTTCTATAATGAATAACATAGCTTTTTATTATCAACACAATAAGGCACTGCATAATGCACTATATTGTGACTGCTGTGATATAGCGCACATATTGTCCAATTGCAGTACGGTTGCAAGCGCTAAGGCGAAAAAGAATGGCCACAAGAGAGTGTCACGCTTCTCAAAGCTCCTTGGTCTACATGGTCATAAATTCTGTTTGTGTGCTGACAGCCAGAGACTGACAACATCTTCAGCTCCTTTCACCACAGGCAACAAAGACCCCGAGTGCAGAGCTGCTCCAAGTACAGGTGAGAAAGAGAGAAAGAGAGAGAGACAGCGACGAGGGGCTGGGAAATAAGATATGAGGGAAGCAGGGAAGCAGGAAAGGAAGGTGGGAGGGTGAAGCTATCACCTATAAGTACAAGAGAGAGGCTGAGCGAGCAAGCAAGAGAGAGAGAGATGAGAGCTGGCTGGTGAATATTGGCTGGTATTGCCGGGAGAGGAGGGGCCTGCTGTAAAGCTGTAATGGGCTCCAGCTTGTGCAGTGGTGCCGATCCCCACGTTTCCTCCAACCCAGCAGCTTTCCCCGTCTCTGCAGACACACATGAACAACGTGCGCTGGGCTGGCGCCGCTCCAAGAGAGCCTTGAGACGCTCTCGAACGGATTTTCAGATTCACCATCCCACCCTCTGACTGAATGACTTCGGTTTTTCTCTTTGGAAACCCGCAGCTCCAGTTCATTCATCTTCAAACGCTAAAGCAAGCTGGACTACATCCCAAATCTCCAGACGCGAGGAGCAGAAACATAAGGAAACATCTTTAGCAGTGGACTAATAAAGGCTCTGTTGAATCTGGAAATCTCTCGGAAGATGTAGGGCAGCATCCAATTCATTCCCTGCTGAAGATCAGACACTTCCAGACTCCCCTTCACCCGATCATCCTTCCGTCATGCGATGGAGAGATCTGTCCTTGTAGGCTGACATACTGTTCGGAGAAAGAGCTGAGCTCACCTCAGTAGTGCGAGAGAGGCTGCTTCTGACATGATCTGACAGGTGCACTCTCTCATTCATTTTCTGCCATGAACACGCAGCTGGAATTCCGGGAAGAAAGGAAGAGGGCTGGTTTGATGTGATCTCTGAACGACAGGCTCTTATCTGCGAAGTGAGTGCAAATGAGAGGTGGGATTACAGCCTCACTTTATAGAGGACAAGGAAAAGATGATGACACAGTCATAGATAAATACATGCAGGTGTCAAATACAACATGCTGTGGAGAGGGAATACGAAATTAGGCATGGCATGGTTATAATTGCGGCTAATGAACATCTAAACGCATTTGCATTAAAATTGTGCTTCTAAATAATAATGGAACGGAAACAGTCAGGAACTAGACTCAAGCAACATGTTTTAAAGCACTTCAAATAGCATGATGTGCACGTCAGCGCCTAGAGAGTGTTGTCATATGTAAATGAAGGAAACAAGCTCTCTAATAATAGAAGGAAAGCATCTCTCAGGGGAATGCGGCGTGCCGGAAAGTAAACATTTGTTTACTGCATCTTTTATTTAATAATTCATGTCTTAGTCTACGACTTTGGCAGAGGCACCAGGGAGTTTATGTTAGGCAGATCATCTCTTTGATTATATTGTTTAGACACGGTGGGATCTGTAAATTTAATCCTGTCACGCCGTGTTGCTGGCTGCTTGTTTCAAGACTTTATGATATAATATCTGATTCGCATCAGCACATGAAGTTTTTAAAGCCTGAAACATTAAACCAACTTCCCTGAGTGTGTTTTTTGGTGGAAATTCAAAGCACACAGACATCAGAGGCTCCATTCATCAGCGATCAAACCTTGACTTTCTCACGGCTGGATGCTGCAGCGACTCTGATCCCGCTTCCCGGGTTGGACCTCAATTAAAACAGCAGCCGGGCCTGAATGAGAGAAGCACACAAAGAAAAGAACATCAAAGCCCTTTCATGGAGTGCAGAGTCTTAACCTCTCATCTCAGGGAGGGATTACTGTAATTGGACGGCAGGGATCGACACCTACGTCGGAGAATCAGGAAGCGACAGCGTCGAGGAATCGCACCCCCTCAGGAAACCACGAGCCAAGATGGGCTGCAACATGTGTGTGGTGAACAGGCCGGAGGAACAGTACAGGATCATGTTTCAGGTGAGTTCATAGTAAATTTTCTCTTGATTTTTGCAATCATTTGCTTATGGCGGATCATTCTAGAAGGTAAAAGTTTCACAAAGTTTATCAAATTAATAATGCAACATAAATATAAAAATATCGCTGTTAATGTGATTTTTTTAGAGGGGGAAGATTGATACTTTTATACAGCAAGGATGCATTAAATGAATCAAAGGTGACAGTAAAGACTTTTATAATGTTACAAAATTTCTATTTCAAATACATTTTCAACATTGACAATAATAATGTTTAGTGAGTCAACAACAACAAATCAGCATATTAGAATGATTTCTGAAAGATCATGTGACACTGAAGATGCTGAAAATTCAGCTTTACCATCAAACCATCAAAGGAATAAATTACATTTGAAAAAATACTAAAATAGAAAAACTGTTTGTAATAATATTTCACAAGATTGCAGTTTTCACTATATTTTTGATTAAATAAATACAGCCTTGTGAGCATGATACCTTTCAATAAACATTTTTCACCACAACCCCACATTCGAACAGTAGTGTATTAAATAGTAGCAGTTCTTCTATCAGCTACAGCTTGTTATATTAAATATATTCTGTATCAAATGTAAAAGTAGCACTTAAACTACTGAGTATTCAATTTTTTAAACCATGGCCGATAGATAGGGAGTCGGCCCTCCGGTTTCTATAACAGCTTCAACTCTTTTTAAAAAGGTTTCCACTTGATGCTGAAGCATGGATATAGGAATTTCAAATGTGACCTTGGACAACAAAACCAGTCATAAGTAGCACTGGTATATTTGTAGCAGTATCCCATTGTATGGGTCAAAATGATCATTTATGACAAAAACCATTAGAATATTAAGTAAAGATCATGTTCCATGAAGATATTATTTAAATGTCCTACTGTAAATATATCAAAACTTAATTTTTGACTAGTAATATGCATTGCTAAGAACTTCATTTGGAGGCAACTTTAAAGGCAATTTTCTCAATATTTAGATTTTTTTGCACCTTCAAGTCCTGTGCTAACAAACCATACATCAATGGAAAGCTTATTTATTCAGCTTTCAGATGATGTAAGCTTGACTGGTTTTGTGGTCCAGGGTCACAAATATTCTTAGGGAATAAAAAATTTTAAATTTTGCAGAAATATATATAATCTTGTGTAAGATGATCTTTACTTAATCTATAACAGTGAAGTGTTCCTCCAGGGTTCCCGTGGGTCCTTAAAAAGTCTTACATTTAGTTAATCAAATTTAAGGTCATAAAAAGTCTTAAACTGTACAAGTCTTACTTATGATTAAGAGGTCTTAAATTTCGGGTATGGGATGACCAAAATTGCGATATGGCTTAGTGTGACAATTAAACTTCAAAAGGCTATGATTTCATTCAATAAACATGAACACTGCACATTTAAAATCGGTGCTGCTCTGCTTTGTGTACTGCTGTTCCCGGGGAAACACGTCTACAGTTCTGAATGCGCCATCTGCTGGGAGAGAATGCATTTTTTATTTTGAGTAGGGTATTCCTGCAATACAGAAGGCTGTAGTTTCAGGTCTGCATTTCTAGGACCCCATAGTATTTTTTTATTATTGTTATTTTATTTTATTTATTTATTGTATATATGTACGTATTAACAGCTCATACTATTTATAGCACTTGCTATTCAATTCTGTATATTATTATTTTTAAGGAAATATGTAGTTTTCTTGGAAAGAAAGACTTTAGCCGCAGTGTAGCGCTTCACGTCTGATGTGTGACCCACAGTGGATCTAGTCTTTGCATCTGTTTGTTTGATGTTTAAACCAGGTCTCCTCTGTTGGAATAGAATCGCTGGATAGCGCTGTCCCAAAAAATAGGGTCCTAGGAATAAACTGCAGCCTCCAGTATTGTAAGAACATAGTATTGGGGTTGTTTTTGTTAAGACCAAAGCGAAAAGTGACCCATGTTTTCACCCTGCAAACACGTAGAGCTGTAAATGTGAACTGGTGGATCATTAAGAAGATAATTAACTAAAAAATGAAAAAATCTAAAAAGTAAAATGTGTTTGGGAAGCTGAACATAGTAAACTTTCCCTCACATCCAAAAAGCACACTTATTTGGAGACATTCTGGAACAAATCCTATGCAGCGCTGCCGACGATTTGTGCGTTGATGGGCGCTCTCCTCTGGTCAACATGTGCGCGGGCGTGCTTTTCCGGGAGAAATGTTCATATAAGTAGTTATACCATCGTCTACGTCATTAGATCCACGATCGAAAAAAACAGCCGAAACTTGTACCAACCCGGAAGTAAGATTTTTGTCCAAATTATTTTTTTTAACTCTGGCCATATTTAGCATGAGAATCCAACTCTTTAACGCTGTAAACAACTCTGAATACACAAAACACCATTAACCCCCCCCCCCTTTAAAGGCTGAAATGTGAATGATATGTGATGTATAATTTCATAAAATTTTGTTTTTGTGAAAAATTTTATCTAAATGGTAAATCAGTTTTTACAGTAGTTTACAGTCATTTTACAGTTTAATATTTAACCATACACATTACCCTAACCCGCTCAAATGGTATTAATTTTATTTGTGCAGGTCTTAAAAAGTCTTAAATTTGATCTTAAAAATCCTGCAGCAACCCTGTCCTCAAATTACCAACCTGATCTTATGACGAAAACGTACCTGTGGGAACTTTATCACAAGATGTGAAATACATAGTGCCATGTATGTTTCGTGACAAATTCTATGTGAAATTTCCACTGAGTGGTGCTAAAAGACTCTTTTTTTCTTCGAACTGATGAACGTACATATGATGCGTTTTATGTGACCTTGGTTTTGTACGTGTTACCACAGTTCTGACTTGAAATGTCTGTTAAGTGGCGCTATAACTGCACTACACCTAAACCTACTCAATAGTATGAACAGAAGTGAAAATGACGTAAAAATGCAATCACAAACATGCTGTTTTAGCTTGTTTTTCATGAGTCATGTTTTTCACAGCATTTGTACCCAAGGATTCCGTATCCTAAATCCAATTCCGTGCCGGCTGAGCTACTGAGCTTGTTACGTCCGAAAAGCGAAAAACATTTGGAGCTGTAATCGTAACTGTGTACGAAAACCATTACAAGTGCTTGCCGTTTTAACACCTTTAGTGTTCATTTCTGTTGGAAACTGCAGTAATATGCACTTACTGGTATATTTCTCATCTTGTGAAAAAGTTCCCACAGGTACGTTTTCGTCATGAGATCAGGTAGCAAATGACATTCAGCACACAACAGTTATCTCTGAAATGTTGGGGTTCAAGGTCTTTGAACTCCTGAATGAGGCTCCTTTTCTTCTTAAAACAAACAAACAAAAAAATTACTTTATTACTTGTGGCTCTGCTTAGTACCCCAAGTAATAAAAACCCTCACATCCTGCTGTCTCATACGACACCAGGGTTAATGCATGTTAACCTTACGGGGATTGTAGATCTGCCTGCAAACTGGAAAGTGTTTATCGTAACAGAACAGGTTTAAGATGTGTCAAGGGGCCTTTAAGTTAAGGTGATGCTTTAGGCAAACAATTTAATGAATTAATCCTGCGTTGAAAACCACAATCCCCTAAACAGCACAAAGGCTTCCCACTCAGCATTCTTTAATTGACATGGCGAGAGAAAGAGAAGCTTTTTAGAGCTCTTCCACTGGTAAGGTGTTAAAGTTTGCTTTCCATTCTGTCATTTTTCCAACCACATGACAGGTCATGTGACTATGATTGATAGCTAGGGGATATTTATACTGCTGGAAAGTAGAGCAGGATGAGAGAAGGGCAGATCTGCTAATAATAAAACCTATCAGGTGTGTAAAATATCTGTGGCTGTGGAACTGAGTGCAGAGATGGGAAAGGAATGCTAAAATCAAGGTTTATTGAATTCAGAAGCTGAGTACATGTGTATCAGAGCAGAGCTGATCCTTTGACTATGCAAAATAAAAAAGCATGGCATGCCTCTGAACACATGGCTTAAAGCTGACAGTGGAAATGTAGCTGCAGTGTATGTAACCTTGAATGCAAGTATCTAAGGGTCCAAATCAGTATCTATGACATCTGTGGAAACTATTACAGCTTTTTGCAAGGTCATGCCCATCAATATGCAAATATTAACTAGATTTATTTTTTCTGTGCACAGCTCACTGCTATTATGCTCAGGTGTTATGGATTGTTGCTATGTGATTTTTAGGGGGTTACTTTTTTTAATTAGTTTTAGTTAACTAAAGTTACCCTGCTTCATATATGGTACTAAATAACAGTAATGCATCTTCTTTAAACAAAGAAAAAAAAGAATTAAAAAAACTTAAGACTACCAAACAAAAATGCAACCTATTTCAAATGCATTGCTGCCTCTCAGTTCCTTCACCTCTAACATTTAAACTCCACTTGACTAAAATCCTCTCCACAGCTTGAGTTTGCCACTTTGAAGTTTTGTTCAGAGAGCAATTTGCTTTCTCCGCCAGACCCCAATGTCATGCCAGGATAGGTCGAGCTTTTTCTAATACCACGAGGATCTCCCACTTGATCTCTTCAATCTCACTTCAATTTCCAGCTCTTCTCTCTGCCGTATCCTCCACTGCCTGAGGCTCTTCACATAGGGTTTTACTCCTTAACCAGTTTCTTATGCAGTGACAGAGAGTCCTCTCTGTGTGAGCCTGTTTTAAATGCTGCACACTTATTAGTGGAGAGAGCTGGAAGACACCATAAACCCCCTGCCAAATCAGCTGCACCGACACTGGAAGCCCCCTGGATTTACTGCAAAGAAATAGTGAAGCATATATAATGCGCTTTTAGAATGCGATGCCAAACGATATCAGCATGAGACATGACATGCTGTGGGTGACATCACATTAGATGTCTTTACTTTTTGCTCCTATCCTTCATGGCTTTCAGAGTGAAATTGTTCACACTTAAAGGGATAGTTCACCCAAAAATGAAAATTCTGTCATGAATTACTCATCCACATTTCAATTCAAACCTGTAAGACATTTGTTCATATTCGTTACACAAATTAAGATAGTTTTTATGAAACCCCGAAAGCTTTTTTACCCACGCAACTACCATGTTCAAGGCCCAGAAGAGCCTGATCTCATGACAAAAACGTACCTATGGGAATGTTTTCGCAAGATGTATGCGTACCGCTATGTATGTTTTGTGACATATTCGATGTGAAATATATTGCTAATATTGCTTTTTCCCTAGAACAGATGAACGTACATATGGTACATTTTAGGTGCCATTGGTTTTGTATGTCACCGCAGTTCTGACTTGAAATGTCCATTGAGTGGTGCTATAACGCTAATGCTCTGCGACGTTTTAAAATAATGTACCATCTGCACTACATCTAAAGGGCGGGACACACCAAGCCGACGATCGGGCTTCGTCGGGCAGTTTGTGGGCGTCGGTGAGGCGCGTCAGTTCGGTGTGTTCCTCTCGTCGGCTTTCGTCGGGCTCACGTCGGCAGAAGTTTGCCAGATTCGAATCGGTGTCGGGCTTATTGTGGCCGTCGGCGAAAGAGAGCACTCTGATTGGCTGTTCAGACATCGAATCAGAGCGCGTGGAGGACTTGAACATGAAGTGACGTAACAAGCAAACGAGTCAAGAGGGAACTGGCTTGCTGTCATTTCGCACAATTCTCTTTCGGAGAAAATACAGACTACTGCCATCTGCAGGTACGCAAAGGTATATATCCTCACACGCGCAGAAAGCACCTTCTAGTTCGGTTCGGTGTGTTCGAGCTCAGTTTTTTGCCCAGACGCCCGCAGACACAGCCGATGAGAGGCGACAACACAGTCGGCTTTCGTCAGCGCTAGTTGTTTGGTGTCGAGTTGGTGTGTCCCGGCCTTAAACCTACAGGATAGCTTGAACAAAAGCAAATGTGACATAAAAATGCAAATCGCAAGCATGCTGTTTAGCTTGTTTTCGGGTCTGTCATCTTTCAGCTTTTTTATCGTGAGTCATGTTTTTCATGGGATTCGTACCAAGGATTCCGTGCTGACTGAGCTACTGAGCAAGCTTGTTAAGTCCAGAAAGTGAAACATATGGGGTTGTGGCTAGAATTGATACAGCTGCAGCCGGAAATTACATTTTCTACTTATTAGATTATGTTTCATTATGTTCTACACCTTCCCCAACTCCCTACCCTACCCCTTACAATAATGTAAAAACAGTAATTATTGAGCTGTAATCATAACTGTACGAAAATGATTATAAGTGCTTGCTGTTTTACCGCCTCTAGTGTTCATTTCTGTTGGAAACTGCAGTGATATGTACTTATTGGTACATCTTTTGCGTCTTGTGAAAAAGTTCCCACAGGTATGTTTTTTTATCATGAGATCCGGTTGCCTACAAATGGATCTCTAATGCATGTTGAAGACGGACATGGAAGAGAAGAAACTGTTGAATGAAGAAGTTATTTTTACTTTGCGCACAAAAAGTAGTTTTGTAGCTTCATAAAATTAAGGTTAAACCACTGATGTCACATTAACTATTTTATTGATGTCCTTACTCCCTTTCTAGGTCTTAAACTTGTCAGATGTGTTACTGTCTATGCAGGATCAGAAAGCTCTCATATTTCATTAAAAATATCTTCATTTGTGTTCAGAAGATGAACTAAGGTCTTACAGGTTTGGAATGACATGAGGGTGAGTAATTAATGACAAAATTTTAATTTTGGGGTGAGCTGTTTTGTGTTTTAAAATATCTGAAATGATAAGCTGAATTTCTAGCAGCCATTACTCCAGTATTTAGTGTCACATGATTCAGAAATCATTGTGTCACATGATTCAGAAACATTTATTCTTATTATTAGTGTTAATAAAGTAGTGTTGCTTAATGTATTCTTGGAAACCATGACACAATTGTCAGGATTCTTTAAAGAATAGAAATTTCAAAAGCACTTATTTGACAGAGAATTCTCCTACTACATTTTTACTGTCACTTTTGATCAATTCAGTGGATTAATAAAATCCTGAATCCTAACTTTGAAATGGTAGGTAAGTGATTTAATTTATGAATTTCTGCCTGGTGACAATGAAACTGGTGAAAAATCCCTCAGGCTTACACTGAAGGAGCCATATCTAGGGGTTTGGAAAATTATGGAGACTTATTGGTGGGCTTTTTTTTAAAGCAACCAACCACCTAGCAGCAACATGCTAAAAAGCACATTTGCAACAGCATAGCAACACCCTGGCAGTCATTGCAGCACATTTTGCACAAGAAAACAGTCATTTTCTTCATCAGATGTCTTTTATCATTGCAATGTTAAGCTACCAAGGGTTGGGTGGTGTTGCCAGATAAACCCCCAGTAAAATACACCTCTTGTTGCTTGTAAAGCGGTTCTCGTAGTGACACTGTTTCTTAGACACACAGTCTCAACCAGTCTTTCATCAGTGTCATGCTCTATGTATCTGAGTAAGTGGCATTTGCTCTTGCTGCGGCTCTGTGGCTGGGCACACGGTAATGAAGAGCAGACACATCCTGACAGGCTTCATTGGACTCAGGACAAGCTGCTGCAGGCATGAATAATACCATTCACACTAGATCACATTAGCCGGCTCTGCTGGAATAGCAGAGCACATGGAATCGCTATCCGTGAACGCCATTGCATTCATTTGGCAGTGCCATCTTCATGCGACACTCATCCTCGCTAATTGCTTCCAAGCTTTAGTCTTATGATGAGGTTTAAATGCGCTCGGTCTGCAGCAAAAATCCTGTGCATGTTGAGTCGCTCCAAAATGAGCCTTTTAGCAGACGCTTTGCCTTTTGTAATCCCGCCTAAAACCCCCCACGATACGTCTGATGAGTTTCCCTCTCGCTCTCTCAGTCTTCCTGCCTCTACCTAACATACCCTGTCAAATTTGTCTCTATGGGATGCCGTTGCCAAGGCAACCGAGGTCATTAAGCAAGACTTATATGCTTTCTCACTGCAACGCACGTAGACGCAATAATGATGGCGAAGACACGCACACACACACATAGCTGTGTGTGCTAAATCAGGCGTTTGAAAAAAACACTGATGTAAATAAACAAAATCTACTTGTGTGCCCTCCACGCTGTAGGAGGTCTCTCCAAACACGCAGCGACATGAAAGGAAAAAAGATAAAACGGTCCACCCTTCACCTGCTTCAAGAATGGGGGGAAGAAAGAAGAAAGTAAAACTAATCCAGACTGACATTTCGAGCACGAGTAACCTTTTGTTAAATTCTTTTCTGGTTTCCTGCACAACCCTTGCTCTGCCCTGACCGGGAGCAGTAGTAAGAGCAAAAATTGCTAGTGCCCCGATCTGAACATACATATATCACTGCTCAGGACTCAGGATTAATGGAGGTTAAGGTTCAATCCAGGGTGGAGAGAGACAGAGAGAAAGAGAGAGAGTTTCCCTCCTCTAAACTCTAATCAAAAGCAAAACGAAATCCTGAGGGGAAGGTGATGGAAAGAGAGACGGAGGATGGGAATAGAGTTTGGGAACAATGTAAAAGGCACAATTTAGAACCTCAAACTGAGTTGACCTAGTTTACTGCAGTGCTTAGAACCTTTGTGAAGACGTTTAGCATTTCTAACACTTTGTTTAACTGGGTCAAGATGATTGAGAGAAGCAAGCTAATTTCAAAATGAACGTCGAAAAAACAGCCATAATCAGAATAATAATTTGGAGGAGAATCTAGTGGGAAACAGCCCTCTGTTTCTGTATTATAATTAGCAGGCCGTCGGTGGAAACGCAACAACAAACAACCTGTCACTCCAATAAAAAGCTCATACTTCAGCACTAATATACGCCAGAGTTATTACTCAAAGGTGGCAAAGTAGAAGCACTGAAGCAGTTACAGATGCAATAAGCAGATAAAATGTTTAACAATTAAGGCTCTTTACACACAAAGCAATAAAAAGATATTTGCTTGCAAATAAGAATGCATAATGAGAATCATACATCAGTAAGCATTTTCTGTATGAGACAGGGTTGAACATATAGAATATCTTTCTGCTCAAGAAGTCCATGTTTGCCAGTATCACTGTTGCTCTATTTGTAGTTAAATTAAAAAGGTATTTGCTTGCAAAACTTTAAAGTCCCCATGAAATCAAAATGAAAGTTTTTTAGATTTTGGTATGAATATGTTAGCCTTAAGGTTATCTATAAGCTAGTGTGCTCCAAAACAATGACAAAATTCGCATTTACAAGATATGAGCATTCAAAACTTACAGTTTCATCACTTCCGCCAATATGAATCAATGATTTTGATGACATCACCCTGCACTTCAGCTTCTCATCAAACCTTCTGTCCAATCAAATGCTCTCTAGAATCCGTAGTGTCCCGCCTCTTACACTATAAATAGATGCTGAAGCTGCGGCTGAGATCGATCACTTGTTCACAGAGTTAGTACTTCCTTTATGGCGAATGGCAGGTAGTGCGCAATGTAGGCGACAGGGAACAATTCAGACAGTGTAAGGGGCCATTCACACAGCACACGTCTTTCTGTCTAAAAATGTGAGACGCAGGAATGGTTTTAACAAAAAGCGCAGTATAGTACGCAAGGGTCTCAAAGATGCGCTTTTGAGATGTGATGCAATAACGACAATAAGGGGCATTTTCAGTATATATATATTCAGTGACAGAGATATTTCTCTCCAAGCTCATTTTTAAGGAACAAGTTGTGATAACGGCTTGAAGAAATGTTATATAATTCAGGGTATCCGGACACAGCCACTATGAGCGCCTCCGCCGCCAAATAAAACAGTTGTCATGCCAACTTGCTAATGTAAACAGACGCTGGTAATGCTTGCCCCGCCTCCGAGTACTTCTGATTGGTCCACTGTTTTGGAAGTTACATTGATGAGCGGCACTGTGTGTAAAAGTTTAAATTCTTTTAACTTGACATGGTGTCTTAAAAACGCAGCGCTCCTGTGTGAGGCCCTGTAAAAGACGTGAGACGCGAGCGTAGCGGTCAGGCACCTCCGTCAAGCCCGTGTCTACATAGAAAAACAAAGGAAAAGTAGCGCATTGGAATGAAAAAATGCGTTCTGTGTGAATGGCCCCTAAATATGCTTTCCGTGGGGGCAAATAAGGTCTGGTTTCACGTTGTGTAACGGCAGTCTACTTCGGACTCCGGTCCAGAGACGCGATCGCATGGAGCAGATCATATGCGCGAGTCAGCATGTATTAAACTACACAGCCTCAGCATAATTATGATCACTATTTTGTTTTAGTAAGAGTTTCATATTGAATCTAAGGGGTAATCTATTAGACTGTGGGCTGTTACATGCTGTCAAATGCGGCTTTAGAGAGCTCAATGGCTCTGGCCCAAACAGATATAAATGGAACGCTATTGGCTATTTTAAAAAGTGGGCGGGGCTGCACGATATGGCTCGCCCTGTTTTCCTGTTTCAGTTAAAATTATGTCACCACATAGAAGAACGCTGCGTGTTTCAAGGCACTTCAGTGGACCTTTAAAAGTAAAAACAAAAAACATTTTTCATCATTGTTTTTAAGTCTCGCTAAACAACCATTTTCTGAAGGTTAAAGGAAAAGTTCACTTCCACAATAAAAAAATCCTGATAATTTACTCACACCTATGTCATCCAAGATGTTCATGTCTTTCTTTCTTCAGTCGGAAAGAAATTATGTTCTTTGAGGAAAACATTCCAGGATTTTTCTCCATATTGTGGACTTTAATGGTGGCCAATGGGTTGAAGGTCCATATTGCAGTTTCAATGCAGCTTCAAAGGGCTCCACACAATCCCAGGTGAGAAATAAGGGTCTTATCAAGCTAAACAATCTGCATTTTCTAAAAAAAAATAAAATAAAATGATATACCTTTTAGCCATAAATGCTCATCTTGCACTACTCGACATCACGCATTACGTAATCTTGCACACATAACAAAGGCGTAAATATCAACCCAGTGTTTACAAAGCAAACATTCAAAAAAGGTAAATGTCCTTTACAAAAAAAAAAAAATTATATATATATATATATATTTTTTTTTTTTTATAACGATCGTTTCACAAGATAAGACCCTTATTCCTCCACTGGGATCATGTAGAGCCCTTTGAAGCTGCACTGAAACTGCATTTAGAACCTTCAACCCATTAGTAACCACTGAAGTCCAATCCTGGAATGTTTTCCTTAAAAACTTTAATTTCTTTGTGACTGAAGAAAGAAAGATATGAACATCTTGGATGACATAGGGGAATAAATTATAAGGAAATTTTGATTCTAGAAGGGAACTTCTCCTTCAAACATTTCCTTCTAGTAAAAAAAGACAACAAAATTGACTTTGTTTGTTGCTTCCAGCTGCATGTCTTTAAAAGCGGCATAATCAATGCGGCGTGTTTGGTAGATCACAGACTCTGAGTTAATGTAGGCGTCCCGCAGTGAGATGATAGGGATCGTTGGGGTGGGAATGTGCACTGCGGTATCTGTGAGCACCTTCAGAAGCTCCTTCATTAGCAATGCAATTATTCCACAGGGGCAAATGTACAGGGTGAAGGTCAATAGAGGTGTATCAGGAGTTAAAGAGATGTAATTGCTGTCTCCTGGTATTGAACTGATAAGCACAATCACCCACAGAGTTCTGTAGGCCACTTAATCATGCAGAAGAAATTCCATCACAGTCCATTCGACACACTCTGTTGTTTCACTACAAAAATGAAAACAAATGTTTTGAAATTTCCAACACGCTGCTTTCCTATGTAAATCTGCTTGTTATTTCCCCCACGATTTTGTGTATACAAATCATAAATACAAATGCATTGGGAGAGTCATACATTAATAAGCATTTTCTATGAGACAGGGGAACATACAGAAAATCATTTCTGCTCGAGAAGTCCATGTTTGCCAATATCACTGTTGCTCCATCAAGTCTGAATCCCATGTGCAAACAGTCCATTTGTAATCAAAGCCACTGACAGGATCAATAATGAGCCAAACACAATAAAAAAGAAATGGGTTTCACCTCTTTTAGACATCCAAAGACTTTCAGTCAAACAGCATAAGGATTGAGGTGAGACCTAGTCTCTAAGGGTCAGCTATTTGTAGCTTGACTGCTTTGAGAAGGATGAAAGAACCAGAGAGACAGAGAGAGGAATTGGAGGGGTTGTCAAAAGTACTTTCAGTAGGATTAACCTTGTATTGATTGTGGGTTGTATTCTTGAGGGTTAAATCACCTCTCATCTGTCCCTCCCTAAGGCCTGTCATTGGATGAACTGTCCCAGTGCACAAATTCAAATCTGCACGGTCAGATATCTGTCAGTTATAACAACAATTAATAAACCAATAGATCACAAGTCATTAACTAGCATCCACAACAGCACATGGTATAATTTCATATGCCACTGATTCTTAAGAAATGGGCAAAGCATCTTACAAATGTACCTATATTTCAGTATTCGGGTGTGTTTTATAGATTTTAGATCAATCTATAATTATTGTTCATAGTTTTTACAATCCATATTTAGGTTTGTCAGTAACAAATACTTGAAATGACATAAACACTGATGCATAAACACTACTTTTCAGGTATTGTAGCTTTGTTATAGTACCAAGAAGCAGTGATAAGCAATAAAAACAGCCTGCTGAAACATTAACTGTTATGAAGATTAATATCAACCTTGATCAAAATGAACCAGCAATCAATACAACACTGCAGCACACAGCTGTTGTTTTTTCTTTTCAAAGCTGTCAGTGTTAACCCTTTTTAATCTGGTTCTGCTCGGTTTTTCTCCACAGAAAGGAAACACCCTGCGTCCCATTGATGCAGAAGTAAAGGTAGGACATACACCACTCAGATCTGATCTTAGATCTTTGTCATCACAATAATAAATGACATTTTATATTACTATTAAATTAGATTTTAAAAATATTAAAATTAATTAATTAATAATAATAATGGATTAGTTCACTTCCAGAAAAAAAATCATGATAATTTACTTAACCCCATGTCATCCATCTTTCTTCAGTCAAAAAGAAATTAAGGTTTTTGTGGAAAACGTTCAAGGATCTTTCTCCATATAGCAGACTTCAATGGGGAACAACGGGTTGAAGGTCCAAATTGCAGTCACAATGCAGCTTCAGTGGGCTCTGCGTGACCCCAGCTAAGAAATAAGACTCTTGTCTAGCAAAACGGTCATTAAAAAAAATAAATAAACAATAAAAATGTATATACTTTTTAACCACAAATGCTCCTCTTGCACTAGCTTTGCGATGCGTATTCGCGACTTCATGCATTACGTAATCACGTTGGAAAGGTCGCATGCAGTTAGTTATTTGTCTTTGTACTTTGATATAAAATGGTAGGGCGAAAAACTAATTTTCTCCTCTAACTTCGAAAGCATCCATCATCATAGTTTTACCCTTTTTTTCAAAGTCAAAGGGCGCTTGCATGTTCGCTTTGTAAAAATTGGGTTAGTACTTTTGCATACGTCACGCATGACCTTTCCAACATGATTACGTAATGCGTGAAGTCCAACTAGTGCAAGACAAGCCTTTGTGGTTAAAAAGTATATAAATATAAATTTTTTTAAAGAAAATGTCAGATAGTTTTACTAGACAAGACCCTTATTTTTTGGCTGGGATCGTGTAGAGCCCTTTGAAGCTGCATTGAAACTGCACCTTCAACCCGCTGATCCCCAGTGAAGTCCATTATATGGAGAAAAAAACCTCAAAAACCTTAATTTCTTTTCGACTGAAGAAAGAAAAAATAAACATCTCAGATGGCATGGGGGTGAGTAAATTATCAGGATTTTTTTATTTGGGAAGTGAACTAATCTTTTAAATGTTTAAATAAGATTAAATAAATGCAGCTTTGAACATAAGGGACTTCCTTAAAATTATAAGAAAAAAAATTCAATTAAATCTTACCGATCCCAGACTTTTGTTTGGTAAGGGAGCAGAGTCCTTTATTTGCAGTTTCTTGTCTTTTTATTTCTTTATTTGTGATTGGATGATGGAGAGCTCATGCTTGTCTTGCACTAGCCATTTTTGCTGCTTTGCAATGTTACTCTCACCAAGGAGGAGCAGAACTACATCCTTCCTTGAGTTTTGCTTATTTGTGCATTTATCTTCCCTCTCTCTCCTTCTCTCATTTTTCTTATTCGTGTCTCCCTTCTTTCCCGTACTTCCTTCTCTATATAGTGCTGCTTCAGCATTTTCACAAGTGTCAAATGAAACAACCAATCAGTGCATTTTTTTATTAAGTGGATATACTATTTTCACTATCTGCAGCTCAAAGGCAGAAGAACTTCACATCTGTCCCAGGACAAAGATGGACAGCCTCATGATCCTCTCCTGCTTCAGGTGGTACGTAAGGGTCACAGAAGGAGATTGGGTACGGCTGCTGGCACGGCTAGGCTTATGGCCATCACAGACTGTGTGGACAACGGCACTCAGACCGATATTAGCTTCCAGAACTTCCTGAATGGGGACAGAGGGTCTTATCCAAGCAGTGGATCACCCATGCCCCCACCCTCCCCTCCCCTCGGACAGCTGGTGGAGCCATACCTGCTGAATGACCTGTGAGCATCTTCACTGTCCTTTGGCTATTTTTCAGTTCTCATGTCATCAATTACTCACCCTCATGTAGTTCCAAACCAAAAATCGTTCTGACCCTGCAAAGACAGAAAGGTAACTACCACGTTCCAAAGATGAACAGAGGTCTTACTGGCTAGTAACGATATGAGGGTGAATAATTAATGACAGAACTTTCATTTTTAAGCTAACTATCCCTTTAATGCCTGTATAGGTCTGTAAGGTGGACAAATGTTACATGCACTGAAAACCTACTGAAAAAAGAAACATATGTCTTTTCACAGTGGTACTTTGGGGCAGGAATATAGTGATCCAAATGACTACTTCAATGTTGCCAATCATGAGGTGGATCAACAAGAAGAGCTGGAATATGAGGTGGGAAACCAATTAATCATAATGGCCTTTTACATACAAACATAACACATTTTGAACAAATTAGATCCCTTTTGTTAAACCTGGGTGGTGTAAATGTTTATTTATATGTGACCCTGGTCATTAGGGTCAACCAGTCATAAGGGTCAATTTTTGTTGAAATTGCAACAAAAATTGAAATCTGAGGGTGGATTAAAATCTAAATATTGCAAAAATCGATTTTAAAGTTGTCCAAATGCATATTACTAATAAAAAATTACGTTTTGATATATTTATGGTAAAAAATGTACAAAATATCTTCATGAAACATGATCTTTACTTAATATCCTAAGGATTTTTGGCCAAAAAGAAAAATCGATAATTTTGACCCATACAATGTATTTTTGGCTATTGCTACTTAAGACTGGTTTGTGGTCCAGGGTCACATATACATTGTATATTGGGATTAGATGGGTTGATGCAAGACTAGTAACCCAAACACTAGACTAAACTACAACATCTCATAAATTTGCTCTAGCTGGAGCATCTTTAAAGCAGAGGGTTTAATCTCTGCCCTATAAGCAGCTCGTCCTCTCTGTCTTTGTCAGGAGGTGGAGCTGTATAAGTCAAGTCAGCAGGATAAACTGGGGCTAACAGTCTGCTACCGGACAGACGATGAGGAAGACCAAGGCATCTATGTTGGGGAAGTGAGTGGCCACATGCTCAACACAAACCTATGCTAAGTATTTAGCTGGGATATTCAAGTTATCCAGCTGATATTTAAACATTCCCTGTTCTTAGGTGAATCCAAACAGCATAGCAGCAAAAGATGGAAGAATCAGAAAGGGAGACAGGATATTACAGGTATGTTTTTTTCCTTTGGATGCATTGCTAAAGTCATCAGCAACAATCGCTGATGAACTGACATCATCATGTCATTACGCTTATTTGGGAGGTCAAGCGTTTCAAGAGACTATCAGTCTATAAACAGATAATTGGTGTGACTTTTAACACCACCCACGCAGTTACTCTAGAGAGTAATTACAGAACAGCAGAAGACAATGTGTCATGTTGCCTTTGTCTCGACAAGTTCTTCATTTATTCTGGTTGCTGATGTGACACTGACACGTTCAATACCAAGGACTCAGTCACTGATGTTTTGATGCTATGTTGTATTGATAAAAGAGCTGACCTTTTGTGTTTGAACGTAGCTGTGAATGAAGTCTCTGTGTCCACATTAGATAAATGGGATGGAAGTTCAGAACCGAGAGGAAGCGGTGGCCATCCTGACCCGAGAGGACAGCACCAACTTCTCATTACTGCTGGCCAGACCAGAGATAGAGGTAAATAAATATAACAGAAATATGAAAGAGAAAGGAAAACATTAGCATACCTTGAGAAAGTATTCAGATTTTTTTTCATGTTTGTTATGTTGCTGCCTTATGCTAAACTGCTTTTAATTCATTTTTTTTCCACATTAATCTACACTCCATACCCCATAATGGCAAAGCAAAAACATCGCAAATGTATTAAAAATGTAAAACCGAAACCATTCCATTGCATAAGTATTCATACCCTTATCTGGGACAATTTGAAATTTAGCTCAGGAGCATTCATATTGCTTGTAAATGTTACTTTGAGTAAAGTTAACCTGTGGCAAATTCAATTAAGTGGATATGATTTGCTGAAAAATCGTATCAGCAAAAACCAAGCCCTGAAGCAGAGAAAGCTGACTGTAGAGCTCAAAGACAGGACTACATCAAGCCACACATATGGGGAAGAGTTCTAAAAAAATCTGCTGCATTGAAGGTTCACAGAAGCACACAGTCTCCATTAGAAGTCTGAAACAACCATGACTCTTCCTACAGCTGGGCTTATGGCCAAACTGAGCAATTGATGGAGAAGGGCTTTGGGTAGAGGGGTGACCAAGAACCCGATGGTCACTCCATTTGAGCTCCATGATCATATGCAGAGATGGGAGAGACCTACAGAATAACAAACATTAATGCAACACTCCACCGATCAGGGCTTTATGGTGGTGTGGCAAGACTCCACCCTCTCCTCAGTGAAGACACATGAAAACACACTTGGAATTTGCAAAAAAACACTTAAATGACCTTCAGACTGTGAGAAACAAGATGTGGTCTGATGAACCTCAATTCCAAGCATCATGTTTAAAGGAAACCAGACACATCTCTTTCAGAGTACCATCTCAAAAGTAAAGTGTGCTGGTAGCAGCCTAATGCTGTGGGGCTTTTGTTCAGCAGCGATGACTGAGGGACTCGTCAAAGCAGAAGAAAATCTGAATGCACCAAAATACTGAGATAGCCTAAATGAAAACCCAGTCCAGAGCATTCAGAACCTCAGACTGGGCAGAAGGTTCACCTTCCAACAGAACAATGACCCTAAGCATACAGCAAGAGTGGCTTATAGATAACTCTGTGAATGTCCTTGAGTGGCCTAGCTAGAGCCTGAGCTTGAACCCAATCAAACATTTCTGGAGAAACCTGAAAATGTCTGCCAGAGCCCATCCATGCTGACAGAGCTTGAGAGGTGAAGAGGTGAGGTGAGGAATGGCAGATAATTGCCAAATGTTGATGTGCAAACCTTGTTGCATCATGCCCAAAAAGACGTGAGGCTGTAAAGGTGCTTTAGCTAAGCACTGGGTATGGATACTCATGCAATGTACTTATTTCAGTTTTTTGTGAAGTTGTGACAGTTCTGTTTTTACTTTGTCATTATGGTGCATGGAGTGTAGATTGATGTGGGAAAAAAGTAATTTAAAACAGCAGCAATATAAAATGTGAAAAAAATGAAGGGGTATGAATACTTTCAGAGTGAAGATCACAAATACAAAATAAAAAACAGAGAGAAATGTCTTTTATCAATTATTTGTCCTAGACAGTAATGTGATAAAATGGAGCAAATTGCTGCTTCTCATAACACCATATTTGGTCTCTTTTTAGGAAAAATATGAACCATACATAAACCATTAAATCATTCCCCCAAATCTCACATCCTCTGAGCAATTAAATGGTTTTCTAAACACGCACGATTCAAGTACACACATGCAAAGTTAATGGACCCACTTTGTCCCCAATGACAACATATCCTAAAATTAATGGCTTATTTTGCTGAAGGAAGGGAAACAGAAGTCTCACATCACTCAATGTCTCAATCATGTGATCACTCTTAGTGATGGGTGTCAAGGATTTGTGGCAGTTCCATTAACACTATTCCACAAGGAGATGAAGAGTGAGAGGGAACAAAGCTGCTTTACAGAATGGGGGAAAACGCTCCATTAGAAAGACATGCACAGAAGAGAAGTAATTGAAGGAATTGATGGAAGGCATGAGAGAGAGGGCAAATGAAGAGGTATAAGCAAGGTACACAATAGGAAGGAAGTATATCATGTTCTTTTTCCCACAGTAAGCAGTTTCCAAGGACATAAACTAAGTCAACTGATGAGGCTATGCAGAGGTACATTAATGCTCTGGGTACCTCTTTGTACAGATGTAATATAAAACAGTGCTGGAATTTTACTTTTGCTTTTATTTGTTTAGCAGATCCAAAGTGAAGATAAATTAGACTAATACCAGCAGAAGCATAATCTTAATCTTAAATTTGTCTGTGCAAGCAAATTTATTGTTTTATTTAATGCAAATTGAACAGCATTTTCACTCTTGCACCACACATTTATTTCAGAACTCTTCTGTTCTGAATTTCTGATTTTGTAACTGTGTCAATTTTTCTGCAATTTCTGGGGAGCCAGTGGTGATATTGAAAAAACTGGCTGTTGGTTATTGTGTGCAGCCTGCGAAAATCATCCATCATGAGCACAGCCGTCAGCTAATGAATAAAACAGGGAGCTCATTTCAGCCAACGCGGTGCACTAACAAGATCAGAACAAAAAGCGGGCCATTTTGTACCTCTCATTCTCATCTACAGTCATCCTCCCAGCAACACAAAATTATTAATGATGAACTGAAGGCCAGAAACAAGTGGAGCTGTCAGACTAAGAGAGGAGGAGGAAGAGATGGAGTGAGAAAGAGAGACAGTGATAGAGAAACATGAAGAGATTGCTGACTTCGAGATTACAGGCTGACTAAATCAAGAGGAAGGAAAGAGAGACAAATGCTTAAGAAATGTCACAGGCAAACCACTTAACCAGCCTTTGTTGCTCTTTATATAAGTCTGATTTATAATCAAGCAATAACTGCAGTTGATTATTGGCTTTCAACTATAGACAAAGAGAGTCAGGGAAACAAATCAATGCTTCATTAAATCTGTATTCATCAATAAATCTTAATTTGTAGCAAGACATAACAATTGTCATAAATTAAAGACCATGTGAGGACATTTGTGAGATCCCCATGAGGATACAGGCTTATAAATCATACAGAATGAGTTTTTGAGAAAGTAAATGTATGCACAATCTCCTGTGAGGGCTAGGTTTAGGTGTAGGGTGATAGAAAATACGGTTTGTACAGTATAAAAACCATTCGGCCTATGGAATGTCCCCATAAAACACGGAAACACAACGTGTGTGTGTGTGTGTGTATGAAAATACTAGGCCTCAATCCTTGCATTTTAATAATAATAGGCCTTACACTCTTGCTTTACAACTAAACATGTTGCACACATTTAAACAAATGTCTATATTGCCATCTAGTGTTTAAGTGCATTACTGCATGTATTTATTTTTGTTGACCATACTCCCTCTTTTTCCCAGACATGTCCTGGCCAGGATTTTTAAATTGACTGGATACACATACAGTTGAAGTCAAAAATTTACATACACCTTTCAATTTCTGCAAAATAAGAGGGATCATACAAAATGCATGTTATTTTTTTATTTAGTACTGACCTGAGTAAGATATTTCACATAAAAGATGTTTACATATAGTCCTCAAGAGAAAATATTTATATTTATTGAAATGACCCTGTTCGAAAGTTTACATACACTTGTTATCTGAATGATCCACAGCTGTTTTTTTGTTTGTTTGTTTTTTGTTTAGTGATAGTTGTTCACGAGTCCCTGTTTGTCCTAAACAGTTCAACTGCCTGCTGTTCTTCAGAAAAATCCTTCAGCTTTTTTTTAGCATTTTTGTGTATTTGAACCCTTTCCAATGATGAATGTAAGTTTTTGAGATCCATCTTTTCACACTGAGGACAACTGAGGGACTCATTTGCAACTATTACAGAAGATTTAAATGCTCATTGATGCTTCAGATAGAAAAATTGTGCATTAAGAGCCAGGGGTGTAAACATTTGAACAGAATGATGGTGTGTACATTTTTTTTTAAATATCATATTTTTTTCCATGTAGTACTGTCCTTCAGAAGCTACAGAAGATACTTGAATGTTTTCCAGAAGACAAAATAAGTAAAATTTACCCTGATCATCAAAAGTTTTCATCCCCAGTTCTTAATGCATTGTTTTTCCTTCTGCAGCATCAGTGAACGTTTGAACCTTCTGCATGAGTCCCTCAGTTGTCCTCAGTGTGAAAACATAGATCTCAAAATCACAGTCATTGTTGGAAAGGGTTCAAATACACAAAAATGCTAAAAACAAAAAACAAATAATTTGTGTGACCTGAATGATTTTTCTCAAGAACAGTGGGCAGTTTAACTGTTCAAAACAAACAAACAAACAAGGGACAACTATCACTAAACAAACAAACAAAAAAAAGCTGTGGATCATTCAGGTAACAACACAATGTTAGTAATCTAGTGTATATAAACATTTGAACGTGGTCATTTTTATAAATTAATAAATAAACTAATAAATAAAACTATTTTTTTCTTATGTGGACTATATGCAAACATCTTTTATGTGGAATATCTTATTCAGGTCAGTAGTAAATAAAAATAGCATGCATTTTGGTTGATCCCTCTTAGTTTAGTAAAATAATTAACATTTTGCAGATTCGGTGTATGACATCAAAGTATTGCGAAAGCGATAAGAGAGCAGACGGCTCTGTACGAGACAAACATATCTGACATCAAAAGCCAAAATGCAGAAATTTTAGGCAAATTAGAAGTCCTGGCCAGGACAAGTTCAGAAAAAGAGGAAGTATGTTCACCCTAAAGTACCCTAAAGGTGATGATCAACCTCTAACTCTTCCCTAATAAATTTTTCCCTTCCCTGTGCCTTTCAACTAGACGGACACTCATTTGGACCCTGAGGAGATTGACTGCGAGTTACCTGTAGGGATGAGTGTGGACAGCCTTAATACTTCCCATCTGTCCGGCCTGTACCATTTCCGCCAACAGAGACCCCAAGGAGGCATTCCTGAAGAAACCCAACATCGGGAGACACCCATGCTCAGCTTAGCAACCCTCAGCAACAGTCAAGAGCTCGACAGTGGTGTGGGCCGAACAGATGAGAGCACAAAAAACGAAGAGTCCTCTGAGCATGACATCCTTCTGGGCGATGAGCAGACCAGCGCCTCCAACACAAATGCCACCAACACGCCTGGCAGCTTGCGCAAGTTCAGGCCCGGCAGGAGCGGCGGAGGAGGGAGCGACACGCCATCGCCACTGTTCCCTCTCCGAGAACTCCACCTTAGCACAGACTCTCTGGACTGTGGAAGTGTGGTGGGTGGTGGGTACCTTCACGATCCTGTCAGTGGGATGATAATGCCAGGCCTGACAGAGGAGGAATGCGAGAGGTACAAGCAGCTTCTAGAAATCAAGTGTCGTTATGAGAAGAGGATGAAAAAAGTGCAGCAGGTTAAAGAAGAAGGAGAGGCACAAGAGGAAGATGAGAATAAGGAAGAGACTTTGGATGAGAACAGTAACGAGAACTTGACTCCACATGAGATGGCGCTTCTGGAAGAGGAAATGAGGCACCTTGAGTTCAAATGCCGGAACATTCTACGAGCACAGAAGATGCAGCAGTTAAGAGAGCGCTGTTTAAAAGCATGGCTGATGGAGGAAGAAACATCTGGCCGGGTGTCTGCAGAACCTCAGGGGTCTCCACTTCATGAGCTTTCTGACATTAACGAACTTCCAGAGAAGGAACGGTCGGACAAGGACAGCACCAGTGCTTACAACACTGGGGGAGAGAGCTGCAGGAGCACACCTATGGTGAGCGAGCATCGACTTCCAGTTTCTCAGATAGATGAGTCCACAAGCCCTATGCCAAGTAGACGCAGGGACCGATCAACGTGGAGTGAAAGAGGACGAGCAAGCCTCACTAGTTCATATTCACCAAGCAGCTACAAGAAGTTTCAGACCAACACTCCTATGAACCACAAATTCAGCTCACTCACAAGAGAAGGAACTGTCCGTCGCATGCCTGAAGGTTTGACACAAGGTGGAAATTCTAGGGTGAGCAGGAATGGTGGTCGTAGTGCCGAGTCAAGTCCTTACTTCACTCGACGCCGTCATTCCAACTGCTTCACTCCAGAACGCTACCAGAGTTGCATGCATCTGGGATCCTCACTTTCTGAGAGTTCTGGACCCTTGGATAGAGCCGTGGAAGGAGAAAGTGAGGCACCAATAGGCGGCAGTGACCGCGAGGGCCAATTGAATAGCACCTTTGGGTCGTTGCCTCATCCTAGCCCAGTGAAGCTTTCCCTGGCCTTACCTTTGCCACTTCCCCCTGCGTCACCACGTATGGAGTGGAAGGTGAAGATAAGAAGCGATGGGACCCGCTACGTAGCCAAACGTCCCGTCCGAGACCGGCTCTTGAAAGCGCGAGCTATGAAGATCCGTGAGGAGCGTAGCGGAATGACGACTGACGATGACGCCGTGAGTGAAATGAAGATGGGTCGCTACTGGAGCAAGGAAGAGCGTAAGCAACATTTGCTGAGGGCCCGCGAGCAACGCAGACGCAGAGAATTTATGATGCAGAGTCGCCTGGAATATATGCGAGAACACGGTCTGGATATGGGAAAGGAGAGCCAGTCGGAGTCAGGCCAGAACTCAGCCTCGATCCTGGAGCTCAGTCAGAAAAAGAGCTCCAAGAAACGCAACCGACGCATACTGGACAACTGGATCACCATCCAAGAGCTACTGGCACATGGCTCTCGCTCTCCAGATGGGACGAAGGTGTATAATCCTCTTCTGTCTGTTACCACAGTCTGAAAGGATGGTGAGGACAACAGAAAGAGAGTCTATTTTATCAAATAATCAAATACTTTCTTGAACAGTTCTCAGAAGTTTTCAGAGCCATCTTTCCATTTTACTGATATGGCTGAGCAACGTCTAGCAACTATTGCCCTCTTTAATTTCACTTCAATATTCAAGTTCTTGAAATATATGAAAGTCCCTGAAACAAGACAAATTTACTTGAGCAGCAACACTAAATAAGACTTGTCTATTGTTTTTAAATTATTATATTCACCTGTAAGGGGGCAGTTGTGGCCTAATAGTTAGAGAGTCAGACGTGCAACCCAAAGGTTGTGCATTCGAGTCTCGGTACCACAGGGATTGCAGGTGGGTGGAGCGAATCTACAGCGCTCTCTTCCACGTTCAATACAGTGACCGAGGTGAGACCCTTGAGCAAATCACCAAACCCCCAACTGCTTCTTGGGCACTGCAGAAAAAAATGGCTACCCACTGCTCCAGTTGTGTGTTCAAGAGCGAAAAAATTCAGAAATGCAGAGCACAAATTCTGAGTACGGGACACTATACTTAACCAAATGCCAAATGTATGAAACATGCATTCTACTTAACAAGTCTTAGTGTTACTTTTCAAGTAAACGTACCTTTTTGAGATTATAGATTTTTCGGAAAACACTTAAAAATGACTAAATAAAAAGTCAAGTAATTGTTCATGGGTGGCGCTACTTTTAAGTTTGTGGAGAAACTTGATTTTATTGATTAATGAATGTCACATTGTATTGCTTCTCAATAGGCATTATCGCTCCTCCGAGGTCAAGCATCTGCGATCAAGGATTTTTGTTGAACTTTAAACTGAAAACAGCACATGGCTGAATGACAAAGACACTGAAGATTATGAATGTTGACTGAACGTACACAAACAAGCACAACGCACACACCACAAACTGTACAAGCAGATAGGTCTTAGTCAAAATCTGCTTGTTGCAAACAAACATATTGGACAAATGTAATTCATAACTTCCTCGCAGCTACACAAACAAAACATTGATTCAATTTCTTAACTCTTGAATTTTCATGGAGAATAATGGGGGGGGGATATAAATAAGACTTTTGTACAATTTACTCTCTAATTACAGCAACATATAAGTGCTTAACCTGTGCAGACACAATCATGCTAAACTTTCCTACAGAGACGTGGTGCTGAACATTTGTACTGCTTGTTTGTGATGGTCTGTTTACAATATTCTTCTGTACTGTTCATTATGACCCAAATACGACAAAAGCACAATATAAGCCACGTTGTGCTTTTTAATTTTGAATGTATGGTAATTCTTTTCCCTAAAACCCTCATCAAAGTCAGCACAGAGAGACTTTCACAAGCCTAAGTGGCCTAGTGCGGACACATACTAATCACCAGCAAAAGGGGAAGCACAAACACACACTGGATTCCTATAAAACCTAACCAGCTTCAAAATAAAAACCGATTGTACATTTTAATATACTGCTTGAGTGTAGCAAAGGAGCTAAAAATGAGGGGATATTGTTATTCACGAATAAATGAATGATATACAAATTTGTTAACATATTTGTAAGTGTTTGAAGATTTTGTAGAAAATGGCCTTAAGAGTTTTGACCAGTTTGGTGATGAGAGCCACTTGTTCAGCTCAACTAATTTTGCATGATTTTGACTATGATTTTGACTATACTGTACATGCCAGAAATACACAATGAACCTTAGTGGAGAACTTCCATTTCTCAGTATAAATGTATGTGACCAGAGAACTTTATCCAGCATCATTTGCCATTTCTGTCTTGGTGTTAGATAAAAATGTAGAAATCTACAGTTATACTCATATGGTACCTGTTGATTGATATCAATAGTCCTAATTATACAATGTGTAATGTGCATTCGTTCTTGAGTGGTTATTTCAATGCATTACTGAGACCGTATAAAATATAACATTTTAGACAAATAAAACAATTTTGTATGCTTAATATAAATCTGTCATTAGCCTGATTTCATACTTGGATGCAGAGGAACACACAGCCAAATAGTCACCCAAAAATATATATAAAAACAACAACTTTCCAACAGCAAGAACATGTTTTATAGAATGAGAGCAATAAATTATCACATAATTTCTCTGAATTAATTCTGCATTGAAACCTCATACATATATACAAATAAAACTTCATACAATTAATTTTAAATATAGGAACTGCTCTTACACACACACATACTGATACAATTTTACAATTACAATTCGTTCCAAGCCCCCCACCCCCCCATCCCCAGGTCCTTAAAATGTAAACAATGGTTCATGTTCCCGTTCCCAGCCAGATACTGATTCCCCAGTCCAGTGCAGAGTAAATATGGCATATTTATATCAACTAATATATACATTCAGGTTTATACAGCATCATTCAGCTAAGTGCAGACATGCAACACGGGGCACGGTGGCGCAAGACATTGGCGTGTCCAAAAACCAGGACGCGCATCTCAGAAACTACTGGATTTTTTATTTTTGAATTTTTTTAAACATCATACATCTCTGCTTTATTTGCGTTTGAGCTCAGCATGCCCCAGCACTCAGGACTTTTAATACAAGCACAAGAGCAAAGCGTTAGAGTTAGAGAGAAGCAAAACTGCCCATAAGAGAAAAATGTGAAATGTAGTGAACGGCCCTCTAAATTCAGATCACGCCACAGCTTATGAACAGGGACATGGAGGTCCTGTTTTTGTCTACAAGGGCCTTAAGGTTTCCGGTTATGGGTAATGCTAGCAGATTTGAAGTACTGGATTGTAGTTTGACTAAACATAATTTATATAGGCAAAGAAAAGAATGAAAAAGAAATAAAAGATAAACGGCTGGGCCTAGCAGCAGAGATTAATATTCTTATTTAAGACATTTTCATCCTTGTAGGATTTTTAAAAAAGGTTAAAATTTTGTAAGTACAAAAATAACTCCTCAACACTAACACGTCACTAATGTAATACTGTGAATGATTCGGCTTTAATGGAGAGAGAACGGCCCATTTTGGTTGTCGAGGGGGAAGTAAGGAAAGAGTAAAGGACTGTTTGGAGGGATGCAGATGGTACTGGAGCTTTGGATCCTATAGGCACTGATGATCTTTAACTTGTGTATGTGCAAAACCAGAAACTTTCAGCAAGATCTTTACGTTTAAAGATGCTTTTACAGCTTCTCAGTGTGAATGAGTGTGCGCGTGTGTGAATGCAAGTCCCCTAAACACGCTTTCATATAAAAAAATAAGAGGGCACTGACATTGGACATGCAACTCAGCTTAAATTCACAATATTAAAAGAGCAAGTTGCTCAAGTGTGTATGGCTTCTGGCAACGACGAGATTTACACAGATCATACAGCTTTTATGTGGATAATATAGTTTTACAAACTTGCTGCAAAACATTTACCTGAAATTAGCAGTCCAATTAGTTTGCTAAACATTAAATGTACACACACATTAAAAACAAAAAAAAAACCTAGCCTGTTGGTCTGTCTAAAAAAAAGCTCTTAGAAAACACTCGGCACAGCACTCTGCTAAAACATATCCATGTATTATATTAGTAGTAGCTTTTACACCAAAAATAGCAAGAATTATATCAGTAGTATTTGACATCATAATAGTTATAAAGTCACCCATTAAAATCACCCATATCCAGACGTTCTTTTTAAAATTCAGTTACTTCTAAATATTTAAGATATCTGTAACACTTTTTGACTGTCGAAGCTGTACAAAACCAAGCCCATAAGTACAGATTTCACTTTCAAAATGTCAATGACGCTCTATACAAACACCCTGCTCCTCCAACAGGTCATCCAGAGAAAATATCTACGTGTATCACACTGATCTCAAACCTCCAATGACAAACCTTTACAGTAGGCACTAAGGTTATGTAATGAATTGCCAAATATAAATGTTTTTGTTGGTCAGGTGAGATTAAGTAGACAAGCTTAAAAGGAAAAGAGAGATGTTGAGGTAACAGGTGGCAGGAAATAAACAGAGGCGCTGATCTATGATCTGTGATCCTGATTATTGGTTGCTATTTTTTGTGTATGTCGCATTTAGGTTTGTATGCTTAATTGTCTTATATAATAGCAGAAACAATTTCAAATCTCTTTCCAACACATTCTGTGGAAATTTGGCGCAAATGACATCATGACTTCACTGAGGTCTTCAAACAAGTCTTTTTTTACTGTTATGGCTGACTTATTGCAAACCGGATGCCCAGCCTCTTCAAGACAAAAACAAAACAAAACAAATAAAATAAAATAAACATTTTTTTTTACTATGAAGTGATGCAAGTTTTCTCAGCAGTTCCTATTCTGTCCTTTCACTCGCAAGGCAAAATAGAAGTATGTTTTAAAATAATTCAAACATAGTGTTTGGCATCCCCCTAAGTGCATGCTGGCCCTTCTTATACGCTGAGGAACACGTTTGACAATTTTGAGGAATGTATCAAGCAAACATTTTCTGACTGACCCTGAAATGATTGTCTTCTGAGACGTGTGAAAACTGAAAAGACTACGAATGAAAAAGTTCAGTTTCTTTTATATTCTGAACTCATCTGTCCAGTCTCCTTGTTGAGTGTTTAAAGAGTTCACCAGTGTCATCTTCTGACTTCTGTACGGTCAAACGTGGTCTCTTAAACTCTTAATCAGTCTGACTTAAATTGGCACCCCCTTCTCCCTGTAACTTTTCCTTTGGCAGCGATGCATGTCAATTTCAACTCAAACTCAACTCTTAAAATACACTTGATCTGCTTCTCCATTGTCTCCATCAGGCTTCTTAGACCTTCAGTCGGAGATTTGATGCTGTTACACAGCCTTTGTTTTGAATGGCGGCCAACAGCAAAAGCCATTCAGGCTAGCGATGAGCATGTAGCCGACCAGGATTCCCGCTCTACACGTGAGGGAAGCGGATATGGAAGTAACAGAGTCTGAGTATGGTGTGCTTCCTCTTGCCTGGGCTCCGGCTCCTCCGCGTCGGGACCCTGCGCCCTCTGCTGCGGCTCACCCTCACACCACCGTGCTGATGCGGTTGATAGGTTTGGATTTGGAGCTGCCGACCGTGCTGCTGTTGCTGGCTCCGCCTCCTCCTCCGCCCCCGCCCGACTGCACCCCCATGGGTCCTGGGAGTTGTGGGGCCAGCGGGGAGAGCGGGGTAAGAGGAGTGAGGGGGGTGTGTGGTGACGAAGGAGGAGGTAGCGGGGAATGTGGTGGAGGAGGTGGGATGGAGGAGAGGGGCGGATACTGTGGGATGTAGTGGGCGGGGCCCTGGGGTATGTGGCGGGCGGTGATGGCGGATGGTGCTTGAGGGGGCGGCGAGAAAACGAAGTGAGTTTGATGGGCGGAGTGATCCAGCAAAGGGTGTGGGCTGTGGACGTGGACGGGATGGCTGTGGGTATGAGAGTGAACGTGGGAGTGGGCGTGAGGGTGGGGCTGAGAATGAGACAGGGTGAGAGGAAGCTTGCCGGTAGGACCGGGCACCCGTATGTGGCGTATGGGATTGGGGTGCATGTGGTAGAAAGTGAAGGGAGCGATGGGGGAATTGGGAGAATGCGGGGACAGAGGCGGAGGGGTGCAGGCCATATTGGCGTAGCGGACTTGCTGCATAGCGTGATGGGATAGTTGCTGCTGGAGCTGGGCGTGTGAAGGAACGGGCGGCCCGCGCCGTGGGAGGGACCCTCGTTGTAGGGTATGATGGATAACGGGCGGATGGCCAGGGGCGACGGCCTGCATGTGGTACCGATGATGATGGTGGTAAGGGGGAGGAGGCTGGCCAAAGTTGTTGTGACAGTACTGAGCGTGCAGCGCTTGGATCTTGGACGGCCCACCAGGGTCTGACTGGCTGAGGGCGGAGGGTGACGGAGGCGGCGGCCCTCCTGTAGTAGGAGGTGGCACGGGGGCCGGGTAATGTGGCCCGGGGGGAATAAGGGGAGCAGGGGGTTTGGCGCGCTTGCTCCCAAACAGGGAGCCCAGGAAGGAACCGGAATTGCTCCCTCCAGAACTGCTCCCCGGCCCCCCACCTCGATCGCTGATGCCAGGGACCCCCCCCATATTGCCTACGGCGTTGTGATGTTGCCCCGGCCCACCCCCCACCCCTACTCCGGGGCTCAGGATGGGGCGGTGAGGCCGGTAGTCTTCCAGCCCATAACAGCTGGGAACGGCGCCCCCCATGGGCAAGCGTTGATGCGGCTGAGGGCTGTTAATGATGGATCCCTACAGTGTGCACAAACACACAAAGCCAGACAGTCATTACACTGGAAATCTGAGTAGATGGACAGTGTTAGGACTAATGAGTTACAAGTGACAGGCATTCCCCAGTTACTTCTTTCAAATAAATAATGCATGTTACTCCTCAGGGACGCACTGATATTAAAATTCATTAGAAGAGATAATGATTTTCATGTTGTAAGTATTAAATCTCTATTGAAATTCTATACTATTTTTTCAGTTTCAAAAAGAAAGGAGACAAAATACCGAAACAAAAGAAATTTTGCCATCATAATGTACAGTGTACAAAGTATATTAATTTTTGAATAATATTCATAATATTCATATAATTCATCATTTGAATAACTACTGCTTTTCGGTTAACAGTTATAACATGAAAATAATTATCAGCTTATTAGTATCATCCAGATTTTTTAAATGGTGCATCTCTAATGATAAATAATAAGAAAAAATTGTAGAATCTGCAAAATGTTTATTATTTTACCAAAATAAAAGGGATCAAACAAAATGCATGTTATTTTTTATTTAGTACTGACCTGAATAAGATATTTCACATAAAAGATGTTTACATGTAGTCCACAACAGAAAATAATAGTTGAATTTATAAGTTTACATACACTTGATTCTTAATACTGTGTTGTTACCTGAATGATCCACGTTTTTTTTTGGCTTAGTGACAGTTGTTCACGAGACCCTTGTTTGTCATGAATAGTTAAACTGCCTACTGTTCTACAAAAAAATCTTTCCCACAAATTCAGTTTTTTCAGCACTTTTGTGTATGAACCCTTTCCAGCAATGGCTCTATGATTTTGAGATCCATCTTTTCACACTGAGGGACTGTATGTAACTATTACAGAAGGTTCAAATGCTCGCTAATGCTTCAGAAGGAAATACAATGCATTAAGATCCAGGGGTGTAAACTTCTGAACAGGATTTACATTTTTCATAATTTGCCTAAATGTTATATATTTTTTATTTAGTTTCTACCCTTCAGAAGCAACAGAAGATACTTACATGTTTCCCAGACAAAAAATTCAAAAAGTTTTCACCCCCCAGCTCTAAATGCACCGCGCTTCCTTCTGAAGCATCAGTGAGCATTTTAACCTTCTGTAATAATTGCATATGAGTCCCTCAGTTGTCCTCAGCATGAAAAGATGAATCTCAGAATCATAGTCATTGTTGAAAAATGCTGAAAAACAACATGTATTTTGTATGATCCCTCTTATTTTGGTAAATAATTAACATTTTGGAGATTCTGCAAGGTGTATGTAAACATTTGACCTCAACTGTACATGCACACAAGATGTGTAACACCACTGTACACACATCACCTACACAGCGACAACCCAACTTACCAAAGTTAGTCAGTTTCACTTTTGCAAACCACAAATCAGACAGATAATAAAGTAAAGCTTCCTCATTATGAAGCCTCACTCATTTTACATCTATTTAAACATGCATCCATTGTTATTAGCAACTGCACAAGGCATAACCTATTAGACATGCTGCATGCAAAGCAAACACCAATTACGATTTTACACAATATGAATTAAAACATGCTGAACTTCATCACAACAATCAAAAATTAATGCAAAGTCAATGTTGTAAAACAAAGAAGTCTCATGCACTTAAGAAAGCTGAAACACAAGATCATTACAAGCAGTCAGCTTATCTGCCTGACTTACTTCTATAGTACTATCCAAAGAGCCAACGCTGTTTCTACGGCCTCGCTTTCCTGTACCCAACCAAGCACAGCAAGGTCAGGGTCAAAGGTCATGGAGAAAACATTTTCTAACATCTCATACTGGGGGTTATGTCTACAAATTGTGTACATAAATATCTACTGACGAAACTCAACTTTACGTCACTGAACTCGACAAAATACAGAAAGCGTTTAAAACAGCAGTTTATCACATGACCACATTAATCACAGTTATCGTCTGTAAAATGGCTATTTCATTTTTTTGAATATAATTTTGTGTAAAAATATGTCAACACTTGGCAGCCCGATCAAACACTGAATAAGAATAGAGCAGATATTACTTATAAGGTCAAAATTATGATCATTGTATTGTGGGATACAGTATTTCATGCAGTCTGCTCTGTTATATACTGTACAGCTTATCAAATGTAGCATCTGTACATTATATGCACACAGAAATTCAGCATACTGTGACAGTGTATATACTAATCACTTAAAAAAATATGATTATGCAATTCCAGAGACTTGTTCAAGAAGCCTTATGCAAGGACATAATGTGCCATTAGAGGGCAGTGTCTGTCAAACTGTACTTATAGAAGTTCAAAATTGTGCCAAAAGGCCTGTGATGATCAAACTATGGTGGATTGTTTAAATATTTCCACCAATGGAGACAAGCCAACAACACAATTAAATTAGGGCTGCCAATAGTTTATTCAGAATACACTAATTTATTTGTAATGAATCCAATAATTAATATCAATATTCATGTGAAATACAAGAAAAGCAATGAACAGAACAAAATTCTTTAAGAAATTTTTTTCACAACATAGGTCTGTCAGTGGTCTACAGTCCACAGAAAACCATGAAGTATCCATAATTAAAATCCACTAATTGTTATGGACATATATAAATAAAATGGACAGTTGTAAAATGCATGTGTGCTGTACCTGTCTCAGAGAGGTCTCTCAGTGAGGAGCTAAGTGCTGTTCGTTTAAGCCCCTCCCCTGCTGTGTACGTGTCATCCAGACTGGGCCTACCCAGAGTGCCGTTCACAGCTTCAGTCTTCATTCCACCAACCCCACCCCCATCTCCGCTCAGTAGCCCTGGACGCATCACCCCTTTCTGCTTCTCTAACTCAGCTATGGAGAACAGAGACCAGGGGTTAATGCTGGCAAAAACATACTATTATCATAATAAACAATAACCCTAATTAATAATTAATCAGCTTGAAAACTGGAAAAAAGAACCTCACGCTTTTCATCTGTCATGTGTGAAACAACAGGTAACTATAAAGGATTTCTTACACTCTACACGGTATTTCTCCATATCTTGAACCTCAGCGACGCTCTCACGCAGGTCGCTGGTGAAGCGCGTTCGGTCCTGCTGGCTCGGTGCATTAAACACAATCAGGACCTTGCGCTCACTGCCGGGCATCGCTGATGTCAGTCTGATACCATGAGGATAGTCTGAGAGAGAGGGACAGAGACAGAGGGTAAATGCAGTCAATTAGAAAGAGACCCAGATAAAGAGGGACGTGCTGCGCCTCATGTAATTAGTTATAGATCTCTCATTCTGACAAAATCCACCGATACACACAAACACTGTGATGGGGTGCCAGTGGGGTAGGAAAGATAAATTTTATTCAAAATATATGGTCTTAATTTCGTGGAATTTTACTTCAAGCTTATTTATCTTCTTTTAAAGATTTGCAGATATTTTGTTAATGGAAAACAAGTGCAAAACAAAAACGGATTGAGATAAATAGAAAACAGACATTCCACAGACGTTCCCAATTAACAGCACAACCACAATAGAGGAGAGGATTTAGATAGACATCATATTTCCAGACAGACATCTTTTTCTCCTTCATATACTGCTAAGAAATCAAAACACCACCTACATGAAAGCAAAGAAAGGGTAATGAGAGAGCACGGAGATGAGATGGAGTGATGGAGTAGATGAGAGCAGAGTGTGTAAACGAGCTGGAATGGAGTGATAGTATAAATAAAGAAGGAGGGACAGATGGTCAGACAGATGGAGGGATGAATATACTTACAGGAGTTCTGGAACATATGAACCTGCATCTCCACCAGGGGAAAAGACTGTCTGAAACTGTACGTCACAGACGTCTTCTTCTTCTGAAAGATCTTCGTTACCTGAAGGCGGGAATGTTATGATCATTATACAGTCTTGGCCAAAAATATCAGCACCCTTGCAATTCTGTCAAAAAATACAACAGAAAATTGTTCCATTTGCAAATGTTTTGGTATTCGCATGCTTATTTTTTTAGTTTGCACTGGAACAACACAAAAAAACAACAACTGAGAAGTCAAACTTGATCAAATTTTACACAGAACTCAAAAAGGACTGGACAATAATTATTGGCACCTTGTTAAAATTGTAAGAAATAATTGCTTTTTAAACATGTGATGCTCCTGTAATTTGTATTTAGACACTCCTGTGTTGTCTGTGGATTTGAGAGAAAAAATTGTGGAAAAACATGGACAATCTCAAGGCTACAAGTCCATCTCCAGAGATCTTAATGGTCCTGTGTCCACTGTGTGCAATATCATCAAGAGGTTTACAGCCCATGGCACTGTAGCTAAACTCCCTGGACATGGACGGAGCAAAATTAATGAAAAATTACAACGAAGGATTGTTCGAATGGTGGATAAAAAACCCAGATTAACTTCCAAACAAATTCAAGCTGATCTGCAGACACAGGATACAACAGTGTCAGCTCGCAGATAAGACAAAAGTAGAGCTTTTTGGTAAAGGGCATCATGCCACTTTTTACAAAAAAAGAAACGAGGCCTTCAAAGAAACGAACACAGTCCCTACAGTCAAACATGGTAGAGGTTCAAAGATGTTTTGGAGTTGCTTTGCTGCTTCTGGCACTGGATGCCTTGACCGTGTGAATGGTATCATGAAATCTAATGATTAGCAAAGAATTTTGGAGTGCAACGTAGTGGCCAGTGTCACTAAATTAATAAAAGTATAAATAATCTATATTAATAGGTGTCTAAGGTAGGACACCTACTCATTCTTTATGTCTTCAAAAATAGATACATTTATTATTATTAGTAGTAGCCGTAGTAATAATAATAATAATAATAATAATAAAAATATCTATGATGACATTTTTGTGCCATGTTAAAAAACAGAAATATCTAAAATTACGAGATTAAAGTCGTAATATTTTCAGAATAAGGTCAAAAAACAGCTCAGCTTTCAAATTCTGTCAATTTTATCATGAAATACAAATTATAAATGTGCTTTTCCTCTTTATTTCAAATTTATAGCTGGATATAATAGTAAAGAAAAATCAGAAGGAATGAAAAAAAAAAACAGTATAGCCTAATTTAATTAAACAAATGTTTCATTATTGTAATCGGAAATATGATTAATTCACATCCCTTTAACTGAAGCGAATACAGCGATCTGTCTCACCACTTTAAATAGTGTAAAAAACAGTAATACAAAAATAGTGTATTTCACTATAAACGGAAATAATTTGAAAGCTGAGACTTCTCCCGGTGCTGTCATTATCCAGGCCGTCTGGATGCGCAATAGGCGAAAATATTATAACTGTACGAAATAATTCTCAAAATATTTTGACTTTATTCTTGAAACATTTCATATTTATTCTCCAAACATTTCAACTTTATTCTCGAAAAATTTCAACTTTATTCTTAATTCTATATTTTAACGTGGCACTAAAACGCCGTCGTAAATATCTACGGCCTAAACAGGAAATAATTACATGGAATCTGAATATATATATATATATATATATATTTATAAATCCTAAATATAAAGTTATAATTCTAAACATAAAAATAAAATCTTTGTATACAGTTAAAGTCTAAAACTGTATAACATACATTATATATGTTATTTGTTATATTATATGTTGACACTGTATTTGTTCTTATAGATTTTTTTTTAATGAACAACAAAAGACCTATACATTTTGTATATTCTAAATGCTGGGTTAAAAACAACCCAAAATGGGTTAAACATGGATAAACCCAGTGACTGGGTTGTTTAACTTTCTGGGTAGTTTTATTTAACTCAACAATTGTTTAAACTGACTATATGGCTGGATTAAAAGAAACCCAAAACAATCAGACACATAATTACTAGAGGCATCTGTAATAATCAAAAAGTGGACATTTATCAATAAGTTTTTTTAAATATATATATTATTTAATTAGTATTTATTCAACTTATTAATACATGTTCATTTTCAACCTATTTTGGGGTAATTTCAAGCAAGAAATATAGTCATTTTTAAACAATAGCTGAGTTAAAATAAACTACCCAGAAGGTTGGGTTAAACGTTTTACCCAATTGCTGGGTCCAAACAACCCAGTCTGTGGCTTTGTCCATATCTAACCCAGCATTTAGAGTGTATATATTTGCCAATGCAAATATTGCACTATTATATAATTACTGTAAGTGCACATGACTCTAAACCAAAGTAAGCATTTTTCCTCTACTCTATCTTCTGACAGTAATTAGGCCAATATGCGCTAAGTGAAGACTCACCACTAGCAGGTCATTAAAGAGGAAGACCTCACGCTGGTGAACTCCACTTCGCTGGGGTCGATTGGGGTCAGGGACTTCATACAGCTGACAACAACACACTAGCCTGCGATGTGGCAAAGAAAGCACCTGCACACACATACAGCAAATTCAAAATACAGCTTGTTTTGTCTCACACTAAACCACATGAATAAACAAACTGAAGATTTCCTTTGAACTACAAGCTGAACAACAATATAGGGTTTCAACCACAAGTAAGACATGAATGAGTGAAACACATGGTTTGACTCACAGGTTTCTTGCCCACAATGACTCTCTCCACAGCCTGCACTTGAGACACATGGTCATCGTTTGTCCTGAGTTCCCATTTCTGAATGCGCTGGTAGATGCCCACTAACATATCCCTGGGGATATCCTGTCCATTATCCACTCCTGCCAATGAGAAAGAACAAGAAACAGAAGGTGAAAACGGCTGTATTGTCTTTAATTGGAAAACAATAATCAATCTGATTTAGCTGAAGGCATTTTAAATAGGTTCACCTCTAAGGTTCTTGATAAAATCCTCCAGCTTCATCTTCCTCTCAGCTTTGACATTTGGGCTATACATGTCTGTGTTGAGAAGGATGATGGCAAAAGCTAGGATGAAGATAGTGTCTGGGTTCTGAAACTGGCGGACGAGCGCAGGGTTGCACACGCAGTATCTCTGACTGTGAGAAAAAAAGACATTGATACTCATGTGGAACTATAAAATGCAGATAAAAGAGCACAGAGTGAGATGAGAGCAAAGGCTACCTGAATGCCTCTACCAGTCTTTCCACCTTTTGGGCTTCTCCCTGAACCTTAATCTGAGCTTGAAACTTCCTCAGGGCATCATCCAGATCCATGCCCGAGAAATCCATCTCATCCAACACACAGCTGAGAAAGAAAAACAGAAAGAAAGATCGCTAAATTCATCTGCCAACATGTTTTTGTTGATTTGTTAGCCAGTGTCTGGTTTCTGTTTTTTTGCCTCCAGGCTGGTGTGAACAGCATATGGATGCTTTGATACAGTCTGGGGTTGGAAAACAGGAAAAACATCATTACTAACTCCAACACATCCTTGTTGAACTGCTTCTGTCGGTTTCCCAGAAACTCCCCGATCATCTGTCTGCTTAGGCCTTTCCTCTCCAGGATGAAACGTGCAATGCCCACAGGTGTGTCTGATACAAAACCCCTCTCTATCAAATACTGGATCCCCTTCTCTGGTTTCCTGGAAGACAGAGAGAGAAAGAGGGAGAGTGAGGATAAAAGAGGATGTGATTCATTTTAGTAAAAGTGTAATCAACTGAAATAAGACGTACACTAGCAAAAACTCCCTGAGAGTAGACAAATGTTTATCCAATCTGACTTACATTCACATCTGTCTTTGGTTTAATTGCATTGCCTTTTATTGATCTGCCATTTGATCCTAAAATCCATTTAATTGCTAACGGTTACATTTCCTCATCAGAATTAGATTTCTAAAGCACCCTGCTCAAAGTTCCCAAGGTGCTGAAAGATTTATAACACATCAATCTTGCATCATAAAATGTTACAGTTACTTTTCATTATCAGTTCTGCATGATTTATAATAGGAGTAATGTGTTAAAATATAACTGTACTACTATAAATCATCTGTTATCTTTAGCACAGGCATATATAAGTCAGAAAAGATGTTCAGAGAAATCACCCTGGGCTTGTCATCTCCTCAATATTAGGATGTAAACATGAATATGACAGGTGTGATAAACATATTGAGGAGATTTCTGTAGATAGATTAGTAAATAAATAGATACATACACTTTTCGAACAGCAGAATTTTAGGTTGATGTTTATATGAATTTATAAGAGACGTATTCAGTCTCGGTCATCCCTATAACACAAATTTACTGACTAGGACTGTGCGATTAATATAATTTACGATTTGGTTTTGGTTTAATTTTTACATTTTGTACAGTCCCCACAAAAAAAGTTAAAGAGTCAAAAGCACATGGAGCTGCGAAGAGAGAGCACAACAAATATAAGTATAGGCTACTTTGTGTTTTGTCATGCTCTTAAATGTAGAAATAAAACAAATATTTCAAAACGTCCATCTTGGTGAGTTTTCAGTTAAATGCAGTCAGTTATGTCTTAAAGGGGTCAACCTATATGTGTTTGTCAGAGCTGATGCCGATACTGATTATTACAGATTAAGTAGACTAATAACATATATTTTGAACCCGTGTAAAAATGAAAATTAATGTCTAAAATTAAGGTCTCTGACAATTTTTTTTTACACATTTATTTAAATTTTATTTTATTTATTTTATCTGCAAATGACCATTACCAATAACGGATAACCAAAAAAAAAAAATGAACTTCCTAATAAATCAAAAATATTTTACACTTCCCATTAGGGAATTGTCAGAATCTGATCATACGTTGTTCCCACCTAATCCTATATATGAAATGGGAGGAAAAATATATATTGCAATGCTTTCTCTTGCAATTATATTGCGGGCATCAAGGAGCCATTCTTAATTTACGGGGCATTGAAACCGCTTCTGAATGCACGCTTTTTTTTTTTTTAGTTTTACTTTTGCTTTCGAGATTGGTGATCACACGGAGTAGCAGTAGGCATACTTACCACATATTTTACAAGATTAGATGTTTGTCAGTTGTGCTCAGGATCTGCAAATCATTCACCATCGTCCTATCAGTCATCTCTCCTTACTCTGTTTATGTGGTAAGTGAAATATATATTATGTACTCTAATGTACTCTAATGTACCAGGCTACCGCTAGCAAGTGGCTAACCATGTCCCGTAGAACGTTTTCTGTGCCTTTAAGAGTACAGATTCTCTATTTGGGCACATCCCTACTTCCCATAATAACAAAACAGGGCAGCATGTATGTTTTTCCTCCTCCATTGCAGTTGTTTTTTGAAATTTGTGAATCAATGCGAATCGCTAGAAGACTGAAACGCAATTCATACGTCAATCAATTTTTTTCTCCCACCCCTATTATATATAGTTAGTGTAGTTAGTTAAGTAATATGATTTCTAAAACAGCATGTTTGAAAAAATAAAGTAATAAAATAAAACAATCAATATTAAGAATACTCATTTGTGGAAAACTTTTCGATAATATTTTATTTAAAATAATTAGACCGCAGGACACTGCTGTCGCCATTTAAAATTTCAACATCAATAAATGCCAATCCTATTTTGGTGAACATCTCTTACTTGTTGAAGAGGTTCAGACCGATGCGGTATTGCCTTCTTTGCACCACGTCGTTATTAAAGGCAGGTGAGTCCCAGCTATGCCTGCTCTCTCTCTGATAGGTCTGTTTTCCTAGAGGAGGCAACGGTTCCCTTAGACTGTCTCTAGACGAAGAGCCTGAGCTGCAGTTGATGGTCTCATTGGAGTTGGTGGTGGAGTTCAGGGAGTCGTTGTCCCCATCTGAGTGCTCCAGGCCAGTAGCGGGCAGCGGCGCGGAGGACGAGGAAGAAAGTGGCGTGAGCGGAGGCTGAGTGGGTGAGGGAGACGTGGGGTCTGTGTAGGGGTGATGGATGTGTGGCAAAGGGTGGTGGTGCAGTGGATGGTGAAGGTGTGGGTGGTGATGGTGGTGCATCATTGTGTGGTGTGGTACATGTGTTGGAAGAGGAGACGGGATGGGCCGACCCGGGGGTCGCGTCTGGCCCTGTGCCGCACAGGGATTGGGTGTGCGAGCAGCGGGGTTGTGTTTGAGAGTCCCTTGAGGCGAACCACCCGCCGTAGGCTCCTGCTCATAAAGCAGCTGCCTGCTGAGGGAGCCTCGATCTGAACGGTCACTCATGTCAACAGAGCTGTCACTAGGTGGCTCTATGGTGAGAACGGGTAGGTGTGATCCCCGCAACCGGAAATCTCTGCATTCGGTGCATGGCGTGCTACGCCGGCTGTTACTGCTCCCGCCGCCCTCTGTATCCCGGCTGTCTTCGCGTCCTCCGACCCCACTGCTGACGCCCCAGTATTCTGTGTCCGTGCTAGAAGGAACTCGCTCGATGGATATCGGAGAACACGGCATGCCATCATCCATATAAAGTGTGACGTCGCTGTACGAGGTAGCTGTGCTGTCCTCGTGCATGACCCCCAGACGTTCTTGCTCCCCCATGACCCCCCTACGCGAGGTAGGTTTGTTGCTCCACACACACTCGCCAAAATCCTCACTCTCCTCACCGCCTCCCCCACCACCGTCCTGAGAGTCCCCACGGCCAGACTGACACGTTAGAGTGTCATCCATAGAGTCAGCCAGAGACGTCACCTGAAAGTGGAAACACACAAACGTTTACACTACTGCCTAAAATGTCTTGGGACATTGGATGATTCACTTTTACATGGTGTTTGCATATAAATGTGTCTTAGCAATGTGTGGAGACAACCACCCTACAATGATAAAAATCCATTTACTCCTCTTTTTTAATTTCCAAAAACATATACAATCTAAATAATCAAGCCATATTAGCATATTTCAGCCCTCAGCCAGTAGCACACTGCACCATTTTCTCCACGCTCAAGTCGCTATAGTGACAACAATGTCTCGTAAGCAATGCAGGTGTTTTGTATTTGGAAGTAAAAGTGAACATAGTCTCAACATCAGAGTCACTGAAGGTGCAGTAGTTTTGTTTATGATAGTAACTCGTTATCAAATATATAAAAAATGGAAGAGAGGGGTAGGGTGAGCAGTAGCCCATTATCATTTAAAGAGACATGCACCAAAATGGTAAAAAGGGTGTTGTTTGGAATTTTAATTAAAGTATTTGGCAGACATTTAATGAGAATCATACCAACTTGTGGAAAACAGGCATCCGATGTCCCCTTTAATGTTTTTAAAATAACTCTTTTTTTTTTTTTTAGGGCTGGTAATTTAACGTGTTAATTAGATTGATTAATTAATTATGGTGAAAAATAACGTGTTAAAATTATTAACGCATTTAACGCACTTGCCCCGCCCCAGACCTATGTGGGTCATCTGACATTTCATATAGTTGACTGATGACAAATATGAGGCAGGACAACAACTCACAGAACCTAGAGAACCTAGAGAACGTAGTTACAAAGACCCTAAAATTCAAGATATGGGGCAAAAAATGCGCAATAGGCTATAAGGTCCAGTTTAGTAAGTAAGAAGTTAATATTGTGTTATTTTAGACACAATGTTGTCTGTTTTGCTCAATTTTGCCAACGAAAATATAAAGACAAAGCAGAACTGTTAATCTCTGAGCAACACACAGCGGCATTTCATTTCTTAATGCACGTTTTGAAGAACTGGGTGAACCATCTGGCGCGTTGGATTAGAAGCGGCGCTGCACAGACCGATCAGTTTATGACATCAAAGTACCATGAAAGCGATTAAAAAGCATAAGGAGCTGTCTGCTCTCTATAGCTCTTAAGGTACTCTGATGTCACACACCAATTGGTCTGATGGTGATGATCCACTTCAAGTCGAACAAGCCTAATGATTCAATGGACCATTCATAAAGAAGCATTTACTTCTCTCCTGAATGAATCAGCCATTTTAAAGAATCTGGCAGTTTTAGTTTATTATTTAGAGTATCACTTCATTAAAGAAATAATTTCCTATTTCCATAGTAATATTAATAAAATGAATGAAATAAATTATTAAAGATATAGTTCACCCACCCAAAAATGACAATTGTGCCATGGTCCAAAAGAGTATATATAATACATTTTATCAAACAAAATATTTACTTTTTGTAATGTCTATTTGATGCTTTTAATTTATTCCTGTGATGAAAAAGCTGAATTTTCAGCAATACAGTCTTTTAGAAATCATTTTAATATGCTGATTTGGGACTCAATATTACAAATTACAATTATTATAAAAAAAATTGACAATTTTACAAAAAAACTTCTATTTAATCTTTAGCAAATCTCCATATGAATACTTACATTCGCTTTTTAAGTATTTAAAATGACTGACAATAGTTTTCAGTGTTCTATTTTAATTACCATGTCAATATTTGTCAGCATATCAGTATCAGAAGTTTAAATATCTGTGCATTTCTATCTGATCTTATTAGTAGCCATTTTACAATATTTTAATGAATTCAAATTAGTGCATAAATATAAAAAAACCCCAGATTTGTTTTTTTTTCTTCTGAGTCTGCTAATGACCATTGTGCCTGTTTAAAATGGCTTTCAAGGCTCCAGGGACAATGTGTCTGCAGTAAGATGCTTTGGAAAAAAATGTCTGCTAATTGACAAGTCACCAAATGTTCCTTTAGTGTAATGCTAAGGCTTGTCATTTACAAATGAGTGAAGTGAAGCCTGAGTTACATTCATCCAGATTTGTCAACTGTAAGACCACATCATTTGTTTTAAAGTAAACATACAGTAAACAAGAATTTTATACCAATTGTTGAACATCTATTCTTCTATCCCACCTGTATATATCTGACATGTATTGAAAATAATTTAAACCCTTAAATCTTTAAAGGGATCAACCAAAAATTAAATTTCTGTCATTAATTACTCAACCTAAAGTCGTTCCAAACCCGTAAGACCATCATTTATCTTTGAAACACAAATTAAGATATTTTTGATGAAATATGAGAACTTTCTGACCCTGCATAGACAGCAACGCAACTTCATTTTATGAAGCTAACAGAATACTTTGTGTGCAATGAAAACAAAAATCCCGACTTCATTCAACAATTTCTTCTCTTCCGTGTCAGTCTTTGAAGCGTGTTCACAAAAATACCATGATGCAGGTGAATGAAGGTCTTATGGATTTGAAACGACATGAGGGTGAATAATCAATGACAGAATTTTAATTATTGGGTGAACTATTCTTTTAACATAACATTAAATCTAACCATTAATTTCCTGAGTATTTCTGTCACCTGTTTGTTGAAGGCGTCGTCTGCATGCGAGTACTCCTCTCTGTCTGAAGGACAGTGTGCAGGTGAGTCAGTGTCCTGCTGTGTGTTTGTTGTTCCCGTCTGGCTAGCTGAGCTCAGAGTGGAAGTGTGATGGCTGGTATATCGACCTTGCTGCTGCTGGGGCGTCTGGGGCAGAATCTAAAGAATCATAAATATTAAAAATAGGAAATTGTAATGTAAACATCACATAAAACAAAATTAGCATCTCTCAGTCAAGCTGAATTTTCTACTTTGTGCAGGTTTTAACCATTATACTGTTATATTGCCTGTGGCTGTCGCTCGTCAAACGAGTACTGCGAACGCATGTTCGACAAGATGATCCGGCGAGTCATTCGGCTTTCAGAAGCAGAACTGCGCAGCCGTTGAAAGTTCTTGTTCATGCGATACTGCCGGAATGCCGTCTGTATTGTGCGAGCCGCACGTCTGCTCAGGAAGTAACCTCCATACTTCCTCTCCAGCATCTCCACCTATGAAAGGAAGATAGACAAATGAGAATGAGAGCATGAAAAGAGAATAGAAAGAGAGTAACAGAGAGAAAAAAAGTGGTGCATTGTTCTTTCAAAGTAATGTATAGTGTGTCTACATGCGTTACTTATCAAACCTGAAACCCAAAGAATCTAGGAAATGACTTAAAGGCAGTCTTTCTCAATTATTATTAAAAGAAAACAGATATTAGCAGTAATTCTATAGATGTTGGGGTATTAGATTATTTTCATAAGTCTCAGTCACTCCTCTATGAGTGGATATTAATATGAAAGCATAACAGCACTCTGTCTCATAACTGCAACGCCATCATTCATTATGTGAGATGATGGAGGTTTGGCTTCACATTAGCATGACCGGAGGCCATTATGTACATTTGAGGCGTGACTGTAGTTTAAAGTCTGTAAGATGGCCTCCATGTACATTAAAACACAAACACTTTGTGATAAGTAAATTTTCCTATGGGCTGTTTGTGCCGCTGAGAATTAGGATAAACATTAATTAAGCCCAAAACACTTCAGAAAAGTAAACAGTGTTTGACAAACTGAAGATTTCCCTTCATTAATGGTATTAAAACATGGTATAATCCACAGGAGAAAATTATATTTGAATTTATAAAAATTACCCTGTTCAAAAGTTTACGTACGCTTGATTTGTAATACTGTGTTGTTACCTGTATAATCTACAACTGGTTTTTTGTTCGTTTTGTGAAGATGTTAACTTGTTTGTCCTGAACAGTTAAACCGTTCGTTGTTTTTCAGAAATATCCTTCAGGTCCCACAAATTATTGAGTTTTCCAGCACCTTAACATATTTGAACCCTTTCCAGCAATGAATGTATCATTTTGTGATCCATCTTTTTACACTGAGAGATTCATACGCAACTATTACAAAAGGTTAAAATGCTCACTGATGCTCCAGAAGGATTTTTTTTTTATTATTATTTAGTACTGCCTTTCAGAAGCTTCAGAAGATACTTGCATGTTCCCCAGAAAACAAAATATGTTCAATTTACCCTGATCTTAAAATTCAAAAAGTTTTCACCTCCAGGCTCTTAATGCATTGTGTTTCCTTCTGGAGCATCAATGAGCGTTTGAACTTTTTGTAATAGTTGCATATGAATTTCTCAGTTGTCCTCAGTGTAAAAAGATAGACCTCAAAAACATGCAGTCTTTGCTGGAAAGGGTTCAAATATGCAAAAAGATGCTGGAAAACCGAAGATTTTGTGGGACCTGAAGGACTTTTCTGAAGAACAGTAGGCAGTTTAACTGTTTATGACCAACAAGGGACTCATGAAAAACTTCACAATATTAACTGGAAAAACAGCTGTGAATCATCCAGGTAACAACACAGTATTAAGAATCATATCATATTAAGAAGCATATGAATTCAACTATTATTTTCTCTTGTGGACTAATGCAATAACTTCTATATATAGTATTTCTATGACCAATTTCTAGGCAACTTTACATCACAAATTTAGATTTCCATGACCAGATGAACCATTAACCGTGATAAATACACAATGGGAACTCCAAGAGGCATCTAAAAGACCTTGAGGGTTATATGTTTCTTGAGGAACACAGATCCGTACCTTCTTGTCCTGCAGATCCGTGGAGAGCTCATAACTGTCAGAGAGCGCTTTGCAGCGCTTGCTCTCTTCTTCCTCTTGCTTGCGGAGTGCCAGGCTGGCGGGCTGGTTGCGGGTCCGTTGCGCCCAGGCCAGGGTCGCTGGGCTCGAAGGGGCCACAGAAGGCCCCTGAGGGCCGGGAATGTTTCGGATGTTCCCGTAGCGCTCTGAGTTGCCCAGGTATGGGCCCTGACTGCATGTGCTGTCAGAAAAGCTAGCCGTGTCCGGACAATGAGGATCTCCCTCCACACTGAGAGGAAACAAGATAGACAGAAATAGAGAATGAGCTCTAGGTCAACAACTGCCACAAACGGTCTTATCTGTTGACAAGTTGAGACTAAAACAAGTCTGTAATCTTGGCACTGGAACGGATCAGTGTAGACAAACATATTAGCACACTAACCAACATTAGCATTTCAAATGCCCATATGCAGCCCAGTCAGGACTCAGCCATCTGGCTGGAATACAGGAGAACGAGGGAGGAACAAGAGAAGATGGAGGGAGTGTGAAAGAGGAACAGAGAGAGGACATGATGCATAGAGAAAAAGGCAGAGAGCGAGAGAGAGAAAGAGAGAGATAGAGAGAGAGAGAGAGAGAGAGAGAGAGAGAGAGAGAAAGAAAGAGAGAGAGAGAGATGGAAGGGAAAAACAGTGCCATGTGTGGCATACTGTCAACGAAACAAGCCAGGCATCAAAAATGCTAAGAACTGAGTCATTCGACGATGACTCAGAGAGAAATAGAGACAGGGAGAGAAACAGAAAAAAGAAGGAAAAGGTGTACAAAGGTAAGTCGGACTTCAGTATCCCTCTCTCCCTAAAGCAGGTGTACTGTACTGTGATGACTCACTTCCTGTTGTCAGCATTACAAAAAAAAAAACACATTTTTTTTGCAATTTGCTTTATATATATATTCAGATGCAAAAACCCTCTAAAAGCCAAGGTAATGATACTGAGTGAATGCTCTCGACACAGTTTATGTCCATCAAATAAGCTACTTTTACTCCAGACTCGCTAAAATCACACCCTCAGCCCAATCAGAAGTACCGGTACTTAGGTAGAAACCTATACATAGGAGCCTGATAAAAATGCTTTTCTGACGTAAGCAATACGTCAGATAGAGGCTTTTGCATCTGAACTCCTCATACATCTATATATATATATATATATATATATATATATATATATATATATATATTACAAATAATTTTGTCATATAATTATCTTCATATTTTTATTATGTATTCTTTAGTAACATTTTTATCTTCAATTTTCTTTTTAGTTATTAAAAGCAGCTAATCTGAAATTGCTGTAGATACACAATTGATCATAATAATACTACAATAACCAACTTAAACGGATAGTTCATAAGACTTTATGAACCGTAATCTCTAGCTTCCACTAACTGTTGTGTGTGCGTACACGAGAGAGGCATTCCAGTGAGAACTGGTGAGAAGTGATGAACGTGGAAGCACAGAGAAGAGAGCAAAATAAACCACTGGTCACCAATTAGAAGTACAAAATGAGAATTTGTAAAGAAAAATGTCTGAAGATTTTGATATACCATAAGCCAAGAGGAGACTGTTTTTTCTTTGCTGTAAACAAAACTTGTTTCTCGTGAGACTAGCATATTCTTAGCGGCGCTTACGCTAAGTCTACATCCAAACCTAAAGATTACGGTTTTAAATGGATATTTTTCTTACACAAAAACATAAATTCACTTTAGAAGGCCTTTATTAACCATCCGGAGCCATGTGGAGTACTTTTTTATGATGAATTTTATATATATATATATATATATATATATAACTCTGAATGTATTCTTAAGGTTATGAAAGCTATATTATATTTTATACCAATATTCACTTTATACTACTACTGCTGCTAGATTATGGGCTGCAAAACGATTAATCATGATTAACCACATTCAAAATATTCAAAAGTTTATGTTTACATATTATATGTGTATGTAATGTGTATATTTATTATGTATATATAAATATACATATTAATAATACATAATACGTTTTATATATATATATATATATATATATTTAAAAAAACATATTTGTGTGTGTGTATTTATATATACATAATAAATATACACAGTACACACACAAATATAGTATGTAAACAAACTTTTATTTTGAGTGTCATTATTGACTAGTAATCATTTTGCAGCCCTAGTCTGAACTATTGTCCCACATCTTCACATACAATGTTTAACGATTTTTCAGTTCTTTACTCACATGTAGGCGTGTGCCCTGTGCGGGAGTTTAGTCTTTCGATGGAAGCGCATGGCTAAGGAGGAGAACAAAAACTCACACATGATGTCTGCAGCGGTGTGATAGGGAGCATGCGTTTGCATAAGAGCTGCTCTGGGATCAGTGGAATCATGCCGGTGGGTTTCCTGATGACTGCATCGACGATCTGTCAATTACTGCAGTGCTGATGCAGTTTACAAGCAGTACAGTAGCAAAAAACACACACACACACACACACACACACACACACACACACACACACACACACACACACAGAGAGAGTCTCTCTCTCTCTCTCTCTCTGAGCGTAACAAATCTCTTCACACCAGGGGACTGGTAACTACCAACACAGCAACAGCTGAGTTTTGCCAGCAACAGCAAAGCTTCAAAACAATCGGCTCAACAGCAATCAACTGAAATAATATACCGCTACACACTGTAACATTCAGCATATGATTATCATACAGAATGCAGTTTCACAATAGACTGTTTCACTAAAAGGCAGCATAGTGCAACTGGCATGGCAATAAATGTCCTTCAGACTTTCTCTCGTGTCCATTAGGCCATACGTGTGTGGTAGTGTGTGTCCAGGAATAGCGCTGAGTAGTCCAGCCTTGCAATCCTGCGGTGATCAGCATGAGTGACTTTAGATATGGGCATGTATGTGTGTGTGTTTGCTCATGACGCATATGCAGCTGTGGTAGTATCCCGGTCACATGGTGCATGTGTGTGTGGGCAAACCGTGCTGTCCCCACCTCCCAGGGCAAGTCACACAAAGCACACACACAAAGACGTCACCTCAGTTCTGGGTCAGCTCACTACTATAAACACAGATTCGTTCTTGTAGATATAGACTATTGTTAGAGATTCAACTTTTTAATTGTTTTTATATTGTTTAATGTTGTCGCTCACCAAGGCTGCATCGATTTGTTTAAAATACAAAAAAATATATATAATTTGAAAGAACTGTCTCAGAAAACATGAAAAAGGACAACCCAGTAACTTTGTTTTGCTAAGCCTTCTTCTGCAAGTGTGAGAAAAAACTAGCGTGCTAGCTTTTGCTCACCCCTGATGTGTTAAGGGGATCACAATATTACAATATCACCACACCTTAATCTGCACGTTTCCACCCACGGCGCCACCGTTGTGTTTGGAGGGCGACAACAGTGTACCAGTTCTAATGCCATGGCAAAAAGTTCAAGCAAAGCATGCTATCTGTTCTGTCTTTGGCTACACAAACAAGCACCGAAAACTGACTGGCTATTTCTCAATTCCAAGAACGCAAAGAACGGACTTGTGTTCTTGTGAATAACAGTCTTGCCATGCTGCCTTGAAAGAACAAACTCAGAAGGACGCAAGAACACAGAACGCATCCTTGTGAGACCTGAGATGAGCTGTAACCTTGCTGCTCAACTGACAGTGCCAGCACATTATAAGGAGCGTGACAGCAGAACGCAATACACAATAAATAACACATAAAGATAATCGATAAATGTTTACTTTCACGAGCCGTCACGTATTTGCGAGCTTGCAGCGGTACTCTCTCAAGCGAGAATGAGAAGTTTAAAGCTTACAGGATTCTGTAAGTTGTGCCCGCAGCATCTTCTAGGATTTCTAACGGTTCGATTCTCTCAAGTATGCATTTGATGCATCCTCGATTTCAAGAACACATCTGGGCACTTTCATGTGTCCTTTGTACTTGATTCTTAAGTATTGGAATTTAACTTCGACGGTTAATGATGACGTTGAGCGAGAACAAAAGGACGCATAAGAACACATATTGAGAAACGTCCCAGCCTCAGAGGAGACAAGAGAGCAGTAGATTTATTAATTTATTTACTGTATATTACACTGTTGCCACACAGATCTAATATAAACATGCCATTTTTTTCCCAGCTGTTTACCTTCACAGACTGTTTTTATAACTCGTGTAGTTTTAGCATAAACGTGTGTATTTTGTGCTTCGGATGTACGTGCTAAGAAAACCATACTGTATATCAGAGGTTTAAACTAATATGGTTTATACTGTAATTTTAACACGATAGACATGATAATCAAAACAAAAAATGTGTTTTTTTTTATCTGACATATAAGCTGTAAAGGCACAGTCCTATTCAGGAAAAGGGGGCGGGGTGCAGCATCTCATTTGCATTTAAAACGGCATGCACGAAAACAGCTTGTTTCTGCTTCCACTCAAAATAGGTATTTTTAAAATGATATAATAAATGATCTGTAGGGTATTTTGAGCTGAAACTTCACAGACACATTCTGAGGACACCTGAGAAGTATATTACATCTTGTAAAAAGGGGCATAACAGATCTTTCTCAATAAATGACCTCATAAAATCTAACAAACCCTTTCTGAAGGTTAAAGAACAAAACATGCATGTGCATTTGTTTGCTTGTGTATTTTCATGAGCACGTCCGTGGGCAGATGCTGACAGAAAGGAATATATCCGTGCAAGTCAGTGAGTGGCTGTTAATTGAGTGTCAGTCAGACTGCTACACGCGTTCGATAGTGTTAGTCTAGAAAATGTACAGCAACAGGAAAACAATCAAGCATTTCTGCAATATAGTTTAGAAGCATGCATTGACCCACCAGAAATGGTCACCCAAACACTTTCAACATACTGTAATTAAGGATATGCTAATCATGCATGCATTAAAATACAGATAACATGCAAACTGAGACCATAATGTTATCATGTGCTTCAGTTAGTATTACATGGGCCAATCAAAACAGATTTGTAAACGCGTAACACTTACTATAAAATGAGTAATTCATCACAAATACACAGGACTCAGCAGACATTAATACAGCTTTAGCTTGCTGCATAAAACCAATAATAAAGTAATAAAAAACAGCATCATTAACTTTATGATCTAACAGAGCCATTTGCTTTTCAATAGAATGATCTGGGACTTATGCTAATGTCACTATATCGCTATACCATTCATCTGCCATAATATAATGGTGCACTTTAAAATTATGGCAATTATGCAAACATCTAACTGTTAGAAAAAGCTAAACATCAAAAATTAAGCCATTAGAAAAAGCTAAATGTCTTATAAACAGATAAACATTGTGTGTGCCATTGATCTTAGAAGGGTATTGAATTGTTTCCTCGGTCAGTTCTGTGTAAATCTATACCAATTTATGTGTGTCACTGTGATCTCACCACAACCCACCAGCAATCCACCACAAATATCAAATATGCGACCCTGGACCACAAAACCAGTCATAAGTAGCATGGGTATATTTGTAGCAATAACCAATTGTATTGGTCATATTTATCCATTTTTATTCAGCGCCAAAAATCATTTGGATATTAAGTTAAAAAAAAAATCCATGAAGATATTTTGTACATTTCCTACTGTAAATATATCAAAACTTTTTTGATTAGTAATATGCATTGCTAAAAACATAATTTGTACAAATTTAAAGGTGATTTTCTCAGTATTTTGATTTTTTGCACCCTCAGATTCCAGATTTTCAAATAGTTGTATCTCGACCAAATATTGTCCTATCCTAACAAATGCATCATTGTCAATGAAAGCTCATTTATTTAGCTTTTAGATGATGTATGCATTTTAATTTCAAAGAATTGACCCTTATGACTGGTTTTATGGTTGAGGGTCCATAACATAACCGAGACATAATAAGAAACTTATACTCTGTAAGAAAACATGCAGCAGCATGTTTTGTGCTTGTACCAAAGGAGGCACATTTTCATAATTCTTTTGAAGTCTGGCGTTAGCATGCTGCTAAGCTAACACTACAGTTCTTCAATGCATAAAAATACATAGCAAAAGTATTAGGTAAAACTTTATAATTGCAATAAATCAATTTTTATGATAATTTAAGCTTATTTACAATTCTCTTGCCTCATCCACCAACTTGGACAGATTTGGACAGATTTTTTTTTACAGAGCCCATCGCAATGTATTGCCTTCTCTGTAAAGGATACATATGATGCTGCCTTAGAATTTGGTCGAAACAAAGTAGGAGGCGGCATAATTAAGCTGCCTACCTTCTGGAACAGCCATGTGATGTCTTAAAATGCTGCCTCCGTAGGCAGCACATTAGGTTTTGGAAAAGAGCTTATATGTTTGTTACAGAAGCTGGGGGCTGGTGTAGCAGCTCTGAGCTATTTTATTATCAATTCTATCGATTTTCATCATCGTGTTTAATTAGTTCAGGCTCAGAATTACAGTAATTCCACCATATCAGTCTAGTATCAGTAGCCTTGAGGTGAAAGTGATGTTGTGAGTGAGATCTTCATTAAATATGTAGAGAAAAAGGTATTGTACTCATTAATGTAGTTTGTTATAATACACAAAATGGAAAAACATATATATATATATATATAAAGAGTTCCGATGCAAAAGCCTCTAAAAGCCATCTTGGTCAAAAATGAGATAATGATGCTGAGTGAATGCTCTTGACACATATTATACATCCATCATATACTTTTACTTCAAACTCGCCAAAATCCCACCCTCAGCTCAATCAGAAATACCAGTTCTTACATAGAAACCTAAACATCGGAGCCTGATAAAAATGCATTTTTGAAGAAATGTGTCAGATGGAGTTAGAGGCTTTCGCATCTGAACTCTTTATATATATATATATTCTCAAAAAGCATGTCATATTAATTGAAATATCTTCCACATATTAACAGCAATTTATTAAACCTTTAACAAAAATGAAATTTCTAAGGGCCTATAAAATACATTTTATTTTTTAAATTTAGTTTTATTTTTTACCAAATTCTGTGTACTTTATTACTTTCTGGATTCCATTTTAGTGGTTTCATTAAATTGTATTTATTTATTTTCACAAATACTGTGTTGTGTATTTACATTTTTCAGGTAAATATTCCTAGTATATTTTTTTGTGGCTTAATATTCACAGACACTAGTCAATATTGCAATTTAATTTCTGTGTACTGACCACAATACAGTAAATTCCATTTTTATGTCTGGATTCCACGATTCCTGTGTTTCAAACTGAAATCAAAGGGCCCTAAGAAAATTTTAATTCAGAAAAAAAAAACAGCAGAATTTCCATGCTTTTCTAACAAATGTACAGTATTATTGTTTATAATGTATGTCAAGTTTTATATTTCAAATACATCTTTTGAACTTTCTATTCATCAAGAATCCAAAGTCACAAATTTAAAGAGAAAGAAAAACTACTTTCTTCTGTGGAACATAAAAAAAAACATTTCTCCTTATGAGTGTGTTCCACATTATGTCATACATTATTTATGCAAATAAATAATAATAGATTTTTTCAGTAAACTATCACTGCAGGTGGTATTTCAAATTAGAATGATGACTATATAATGTCAGAAATTTCATTTCTTAGTGTACTATTTCTTTAAATCTGCTGCTGACACAGTTGTTCTGCACCTTTAAAATTGGATTCTGAATTTAGACTTAATTCACACTCTCAGGCACATGGTTTCCTCCTGAAATGGAAAGTTAACATACAGTCTCTGAATCATCCATCTCCTTGAGAGTACTGCAAGTGCAGCTCTGTTGACATGCAGGTAAAGGTGTGAGACAGCGAGAGAACGTGTCACTGCAGGAGGCTGTTAAAGGGAAAGTTCACCCAAAAATAAAGAACCTGCCATCATTTTGTCACACTCGTGTCATTCCAAAACTACATTTGTTTTCTTCCATGGAACATGAAGGGAATCTAAAAATATGGTGATGCTGCTTTTTTCCACACATGGACAGTGAATTGAGACCTAACTTTACTGTTGATCTGTGGAGGACAGAAAATGAATCATTTTTGGCCGAACTATCCCTTTAAAATGACACATGCAACTGCATATGAATGAATAAAGTCAAGATCATTTAATCAAGTCATTTTAAATGAAATATACTAATAAATCAAATACATACATTTCATACATTTGTTTATTTGCTTAAGATGTCCAAATATGACATAATGTTACTATTTTTGGAGTGGATCATAAAGCATTGGACGCCTTCACTTTGCACACTCAGCAAACAACAAATCTTCACGCAGTGAGCATCAGAAGCCAAAGAGAGCGTACGTCATTTCTGCACTCAAAATGCAGTGTTTGGCAGTCACAGAGCACTTCCTGCTTAAAGCTACAGGCCAGAACTGCTGAAGTGGTCCTGGGAATCATCTCTGCGTTCATTACTAAAGGCTCAGCTTGAGAACGCACTGTTGGAGAATAAGACTGCTGCCTGTCACGACACAGAGCGCTGTATGGTCTCGCTTTTTTGCACAACCTCAAGCAGCCTGTCATTTACACCAAACTGGATCACAGCTTCAGCAGAACAGAAGAGAGAATCACTGACAACGTGAACGTTTTAGGCTTAAAAATAGCAGGACTGCTGAAAATACAAAGTAACACACTACTTTGAACATCCAGAGATCTGTCTGAACAAGACGGATACTCAAAGAGGAAAAATAATAACATCATTTAGTTTAACCATTTCAGGATTCTAAATTTAGCCAGACAGTAGGCAAATAATCTGACTAACTCAACCCAAACCAGGTAGAAACTTGCAGGTAGAGAACTTCCAAACATACCCAAATATAATCCAACACAAAATCCAAACATGTGATGTGTTAAAAAGCAGAATTATTTATACATTGTAAATTGTTATTAACATTGTTATTAACTTATGATATAAATTATTACAGTCAGACCACAATGACACTGAACTTAAAGGGATAGTTGACCCAAAAATGAAAATTACCCCATGATTTACTCACCCTCAAGCCATCCTAGGCGCACATGACTTTCTTCATTCAGACGAATACAGCTGGAGTTATATTAAAAAAAATTTCTTGGTTTGAGATTTTGAAGTCCAATAAAGTGCATACATCCATCATAAAAAGTAGTCCACACGGCTCCAGGGGGTTAATAAAGGCCTTTGGTGAATCGATGCATTTGTGTAAGAAAAAAATCCATATTTAAAACTTTATAAACTGTAATCTCTAGCGTTTGCTAACTGTCGTACATCTGTGTTCATGAGAGAGTGGCTTTTCAGTGGATGATGTAGGAGGCAGGCTAACGCGGAAACACAGAGGAAAGAGCAAAACAAATCACTGGTTACGAAAATCAGTGGTTAAACTATTTTTTTCACAATACCACAGGAATACAATTCAAACTTTTTGTTGTGTGCTTGTCATTTTACTGAGGACTGCTTCTCTAATCTTGGTGAGTTCAACGTGGGATTCGCTAAACGCTTGTCCATTAAAAATAAGTCCATACCTTCTTTATTTTGACAAACAAACATCTCCGAACCATAAGCTGGAAGTATGATTAATACGTTATGTGTACAATTTCAATTGTACAAATATAAACAATTTTTGTGCTAATATGTGATGTATACCCAGTGTAGCTTTAGGCTTCCAGGTATCCCACTATTTCCTAAGAATGTGTTGAATGATGTAGACTGTAGTTGTTCTAATTACTTTGTTTAATAATAAAGAATGTAGACATATTTTGGTTTACAAACTGTATTGTTTCATCAGTTAGTGAGATTAGCACTCGGCTTACATATCCACCATTATTGTTTTAGGAAGTTTAGAGATTAATATTTTTCGTACACAAAAGCATTGATTCACTTATTAACCCCCTGGAGACAAATTAAGTAGTTTTTATGATTTATTTTGAGTAAATCATGGGGTAATTTAAATTTTGGGGTGAACTATCCCTTTAAGACATTTTAACTTTAAGTAAACCATCGTTTCTGGTCAAAATACCATTCCATAAAAATGAATTTTCCACTTTTTTATTAAAAAAAGTGTATCCCCTGATGTCCCTTGACATCAAAAGAACTTCAATAAAACAAATCCAAATCCCAACATTAACACTACTTGTAAGAGCGAGGACTGTTTGACTATAGCTTCAGTTTGGACAATGTAATGCACATCCCAACACTAGAATGGGAATGGCTTCAACACAATCCTTTCACTGAGTTAAGATAGCAACATAAGAAGAAACACACATTTTTAGACATGTTAGAAAGGCAAAACATGCCAATTATTCAGTGAGGTCCCATGCTGAGTGGCATAACTTCTTTAGTTAGCTGACTCAGTCTCTTTCTCTGACAGGACTCACAAGCTTCTCGCTGCTATGGTAACTAAATGCCATTTTTCATATGTGCAGAAATGTGTTTGGAATGCAATGCACTACTTATAAACACTGAATGGCTTAACAAACATCTGTGGATTTAAACACAGCGACATAGATAAGAATAACTTTGCGCTGTGCTAAAACCTAAACATAGTCAGAAATAAAACTGAATTAAGGTGAGTAAAGATAAAGCAAATGAAAATTGTGGATGTGGCTCAAATCCAATGCATTAAAACAGACAGGAAATGGCCAGGGCTGATAGTACAGTGAGATAAATAGCTGGGGATTAGAAAGAGAAAGAGAGGAAGAGAAGGTCAAAGCTCAGATGAAATCTTTAGCATTTCTGAACTTCTGCTTAAGGGCTACAACCACTATGTTCAAAGTTCAAAAGTTTATAAAACTAAAAGTGCACTGAAAGATTAACACAAAATTCAAGATTTAAAAACCTATATAACTCAATATAGACTAAAAAAAGCAGTTGGTCAGAGTGTGACTCTGTACAGCCTTGCACAGGAATAACAGCCTGTTCATCCAGTTACATTCACTTACAATCATACATCAGGAATGATGAAGCCCTTAATAAATAATTCCTTATTGCAATGGATGACAGTCATCATGACAGGACTGTGAGCAAAAAACTACAAGACACACTTGCTGGAGAACAGCGATTCTCTCTCACGTAGTCCGTCTCTTGCTCCCTCTTTGACAGTGTTGTAGCTCTTGCAGTCTGTAAAACAGCTGAAATCTCTCCAGCACTGTTTAAACCCCTCGCACAAGAGGAGTAACGGATTCAGAAGACCCCCCGCCAGCTGAAAAACAGAGAGAAAGCCTAGAGAGAACACCACAGCCCGTTTCTGCACAACGTACTGAAGAGTTTTATCATGCTCTTTTGACAAGACTTAAATCTGGATGCTGTATCCTTCACGGTACCAGTGTAAGAACAAGAAGTTTGAAGCACTGGGGAACACAACATGCTCTGTCAGCCAGGAGCGGTTTATGAGGAAGCAACGGAGCAAGTGCCTCCTCAAAATTCGGAAAAGAAAATGCAAAATGCAACGGCTGGCCAGTTAGGGAGTCAATACAATAATAATAAAATTTCATGCTCATAATTACTCCTTAAATCATTCCTGAATCGGATATACTGGTGTAAATAAATGACTAAATGCATAGTAAATAACTCACCCACTCAAACATCATCACTTTAGGTCATATTAGAGTGAAAATGATCTTGAAAACCTGTGAGTGAGCAGGTTTTTAGCAAGCATTCTGCTCAGTTACATTACAGTGTAGACCATTGTAACACCTGTGGTTTTTACAGTAAATTGGTTGACTAATGGTCCTAAAAGAAGGTAACTCCTAATAAAAATAGCCAAATACAAAATAGTCTATGCTTAATGGTGATTAGAAAAAAGTTCTAGAACACATAAACTTGAAAAAGCGCTAATATAAACAAATGAATAGTGACTGAATCAAGCTAAATACATTAATTTATGCCAACAAAACTCATGTTTATGGGTCAAATCAGGTAGAAATTTTTTTTTACAGTAAGGTAACAATTACAGGTTGCAGGTCTTTACAGTGGAGTAATGATTTCTTGTTGATAGTGCTATAATGCTGTTCTTCTGAACTTTCTATTCATCAAAGAAACCTGATAACAAATTCTACTCAGCTGATTTCAACATAATACTAATAAATGTTTTCTGAGCGGCAAATCAGAATATTAGAATGATTTCTGAAGGACAATGTGACTGGAGTAATGATGCTAAAAAATCAACTTTGAAATCACAGGAATAAATTACATGTTAACATACATTCAAATAGAAAACATTAATTTAAAATAGTAAAATATCTAAATATTTCAAAATGTTATTGCTGTACTCTGGATCAAATAAATGTAGGCTTGGTGCGCACAAGAGACTTCTTATGCAACAACAACTTAAAAATCGTACTGTTCAAGAACTTTCTGGTAGTGTATAAAAATGGGAGGACTTTGCCTCCTCATTGCAGAAGACCACTGCCTTCAGTGTGTTCAAACAGATTATACCAACAACAACAAGCCTCAAAGCTGTCATTGAACTGTAATATGTTTGAATATTCAACAGTCATGTCCATATGTACAGTTCAGCACTCATAAAACAGAAAAAATGACTCAAGCATTAGTCAGTACTACACTTGTTTTCAAACGAGGGCATTACTGTGTTGAGGGAACTTGTGACCTACAAGTCATTGCCAAGAACATGCATTCAAAAACTGCAACCACTGCACAAGCTCAGAAACTCTGTACATTCCAGGTATTCGCGTAATAACCCATAATTTAAAGGCATCGCTGACTGTTTTCACCAGTGTTTTCCTCGGACTCGCTGGCCTCAAGCGTTTTCTCTGCGGCTAAAGATGCGTTTCCATTTACAATGCACAGAGGACTGGCGCGCACGCATATTGCGCGTTTTGTACGTTGCTTTTCCGGGGATGCCTCATATAACAGGGTCATTTAAATGAACGAATCTAACAAATTCATTAAAATCCAGTTAGCACAAGAAAACAAACCACATTTTCCAACCAGTCGTGCCACAAAAAAAGAGTCACAATATTGCGCCTTACCAATACACAAGCTTGTTATGAAGAATCGCTGGAGTCTTATCCGACGCACAGTTGATGCACCACATTGTTGCGAGAAACACGTCCGGATGCGCAAGCGCTATTTCATTTGATCGCTAATTTGGCTCGAGCGCTGACAGCGTCCCTCACGGCGTGCGCGCGGATTAAGATTCGCTTTAAAAGGCATGGTTTGCGATTTCATGTGTTGTCATTAGCGAGGATATGATGAGAAGCTCATTCTCTCATCCTTGGCCACCCTCCTTCTCCTCCTCCCCTCTTGTTCCATCTCTCTCTCTCTCTCTCTCTCTCTCTCTCCCCCAATCCTTTGAATCTCTTCAGGCTCGTGCAGCCAGCGTGACACAGCAGTAAGGGCGCGAAAACGCGTCTGCCAGCAGAGCTTGGCAAACTGCTTCCTGTTCGCAGCGCATGATCCGCACCTCAGGCATCATTGCTTCGACTCATCTGACAGGCTCTGTTCGGTGTCATTAAGATCAATCAGCGTGTCATGTGACATAATCTGTGTGAGTCACATCTCGATTCGTCGCGCGGTCCAGGGGAACCATATGGTGTCAATCTGGTGGTCAATTCTATCACTCAGTTCGCGCCACTTCACATTCCTAAAAATAAAGGTTCCATAAGGGCGTCTTTGCAGCCATAGTGGAACCATTCTGGGTTCCCAAAACAGCCTTTCAGTGAACAGTTCTTAAAGGATTAGTTCACTCGAAAACGAAAATTCTGTCATTAATTAGAACACAATTTAAGATATTTTTGCTTAAATCAGAGAGCTTTCCAATCCTCCATAGACAGCAATGGTCCTACCACAGTCAAGGTTCAGAAAGGTACCAAGAACATCAACAAAATAGCCCATGTGACATTAGTGGTTTAACCGTAATTCTATGAAGTTAAAAGAATACTTTTTGTGGCAAAGAAAACAAAAATAACAACTTTATTTAACAATTCTTCGCCTTCCTCTGCATGTAAACAATGCATTTGCGCTGTGCTATTTTAACATTGTAGAACATGTGTGCGTCACACTTTGTTTATGTTTAGAGGAAAGCGCGAGTATGTCTTGTGATACTTGTCCAAAATGGCTCTAGGGCAGGGGTTCCCCAACTTTTCTATTCCACGACCCACCTAGACAAGTATAATCTATTTCAAGACCCACCAAAATATTTGATACCAAAAAACAATTTACATTACTGTAAACTTAATCTTAATTTAAAGTTTAATATGACAGAAATGAAGTATTTAGCCATTAAAAAAATATATAATTCAACTGTAAAATTTCACTACTAATATTTAGTTTTAATTTCTTCTTTTACAGACGTTAATGGGTCTATGAAATATGTCCATAAAAACTGAAAACACGCTCACTCCAGTGCAGATATAAACTAATTCAGGCTGCGAATTTTGTTAAACTCATAGCGGGGTTCAGCGCAGAAAATGCATTTATGATCCTTCCGTGTGTAGGGGAGAGTGGAGCATTTTCAGCAAAGCATAAAAAACAAAACATATTGTGAATAAACAGATGAACAGATGAGTCTCATATAAAAAAAAAAAAAAACAAGATTTAATTTTGCAATGGTTAAATAAAGCGTTGTCTTCGATAACGCGTTTTTTGAATATTTTTTTTCCACATAGTGATGATATGGCATGGAAATAATGGGAAATTTTGTTATAGCATGTGGAAATGTTAAAATTATCAGTGAAAGTGAAAGTTTTTGAAACTTTTACAAGTTTTACAACAGTTTTACGAAACAGTGTTACAACTAACCCCACCCCGCGTTTGTGCCCTGCTTACCCCAAAATACTTTTTACAGACTGTTTCCTTATTGGTAGGAAGGCAAATGCACATGAAGTAATGAAAAGTGACCCATCGTTTGAAAACCCCTTGCACTAGGGTGACGCAGAGAAGAAGAACTGTTGAATAAAGTCGTTATTTTGGGGTTTTTTTGCACACAAAAAGTATTCTCGTAGTTTTGTAAAATTACGGTTGAGCCACTGATGTCACATGAACTATTTTAACTATATCCTTACTACATTTCGGTTACTTGACCGTGGCAAGACCCTTGCTGTCTATGAAGGGTCAGAAAGCTCTCTGATTTCATCAAAAATATCTTAATTTGTGTTCCGAAGATGAACGAAAGTCTTACGGGTTTGGAACGGCATCAGGATGACTAATTAATGACAGAATTTACATTTTTGGGTGAACTAACCCTTTAAATCTATACACAAATCTATATACTGTATCAAGAGTAAACAAGATAACGACAGTGACAGAAATGTAGAATTTTTTTCTGACGCAACAATTGTCGACATATTCAAGTGTCAGCCATTAACCGACTGAATGCCAGTGAGCAGGGCCTATGGTGAGAAGATGATTATTCATTAGTGCTGTCAAACGATTAATTGCGATTAATCACATTCAAAATAAAAGTTTTTGTTTACATAGTACATGTTTGTTTATTATGTATATTTATTATGCCTATATAAATATGCACACATGCATGTACATATTTAAAAAAATATGTTATCTTTATAAATTAAATATATTTATATATAGTATAAATTATATGTATATAAATATATTCATGTGAATACATATAAATATTTTCAAAATATATATACTGTATGTGTGTATATTTATTTATACATAATAAATATTCACAGTACACACACATATATTATGTGAATAAAAACTTATATTTTGGATGCGATTAATCGCGATTAATCTTTTGACAGCACTACTATTCATTGATGTTATGCACTAGAGGCAGTGTTTATGCAAATGACTGAGCCCGGGTGACACCTTGGATCCAAACAAGCTGTTTTTTGAGGGTTATTACATAAATTAAGTAATTAAATAGAAAAGCTATTGATGATGAGGACGTTTTAAGTTTTGAAACTTGCAGGATGTATTAAACATACAAAGACCTCTTCTATGTCAAAAGATCAAGAGACATTTGATTTCTCATGTCATGACACCTTTAAAAGAAACAGTTTTTCTAGTGTGATAAAAAATTTAAAAATCTGAATAAAGATGTCAATAAAGAACCTTTTTTAATAGTGTGGATAAACAAGAGATCATTCTCTGTTTCTCTTCTCGTTTTGCACGCCCAAGTTTAATTAATGTTTTTCTTTTTGTCAGTGGACTTATAATAAAGCACGCCGAGAGAGACTTTTCAACCCACTCTGTTGTGACAACAGTCTCTTCTCTGTATCTTGAGCCTTCTCATCTTGACAATGGCCCACACTTCCTCCATCTTTCATATGGACATCAAAACACAGGAGAGATTTGTGATATTTCTCTCTCTCTCTCTCTATCATGCAATGTCTCCATCTCTCTCCCTGGCCTCAGGACAGCTTTATATAATTCATCATATTCCATATTAGCCACCATTTTGATGCCTCCTCCCCATGTTTGTCATCTGTCTTATTCTTCAGCACAAGCTGCTCAGTGTTCTGTTCACTTCATCTCTCCTGTGTCACTTTCTCTTTTTTTCAGGGTTCATACGGTCATGAAAAACCTGGAAGTATCAGGACGGGGAATAATAAAAGTTTAATTTCCAGGCTGGGAAAAGTCTATAGTTCATGTACAGTCAAACCAAAATTTATTCAGACACCTTTCTCATTTCTCACATGATGACAATTTATTCGCTACACTCAAAAAAATGAATCAAGGCGTAGTTTAAAATTATGTATTTACTTCCTTTTGATTTTATTTAAATTATGTATTTTTTCAATTATATGTAGCCAAAATGCTTAGAATCAATGTAAATGTGTAAACTGTTAAAATTATTTGATTTAATCTGTTAAATGTTATGTGTATGGTATAAATATAAGTAGCTTTGGAACAAGCCAGACCCAATTAGTTAAACTTTATGCGATTTGATTGCATGCGATTTCCCGGAAATTGAATCGTTAGAAGTTGATCCAATCTGGTAGGGGGCGGTATTGCACACCTGCAAAAAGCAGCAACGGTTGGAAGAAACAACATTCAAATCTCTTTGACATCGTGACCAGATTGCAAGGTAAATTACATTTATATTCATTCCATATGTTTTGACAGTGTATGTAAAATGTGGTTTTAGTGCTGTTGGTGCTGTGTTAAACTACTATCAATGTAATTTCTGTCATATTTATGTTTAGTCCACAGTCACTAGTGCTAGTGTCCACATGGTGTTAAATGCTAATAAAATCTAATTTCAATTACACGTATTGTTTACTGTAAAATGTTTACTAATTTATTTATTTTTTGTTTGTTTTTCTTTATTTATTTGGTAATCCGACAGCAAACATTGGTGTCATCACTGAGATATATAACAAAAGCAAAGGTTTAATGAGCAGTAAGCTACATTAAAAAAACATCTTTTTTTATTAATTGCCTTGCAAGTTGCAACCTTGGAATAAAGTCAACATGAGTGTGAATAAAAGTTTAGATTTAGTTTGAACTATTCTAAGTAATCGTTTATCATTTTACATTACATTATAAAATCAGTGTATTATATTGTTAATCAGTAGTAGCAAAACTTGTATTGACAGTACAATAACAATTTAGTAGTTACAGTAAAAAAAATATATATATATATATATATATATATATATATTTTTGTGTGTCTAATATTTTACAATAACTGATATTTTGTCTTTTGTCTTCACAGACATTTGAAAGTTACATTTCATTATCTACTGCAGGGTACCTAAAGGTAAGTTTCCTTACATCTGATAATTATTGAAATGAAAATGCATACATGTGGTTCCAAACTTAAATACTGTGTTTTTAAGTTCAGTAGAAGAAAGTTGTACACGTTTGAAACAATATGAGTGTGAATAAAAGTTTATTTTTAGTTTGAGGAATCCTCTCAAGTGTTTATTGAAACCAATGTATTATAATGTTGATCATTAATGGTAGTTGTATTTACAGTACAGTAAACATTTAGTAGTTACAGAAAAAAAAAAAACCTAAACATAATATATTTTGTTGGTCTAATATTTTGCATTAACTGAGATTGTCTTTTGTCTTCACAGACATGTGAAAGTGGCCTTGTAAAGTGTGATAATTTCATTATCTACATGTATTGCAGGTATCCTTGTCTATACAGATTACCTTCAGATGTTGAATGTAATTGCAGTAAAACAAGTGTAAATCATTTTTAACTACTATTTTTCTTTTGTTTTTGTTTACAGATATGTAAATGTGGCCTTGTAAAGTGTGGGACACTTCATTATCTTCCCGGTATGAGCTTCTAAAACATTTTAGGCTGACATATTTCCACTATGGTAGCAACTGCTAGTACCCCTGTCTATGTGCCTCCCTGTGCATATTGCACATACACATTCATTTATTCATTTCCATGAGCACAGATCTTAAAGCGATAGTTCACACAACAAATGAAAATTCTGTGATCCTTTACACACCCATATGTTTTAAACTTGTAGGAGTTCCTTTCTTATGTTAAGCACGAAGGAAGATATTTTGATAAATGACGGTAACCACACAGTTGCTGGTAGCCATTGACTTCCAGAGTATTTGTTTTTCCTACTATAGAAGTCAATGGCTACTAGCAACGGTGCGGATCCTATCATTAACCAAAGTATATTAATTTGTATTCAACAGAATAAAGAAACAGGTTTAACACACACAAGTGTTAGTAAATGATGACAGCATTTTCATTTTTGGGTAAACTATCTCTTTAATGCTAAAGTCTATCATGCTATTCTAGAAAATTATGTGCCTCTAATTTTATGGGTTTTTGGCTCAAATCGTGCAAGTTATAACAAAGGTGTTGAGCTGGATTTAGGTCTGGGCTTCAAGCAGATTAGTGAAGTTCTTCACCCTATATTTTTTTTTTTTTTTTTTTGGAACATTGCTTGGTGTACAGGGGCATTGTCATGTTGGAAAAACATGGCCCTTCCCAAAGCTTTGCTATAAAATCAGATGTTCACAATTCTCTAGAATTTTATTATATACTGTACTGTAGCACTAAGTTCCGTGCTCATGAAAATGACTAAAGTAGTCAAGCCTGGTCATTAGAATACTTTTGGCAATATAGTGTATTTAGGTTAGACGGAAAGTATATGTAGATTGTTTAATAAGCCTGGTGTTTTAATCTATTCTTTTTGTTTTTCCTCTAGGACTGTGAAACTGAAAAGGCAGAGTCTGGGATTGCACAAACAACAATGTGCATCTATGTTGGGTGCTAATCCCAGAGATGAGTCTGCAGACGTTGGTGTGGTTCTCGAACCTTTGGCAGTTCTTCAATACCTGCTTTTTACCCGAAAGACCTCAAGTGCACATATGAAGATTTTCAGAAAATTCGATGTTTATGTACAGGTATGCCCAACATGTAAACATGCTTGCCCTAACAACATTCCCTAACCAATCAAGCAACTTTTTGTGACTATTTTTTTTTTTTTTAAGTTGCATGTCTTATATTTGTGAAACTGTCAGTGTGATAAAACAGTGTGTTTTATATGGTTTTGAAACACAGTTCTTAGGGATTTTTTTTTTTAATATACTTTTGATACTCTGGTATTGCAAAGCCACTCATACTCTGAGACTTGAAACTTTTCTTGACTACCACCATTTCATTTCATGTAATGTCACAGATTTGTCAAAATGTCAGTATAAGTAATACTGTTTTTATTGGCTCATATGTAACTTGATTTTTCTGTCTATACGAGTGTCCAAATACATTGATTGTGACTGCAGTGTTTAAAGTGGCGCATTTAAGCTTGCTTTTACCCCCAAACAACATATGGGGCACTGGCTAGTATCATTTGCCAACTCATCTTTTTGATCACTTTCATGTTTTGTTACTTCTAAAATGTAAACATCAATAAAAAAGTGAAACTATTTGATCTAACTGTTGTTTTTTGCATGTTGAGGTTAGATTCCTTACAGGAATAAATACATTTTGAATATGATTTAAAAACCATTCAGTTTATTATTAAAATGCCTAAATATGATGCATTTTAGTTAAATAGAGTTTATTATCTAAAAATACATAATCCTGATTCTAATGAATTCTAAACACATTTGATTTATTAATATTATTACATAAATCTTATTCTTACTTGTTTAATTTACGTATGATTTACAAATTTGTACCACATAAAGTTTATTACTTGGTTTGGGTAAAAAATATGTAATCCAAATGGATGGAAATTTTACATGTAATCAGAATACATAAATCTTATTTTTTAGAGACAAATATTTTTTTGAGTGTATAGTTTAGAAAATGGTAATAAAATATGACAAGAATTCAGAGTGTCAGAACAAATTTATCTTGGTAATGTCAGAAAACTGACAGAAAGGTACGTAACAAAACATGGTCAGGTCAAAGTGTCAAATCAAATTTTTGGTCTCAAATTTTTATTAATTTTACTGTTTTTTTGGTTTGACTGTACATTTCTCTGGTTATGCTCTGCATGGAGACTCCTGTATTTCTTTTTGGATACTTCACAAATACGTACTGTTAAAATATAATTCTAAAGATTGGTATCTGACATACAACTAAAAATCCTCCTGGAAGTCTTATACTTGCAGTCATTCATGAACAACTGAAAAGTCATTGGTTAAAAAAATTTTAAACGTGTGATTAGCTCTAAATTCTCTAACAATGTATACAAAATAATGTATAACCCAACTGTCATATGCCTGTTTTAATCAGAATAATACAGCATCATGCAAACATCTTCTCTGATTAATGTCCACAAAACTGGACAATAATTTTAATCTGAGCATGTTCAACCTAAATTAATTCTAGGGAATTCTCCATTTTTTCATTAACACTTAAAAAAAGAAACTAAAATTATGGCCTAGATTTGTAAAAGTCTCATGACCTACATTTTGCCATTCATCACACTCTTGTGTGTTAGTTTTAAGGACATGAATGAGAATTAATGAGTTGGCTAAATTACTGTCCAAAAATGGCAAAAACGCATTATATAATAAATGGCAAACGCATCAATATATCGAAATACTTCAATAGAAATTAATTTAAAGAATATGCACCTTACTGGCATAATTATGTCCATGTAAACAGGTACTATTATATGCTTTGGCTTATATAGGTATATTTTCAAATAAACTGTCAAAAATGCTTAATGGATACGTATAAGAAATTGCATTTCATATTGTGATTTCACTGGAATCCTCAGATGATTGATAGAGCACCTGAAAGCATAACTGACAAATCACTTGATGGATTTCTAGGAAATTCCCCTAAATAGAGTCTAAATCACCTATTTGTGGCTCATTGAACACGCTGGACGGTTGCACATTTACATTCTCTCTCCCTACCTCCTGTGATGGCAAACAAAATACAGTCATGCTTCATTTTACAAAAACAAACAGCGGTAAGTACAGGCAAGTAAGACGAGTTTCATGTTTTCACACTAAGAAAACACATCACCACAAATGTTCTCCTCCCAGGCATACAGTATGAAATGTTACTACACTCATATTGTTCCTGTAGCACGCATTGATGACTGTTGTCCACCGCATGATACAAATCTTGTTGAAATACTGTAGACATGCATCATCTCAATGTGCAATGAGCTACTACTCATGCAGCACTCAGTCTATTTTAATGTCACCAGGGCACCACGTGATGCGAATCTCCACATGATTGGACAGACATGATGCTTCATGACTGTGCTCTGTCAGCCTCCTGTGGTGGGCGGAGTCAGCGTCGGTCTCCTCGCATTTCCCCTTTCATGATTCCCAAAGAACAACGATACAACGTGCTGCTGACTGCAATATTAATAAAGTCTAACTAGGTCATTTGAGCGATCAGAAAGACTCTGCTTCAGAATGCAGCGAGTGCAAACAGCTGAGAGAGATGGAGACATCACTTCAGATTAACACTTCTGCATAATGAACACTAATGAAAACATAAAAACATATTTTCAACTTGATTTATAATCAGTGTTTGGCATGTTACTTTAAAAAAGTAATTAGTTATAGTTACTAGTTGCTTCTCACAAATAGTAACTGAGTTAGTAACTGAGTTACATCATTATAAAAGGGAAAGTAACTATAGTGTTACTTTTTAAAAATGTTTTAAAATATGTTAGATAACTTGGAAGTCCCCAATATTAAATGTATTTCACGAGTTCACGCTTACACATGATTAGTTGGAATATTGTAATGCGTATTTGGCGGGCTGTCTGGGGAAGGGCTCCGAGCTCGGGAACAGCCCGAACCCAGAGTACCCCCCAATATATGTGTAGTGAGAGGGAGGGATGCTGATAAACTGTCGAATGGGTAGAGGTAAGTCGGCTGTATTTAACCTGCTAGCGTTGATTAACTTGATGGTGCTCCTCTTGTGTTAATCAGGCTAAGTATCTGACGCGCTCCTCCCGAACTTTGTTAGTAAACATCATTAAATAAATGAAATGAACACTAAATAGAATAAATTATTATTATAAAACATTGTACACTAATTTACACTATTTTAATGTTGCTGAGGGACAATCTGAGAGATACCTATCAAATGCAATAAATTATTGTAAATATCACCCATCAATGCTCTTGGCAACAGAATTGCCATTGGCTAGTACATTTTTTAGTTTACTCATCAGACTAATATTAAATATCTGTTTAATGGAACAGTTTTTTAAATATCTGCCTCAGTCAGTCAAGCATTATAATGTGATAATATGATAATTTAGCTTTAAACTTTAGTAATTATAGCAACCATGTATGAATGTATATTTGTCATGTACAAACTTAAGACTGGTTGTGTGCTTAAAATATTGTTTGTCATTTATTGTTTCTATAAAAAAGGTGGGGAAAAAAAACAAAAATAATACTGAAAAGATAACAAAACTACTACGAATTCTACTACTAATAACAATATAAAACGCACTAAGGATTAATGAGCTGCTGGGTTCATGAATATTAATCACGCTATCTGCATTTGCTCGAATTGATTTGCTGAAATCAAAACAGGGACAATAATAGGTGAGCGCCAGATAATGAGCTAGTTCTGCCTACTACCGGAGAAACCGGCAGTTCTTAAAAGCTGAAGAATATCAAAGGAACACCTTTATTTTGACAGGACAATACAACAAAGAATATCGTTCACATGTAGTGCGTCAATTCTGCATGGTATATAAGATTCTCTCGCTCTGTATCTTTCTTTGCGTGTGTGTGGACAAAGCGACGGCTTTGCCTGCACACTAGAGTTTACGGTTACACTGCGCATCCATTCAGATGAACTGAAAAATTGAATAATAATATTATAATAAATAATAGTAACACCACATTTTATTGTCAGTAACAGTAACGGCGCTGAAACGGGGAAAACAGTAATTTGTTGATTACTTGTTACTGAAAAAAAATAACGTTGTTAGTAACGCCGTTCATTTATATCGCCGTTATTCCCATCACTGTTTATAATACTGTGGAAATCTGAACGTGAGAACTCAAAGTCATTTCAAGGCTGTAAGTCAAGGAATAATACATTGAAAAAAAGATGTCATTACTGTTATATATACACATATTGAAATAGAAAACACTTTAAATTGTAATATTATTTCACAATATTACTGTTTTAACTGTATTTTTGATCAAATAAATGCAGCCATGGTGAGAAAAACAACAACAACCCTAAAATAAGGGTCATTAAAATTATATTTAAAAAAAAAACTTTCCTTTTTGCAGATTGTACAATTTTAAAATCATTTGATTTTGAAAGCAACCATTGACCTGGAAATGTTTCATCTCGAGCCATAAATAATAAAGCATGTGACTTTCTTTCAACCCTTTTTTGTTCTTGATTCACTATTTCCCACCATTTGTCATTTTCGCTTGACTCTTGGTTTGTCCATTACTGTAATCCTGTTTACTCATCTCTTGCTCATCATTTGTCTCTCTCCGTCTCATTCTCATTTCTTTGTAATCATACTGCCCCCTCTCTCTTTTTTAAATCATTATCTCTCTGCACACTGCTTCCACCCTTTATCCCTCCTTTGCGATGTTGTCACTTTCTCTGGCAGAGGCGGATTCAGAGAAGGGGAGAGGAGGTGGGGATGAGAGGAGAGAGTTGCTTGGTGACGGTTGCTGAGAAACGGATGTGGGAGGGGTTGCAGCGAGCCAGAGTCAAGTGTGGCGTTGCCTTGGCGACCGAGGTTTCACACTGTCTTACAGGATTTGGCGCAAGATGGGAGGGCTCCTGTAACCTCTGAAGGGTTATCATATAACCACATGCACAAAATAAACAACTTATAGACGTGCACACGTAAACACTAGAGATAATCTTGTTTTTAGAGACAAAAGTCAAAAAGAATAGCTAACACCAGTAATGCCAAAATTAAGCAATAAGCCCCAAGAAGCCATGGTTTACAGTGAATTTATAACAGCTAAGGAGCCTAAAACACCCTTAGCTGTTAGAAATTCACTGTGAACCACAGCTTCACGGGGCTTATTGCTTTTATAAAATGGTTATTCCATATATGTAGTATGGTTACACAAAATAAAAAAGAGCAAATAATGTATAATAATATTAATAAACACCATTCTTCCGCCAAACAATGTAGCTCTTCAGAAACGGTTGTGGTTGCAACCTTAGATGCCCTTTTGGACCGCTCCAAGCACGTAGATGCGTTCGCCATTTTTGAACCGTCAACTTGACGTCATTCACCATACTATAGGTTCGCAGACCAACGGCTGTGCAGGACTGAGGCATTTTGAATATTTAATGATTACTATAGTGAATGACATAGATCTATGGGTGAATGACGTCAAGTTGACTGCCGCAATATGGCGGACGGCTTATGCATAGCGGCCCATAGAAACAGTTGCTAATGAGGCATCTATGTATATATATATCTATGGTTGCAACAAAGTGGTTGCCGAGCAACACACAAACGTAAACAAAAGTGTATGTTTGTAGAGTAATTTACAACAGCTTAGAACCCAGAGCAACCATTTAGAATCATAGACCGGAACTATCTGTTTTATAATGAGTTTTTTTAAATTAAATGTTTATTCTATATTGAAAGCAGGGTAGATAAATGCAGTGAAATTTTACTGCAGTTTAAGAATCCAAACAATTTGAAACTAGGCCTTATTATTTTAGTTACGGCTAACCATGTACTCAAAAAAAGGTTTGGGGTTGGTACTTTCTTTTTTTATTTGTTATGTTTTAAAGGAAGAGGAAAAGGAATACATTTATTTGATCAAAAATACTGTATATCATGAAATATTATTACAATTTAAAAAACTTTTTCTATTTGAATATATTTTAAAATGTCATTTATTCTTGTGATGGCAAAACTAAATCATTTCAGTCTTCAGTGTCACATGATCTTTCAGAAATCATTTTAATATGCTGATTTGCTGTTCAAGAAACATTTCTTACTATTATTATCGTTGTTGAAAACAATTGTGCTGCTTAATATTTTTGTGAAAACTATGAAAAGGATTTTTTCCTTTAAAAAGAACTGCATTTGTTTGAAATAGAAATGCTTAGTAAATGTCTTTAAAATGTCACTTTTGATCAACTTAAAGGATTAGTTCACTTCCAGAATCAAAATTCTGATAATTTACTCATTTTATCCAAGATGTTTATGTCTTTCTTTCTTCAGTTGAAAAGAAATGATGTTTTTTGAGGAAAGCGTTCCAGGATTTTTTCTATATATTGGACTTCAATGGGGATCAGCGTGTTGAAGTTCTAAATTGCCCAGCTGAGGAATAAGAGTTTTATCTAGCAAAACAATCAGTTATTTTCTAAACATTTTTTTTTTATGTATATATTTTTAACTACAAATGCTAGTCTTGCACCAGCTCAACCTCACATACTATGTAGCCACGTTGGAAAGCTCAAAGGTAACTTAGGCGGAAGTACCCACCCAGTGTTTACAAAGCAATCGTGCAAAGAATGTAAAAAAAAAAGTTAAAACAAAGATGTCGGACAATTTTAAAGTTGGCATTTTTCACCCTACCCTACCTTTTTGAACTGGAGTACGCAGATTAAGAACTAATCACTTTTTCCAACGTGATTATGTAATGCGTGAAGTTAAGAAATACATAATTTTTCTTTTTATCTAGGGAAATGACAGTTACCCTAGATAAAAACCCTTATCCTTTGGCCGGGATCATGTAGAGCCCTTTGAAGCTGCACTAAAACTGCAGTTTGGAGCTTCAACCCGTTGGCCACCACTGAGGTCCACTATATGGAGAAAAATCCTGGAATGTTTTCTCAAAAACCTTAATTTCTTTTCGACTTAAGAAAGAAAGACATGAACATCTTGAATGACATGGGGGTGAGTAAATCATCAGGAAATTTTTATTCTGGAAGTAATCCTTTAATACTTGCTGAATACATTAATTTCTAAAATTACCCAACAGCTACTCTAACATTATGAGGACACAGGAGACAGAAACAAGTTTAGATACACGCACAACAGGAAGCTGTCTCATCAAGAGGTTGAAGAAACATTGACAAGATGGTGAAGGGAGCTGTCCATTGTGCTGAAAACAGCCATTATCATTCAGAGCTGCTTGATCTCATTTATAGTAGTGTACTATTAATTCAAATAATTTATTAACTTTAAAACATCTGCATGAATTAGTACTAAAATTTAACTTTGAAATTTTAAATAGTTTAAATGTATTAATAGTAATTAATACAACTATGAAAAATCTTTGAACTCCATAGTCTACAGGCTATAGTTTAAGTGTAGAAATGAAATGAATCTTCCAAATTCTGTCATTAATTACTCTCATCGTTTTTTTTAAAGTATTTGCTATTACTAAAAAACCCTCAGAGTGCAAAATACAACTAAATAAAAACTAAAATAAAATAAAATAAAAACTTTTTGCAAAGGATTTCCACAGTGATGTAATTAATAGTCTAGGTTTAACAAGTTTCTAATGCTAGAAAGTGATACTGGCTCTTTTTGATCAACAAATGGGCTGCTCTTTTAATCACATTATCCCATTATTAATTATGCAGCAATTACTCCCTAAGATGTATTAGGGTGTAAAATTAACCTCAAAGCAAGTCAGGATTCCAAATAAGGACACAGGGAAATTGAAGCTTAAAGCTTACGAATCATGTCTAACCAAAAATGTTTATGTACACACAGAATAAAAAATAATAAGCAACGCAAACAGCCACGTCTGCACTCCATTGTACCGCAACGTGATTCAGCTGGTATCTGTCTCCAGGGTAAAGTGACTGTGATCACATGAACACTAAAACTGTGATGTGACTGCAACGGTCTCTTTCCAAAATGCAATCCACCAGAAAGTCGTCCATAGCCCTGTTTGAACCCAGTGCATATGTCTATAGGCCTGACTGTTACTGTAGATGTCTATCAGTAATTTGTACAGAAGAAGGACTTTCTGTAGAAATCACATTAAAAGGTGTGTCTTCTGCATTTATGTATTCCATCAGCCATAACTGTCCTTATCAGAAAATATAAAACAGCAGCTGTGCTAATTAATAATGTAGGAAACATTGAACATGAACATTAGATTATCAGTATAATTTATTTTAACCAGTATAAAATTTTCAGCAGCTATTACTCCTGTCTTCAGTGTCACATGATGCTTCAGAAATCAATATAATATGCTGATTTGGTGCACAAAATTTCTTCTTACTATCAGTGTGGCAAATAGCTGTGCTGCTGAAAGGGACAGAGAAATCTGTCATTAATTACTTGTGTTGTTCGGAAGACCTTTGTTCATCTTCGGAAACACAAATTAAGATATTTTTATGAGAATTCTTTTTTTGCGCAAAGAAAACAAAACATGGGCCTTGAACGTAGTAGTTGTGTTGCTGTCTATGCAAGGTCAGAAAACTGTCGGATTTCATCAAAAACGTTGTTTTCCAAAGATGAATCTTATGGGTTTGAACCGATATGACGATGAACTATACCTTTAAAGGGTTACTCCACCCCAAAATTAAATTGTTGTCATAAATCACTTACCCCCATGTCATTCCAAACCCATTAACAAGCTTTGTTCATCTTCAGGACACAATTTAAGATATTTTGGATGAAAACCGGGAGCTTTGTGGCTGTCCCATTCTTTGATGAATAGAAAATGAAAAAAAAAAACAGCATTTATTTGAATGTTTATACTTTTGAATGACTTTTTCAATAGAAAACATGCTCTTTGCAGCCAGATGGTGTAGTTACAGCATCTGCCAGCAGGAACTAACCAGGCAATGCTAACCAGACAAACCTTGACCCCTCGGTTAATCCACGCTGTCATCTATAATTCAGTGATTTCCTCTGTCACTGTATGTGCTGTCACCAATGCTTTTTTTCTACAGAGCAAACGAGCAGGAGACCGTGAACTCAGAGCAAAACACCTGAGGGGAATACATCCTGATATGAACATACAATCATCAGAGAGACTGTGTCCCCTTTTACAGCCGAACATTTCCATTCCTTCCAATTCTCTTGGATTATTGTTTTAACCAGTCAAGCAATTCCTCCTGCTTCCTCTTTGGTTATAGGTCATATGTGACCTTGGCTTAAATCCAAAACACACAGTACACACATTATATACACAGACAACACTCACACTCAAACATACTTATGCAAACACACATATAATCAGCATTTAATACAGTAATATAGAACAAACCAGCAGTGCAGCATCAACTATGCCGGCACTGCCCAACAGAGACGCCATAATCTCCAGCCGCGTGCAGAACGGCGTCACCCTCGCCCTTTGATGTGCGCTTGCACTAATCTGCGTTTAGCTCCCTTTCATGATCACCACAAGCTGACACTTGCTGTCTACCAAACAAGATTAATCCGACACAGTCATCCCCGCTGAAACATATTAGGAAATTAACAATTTCTAAAATCCCTCGCAGTTTGAAGTCACATGCTGCAGCAGAATGACCGCGAACAGTCATCGCTCATCATTAGAGTAAATGAAGATGAGCGCCTCAAGAAACGTGGACAACCGTCACTCAGCTTGGGATTGTCGACTCACTTCTCAGAAAAAAAAACTATAGATTATAAAAGAATAGACCGTTTTCAGACTGCTTAGAAAGTGCTGATTTAAGCTAATTTTAAAAATATTAATTTAAAAAACATACAGAAGAAAAACACCTCATGATACTTGAAATACAAAAAATGACTACTGTTATTACTGTTACAGTCAACTAGCATTCTGATGTCAAATACTTTTGTATAAAGACCACAAAATAAATTTATTTCGAATTATGCAGGATTTATTACGATCATTCTGGTATAATTAGTGATTTGGTGATCGTAATGTCCTACTCTAAAATAAATAAATATTGCTAAAGGTAAAATAATTTTATTCTGTGCAAAGAAACTGGATTGGCTTATATTTTTTGCCATTATTCAAAACTATTTGACAGCAGAATAAGAGCAAAAAATAAATAAATAAAAAAATTAAAATAAAATAAAATAAATAGTTCTTTGGACATGTATCATGTTCTTTGTTAAGGAAGCCGGTTTCCGCCACTGAATTAAAAAAAAAAAAAAAAAAAGTTAATTGTGACTCATTATTCTGACTTCTCGGAATTGTGAGATATAAACCAGCAATTGCAAGTTATAAAGTCAGAATTGTACGATATATAGAATTAACTCGTAATTGCAAGTTATTAAGTCAGAATTGTGAGATGTAAACTCTGTAAAATTCTGAACAAATTTTTTTTTTTTCCCCTCGCAGTTGCAAATTTATCTCACAGTTTCTGAGAAAAAAATCTGAATTGCGTAAAAATTTTTAAATTGCAAGATACAAACTTGCATTGACAAGAAAAAAAGTCTGAATTGTTTTTATCTCACAAAAAGACTTTATTTCTCACAATTGTGAGTTTATATTATGTAATTCTGAGAAAAAAGAAAAAAGAGAGAAAAACTTACAAACTACATACAAACTTGCATTTGTGAGAAAAAATAAATAAATTTTTATCTCACAATTCCGAGGTTATTTCTCATAATTGTGAGTTTATATTACATAATTCAGAAAAATTCAGAATTGTGATATATAAACTCAGTTGAGAGAAAAAAGTCAGAATTGTGGGATACAAACTCACAATTGCAAGATAAAAGTCATAATTGTGAGATACAAATTCACAATTGCGTGGAAAAAAGTCAGAATTATGAGATAAAAAAGTTGTGATACCCTTTTTATAAGAAAACAAGCTTCCATACTTTGTAGTACAATGGGTCACCATAATCATACTATATATGAATATGATAATGGACACACTCATGCTTTATGTTATAAAAGAACAGCCATTAAATGTCTTGAAATGCACAATACTGACTCAAGATAATAAAAAAACTTACGTTTGAAATAATCTTATTATAGTTGCAAATGGCAAAACATACACAAAAGGACCAAAAAGTAAGTACATAAATAAATAAATATATAAATGGTCTGAAATAATGACTGAAGCTAAAATGATTTTATTATATGAGAAGCAGCTATGAATTGCAGGAAACTATGGATTTTTAATTATACAAAAATATTTGACAGCAGAATGAAAGATAAAATTTCATGCCACATGAAAACAACTATAATTCGATGATGATCTTTTCTTGCACAGTGGAGCACCATAAACATGCTAAACATATATAGCCTATGTGATAATCATTTAGTGCCACAGTATATATGAAACACCATGAAATTACCATTTGACACAATCACTGTAACAGGACACGTTCTCAGATCTTTTTGTAAGGGTTTGCTCTTCCTGAGAGAGTCAGGAGGCATTAAGAGGGACGCTTCAGCAGAACACAGCTCTAAATTACCCATCAGCCTTGTACTTGCCGACTGAGGATACCAAAAGCGCTCCTACCAGACGTAGTTAATCTTCTGTCACTAGATGAGACCCATGGGTGCACACATACCCCCGTAAATCTGACCATTCTGGTGGAATTCATCTTTAACCTTAAACAACTGGCTCTCTTCGGCTTATAAATCTAGTCAATTTCTTTTTCTCACTCACACACTTGAACATTCAAATGTGCAGCCAGCTGCTTTTCTTTATATTATTAATTTAAAACATGACCTCTCAGTCGTCTTCTTCTCCTTCTTCTCTCTCACGCCCTTCCCCCTCCTCTCCTAAAATGGTTTTGACGGATTTTCTCTCCCTCTGGATCTTTGAACCTGTCACTTCATTTCTAGATGTGTCAATTCATCATTCTTTCCATCCATCTTCCTTCCTCATGCTCCTCTTGTCTCTGACAACACAGCTGCTATTAAACTATTACCAACCACTTCTAGTGTCTGAGCTCTATGAGACAAACATACTGTACACACAACAATCATAACAATCAGATTACTTAAATGATATGCTAATAAATGCATGTAATATTTCACAAGTAATCACATGTGTGACCCTGGACCACAAAACCAGTCATAAGTAGCACAGGTATTTTGTAGCAATAGCCAAAAATACATTGCATGTGTCAAAATTATCGATTTATGTTTTATGCCAAAAATTATTAGGATATTAAGTAAAGATCATGTTCCATGAAGATATTTTGTACATTATACCGTAAATATATCAAAACTTCATTTTTGATTGGTAATATGCATTGCTAAGAACTTTTTTTGCAACCTCAGAGTCCAGATTTTCTCTGCCAAATATGTCTTATCCTAACAAACCATACATCAATGAAAAGCTTATTTATTCAGCTTTTTTTTTTTTTTTAATTGACCTTTATGACTGGTCTTGTGGTCCGTGGTCACATAGATCATTATTTGCTGAGAAAAACTAGTGGCTTATTTTAACTTCTGGAAACTCTGCAGTATACCTAATACTCTTTTTTATTATCCCAAATTGTTTGTAGTTATTAATTCTGATGTCAAGCTATTTTTGTTATCTCTTCATTTTTTCAATTTTTGTGGAATCTCATTAAAAGTACATTCTGTGCTGCATTTTTCTTTTTCCTCAAGGGATGCACCAATATTAAAATTCTGGCAAATACCAATTAGCCAAAAATAAGTATTATTATGTTCAATAGTCGATAAAAGGACTGATATTAAATATATTAAAAATATCTAAATAATATCTAATAATAATACCTAAATAAATGTAAAAGTAATAGGCTTTTAGATAATGCACTAAAATATTACATTAAACATATCTAAATAACATAAAATAATATATAATAATGATATGTAAGTAAATGTAAAATTATCTAATAAGTCATACTATCTAAATAAATTATAATACATATGATATGAAATCAACAAAAAATAACCAAATATAAAAATAATATCTAGTAATGACATCTAAATAAAAAATGCACTAAAATGCAATTATATGATGTTAAATACATTTTAAAAGTGCTCTAACATGATATAACATGATATATTAATCAATTACAACATTAAAATGTATAGTTAGAAAATTACAATATGCTAGAGATTATATTTAACAGTGTTATTACATTATCAGAGTTTTAAAAGTTAATCTCTTTAGACAATCTAATATTAACTGACACTAGTTAATAAAATTTCTCATTTTGACCCTGGACAACAAAACCAGTCATAAGTCACAGGGTATATTTGTAGCAATAGTCAACAATACATCGTATGGGTCAAAATTATTGACTCATCCATTATGGCAAAAATTATTAGGATATTAAGTAAAGATCATGTTCCATGAAGATATTTTGTATATATCCTACTGTAAATATATCTAAACTTAAATTTCGATTAGTAATATGCATTGCTAAAAACAATTTGGACAAAATGTAAAGGCGATTTTCTAACTTTTTTAATTTTTTTTATTTTGCACCCTCAGATTGCAGATTTTCAAATAGTTGTATATTGTCCTATCCTAACAAACCATACATCAAGGGGAATACTCAGCTTTCAGACATATTGACATATTATACATTTTAACTTTACTATTTCTAAGTGCTGTGTCTCATGTTTTTAAACACGTTTTGTGTGAATGCCCCTTAGAAGTATAACATATTGTTTTATTTTTATATTGTCATATAGTCTGTGATCAAGAAAATGACTTGCAAAATTTTAATTCAGATCCAGGGGCATCATTAATTATTTTTCAATCACTTTTTTTTTTACTGTATAATGAATCACATAAAATTAAAAATGTTAAACCGACATCCCCAGTTACAGCAGTGCTGAAGCTGCACATCCTCTCACACACATGCAGATGTTCACTTCCCCCTGCCTTTTGTTCTCCCAAAAAGACAAAGACATCAGTTTTAGGCGAAATAAGAAAAATGAAATAAATTTCTTCTCTGAAACAAAGACTTAACCACTAACAGGCCACATAACCAGCTGCCTAAAGGCAGGCCAAACTAGTAAATTATTGAGTCCTGTCTCACTCAGGCATAAGACACTTCACTTCACTCTGTCCCCAGTGGCTCCTAGGTTTATTTTTAAAGCAACATTTACATAAAAGAAGCCAGAACAAACGCTTTCCAATACTATAATTGATGATAATGAACAAACAGGCAATACGTTGTACTTCCATGGGCCTTCAAGTGTAACTGTAATCACTGCTGGGCTACGTATTGCATTCTAGAGAGTCAGCTGTCTGCTGGTCCTACACAGCAAGAAACACCACTATTTACTAAATGACAATAGTTAACGTGATGCATCAAATGGACTAAAGAGAGTAAACCAGATAAGCTGAATGCGAATTTAAAAATGTCATGAGTAAAAAGGCCCGCAGTCAACATATTTCCCGTTCAGGGTGAGCGGACGGCACATCTGTTATCGCAAGACTCTCCCGCGCGGCCGCTTAGTTAAGTGTCAGCGCTAATGTCACAGACAAACGTGCGATGATGCAGAGTCAAAGAGTGAAAGAATGGAGGAGTGAACAAACGAACGAGAGCTTACCGCCACGCAGCCACAGAGAGGTCCCATTCAGGCTGAGGGAAGCAGAGGAAAAAATAACCCCTTTTCTAGTCTACCCTGTCTCTCTCACACCCACCACCCCTCCTTCTTTCTCTCACTCCCTCTCCCTCTCTCTTTCTCTCTCTCTCTCTCTCTCTCTCTGAGGAGCAGAAAAGCTGCATTCTTGACAGGTCTCTTCCACGTGTGTACTTCACTCATGAGTGCACATGCACACACACGCATGTGTGAATGGGTTTTTTGCAATGAAAGGAAACACAGAAACGCAGGGATTGGGCACGGTGCTTTATTCAAATATTTATTTGTCATATTATTTGTCGGTTTGGCGCTTGCTGGCATTTTCAGTTTTGGTAGCTCGTGTGTTTGCTGTCTGCTTGACAAATGCAGCAGATTGCAACACCTTTAGCTCAGATTTGAACAGCATGTGTGTGAGATTTACTGTGATGACGATTCGGTGGTGGTGAGATGAACCTGACAGAAACTAAGCTGAGAATGAATGATTCTCAGTGGCTGAGGAGCGAAGTGATGCTATGAAGAGCTCTTACACTAAATAATTACTGACTACTTCTACTTGCTGTCAACATATCACAAACACATAAACAAACAAGGATTCGAAGAACGGTCCAAAAACTAAAAAATGAAAATTTTGTCATGTACTTGTCACATGGCATTACTGCTTCCAGGAAAAGGAAAAATTTGGGATTGTCTTGTGTGCTCTTTCCTAATGAAAGGAAATGGGATTGGGAGATGCTGATCAGAAATCACACCAAAAAAAAAAAAGTCTAAATTGCTTGTTTGGTCTCCTGAAGACTATAGTTTGTGTGAGAAACAGACTGATATTGAAGTCATTATTGTGGTCACATGGTGCACAAGATGCCATTGCTGACGTCAAAACTGGTACAAGGTGTCTTCACACTGCATATTTAAATATTCACAACTGAGAAAATGAGATTTAACCATTAGGTTGGAGATTATGTGACACTAAAATGTATTTTTACATTGTTATACCTTATTTTACTATTCTATTCTATACTCCATACTATATTTTAGATTAAAAATTACGTAATTTTTTCATTTAAAGCGATAGTTCACCCCAAAATGAAAATTTTGTCATTAAATACTCAATACCCTCATGTCGTTCCCAACCTGTAAGACCTTCACTCATCTTAGAAACACAAATTAAGATATTTTTTAAGAATTCCGATAGCTTTCTGACCCTGCATAGACAGCAAAGAAACTGAAATGTTCCCAGGCCCAGAAATGTAATAAGGACATCATTAAAATAGTCCTGACATCAGTGGCTCAACCGTAATTTTACAAAGCTACGAGAATACTTTTTGTGAAAAAGAAAACAAAAGTAATGACTTTATTCAACAATTCTTCTCTGTCAGTTAATGCCGAAGGACGTGACTTAAAGGAGAAGAATTGTTAAATAAAGTCAAATTTATTTTTGTTTTCGTTGCACACAAAAAGTGTTCTTGTAGCTTCGTAAATTGCGGTTGAGCCACTGATATCACATGGACTGTTCAGATACATTGGTCAGAAAGCTTTCGGATTTCATAAAAAATATCTTAACTTGTGTTCTGAAGATGAACAAATGTCATATTGTTTTGGAAAGACATGAGGTTGAGTAATTAATGACAGAATTTTCATTTTGGGGTGAACTATTCCTTTCAATTTATTTATATAGCATCTCTCCAAAGCTCATGGCAGCATTGTTTTTGTTAACCAAAACTAAAACTATTTTAAAATCACATTTGCTCACATTGCACATAACAAAATTAGCAAAACAAACTACAATGTAAAACCAAATCTGGCAGTACAATTCCACAGAACAAAGGAAGCCTCACAAAACACATCAGAATATATGCTTGATCGCTTAACCATATAATGCTCTTCTGAAAATAAGTATATAACTTCCAGGCCCTTGCCTGTAAACACTGATGTGGGACCACTTGGGTTGTTATGCTTATACAGGTTAGTGCTGCTTTTAGATGAAACAATGTCTATCAGAGCTAATCTGTTTCTCAGTGGCTATAAAGGGCACTTGAGGGATAAACCTGAGGAGATACAGCCGTTTACTGAGAGAATGGGAGCTGTTTATGATCATTCCCACATACAATTATTAAACAAACAGGCAGATGGCACCAACAAATGAGACAAGAGTAAAGCGAGCTTGAGTCCTAATGCAGCAGTTCCAGAGGCGGGCAGGGAATGAAACTGCCTTAAGAGCAGCAGGGTGGCATAGGTTCATTTTGTTCAATGAACTCATTCAGAGCTATAGAACTGGACACTTCACTCTCTAGTTTGCATACAGGTCGTAACCACCACAGCAGGGTTGTGCACCATTCAGAATTGAATTGAGAACCTTTTAAAGGATGAAAATCTGACTTTTCCATGTTTAAGTGCTATAATCTGGTCCCCAGTGCATCTACCAACCCAGAAAATGTGAAAAAGGACAATCCAGCAACTTTATTTTGGTAAGCCTTTTTTTGCAAGCATGTGATGTAGGAACAGGATCTAATTATAATATTACCGCCCCTTCATTTGCATGTTTCCACCCACCTCACCGTCATTTAGTTCACAAGCAACAACGGTGTAACAGCTCTAATTCCATGGCAAAAGTTCAAGCAAAGCATGCTAACTGTTTTGTAATTGGCTGCACAGATGAACACAGAACACTATTTAGAGTCCCAGTCTCAGATGGGACACCAAAGCAGTGGATTTCTTTTCCATATCTTTCCCAGCTATTTACTTTCACAGACATAACCGACTGTTTTTGCACCTCATGTGTGTTTTTAACACAAACTTGTGTGTATTTAACTGTTTAAGCGCAATAAGACATGAAAGAGAACTTAATACTCACATGCCCTGTGACAGCCGCTTTCTCTGTACGTGCTTTGGTTGTGTGCGCTCAGAAAACCATATACAAGAAGTTTAGACTATATGGTTTAAAAAGCATGATTTCAGTATGATAGACATGATAATCAAACCCAAACAGATGTTTTTTTTGCGGAGTATCTGATGTACGAGCTGTAAAGAGAGCCCCGTTCTGGAAAAGGGGGTAGGGAGCAGCCCTATATAAATATAATAAATGATCTGTGGGGTATTTTGAGCTAAAACGCCACAGACACATTCTGGGGACACCTGAGAGTTATATTACCTCTATTATATTACATATCTCCCTTAAATTCAGCTTGCATTCATTAGAACCAGTGCAGCAAAGTAGAATTCAAATAAACAAAAAAACAAAGAAAATCATATAAAAAACTGTGAAAGCTCTGAATTTTGGCTTGCATGAACTATGGTTTTTGGAAAAAACGACAGAATGACAGAGTGATTGATTCACTAAATAGAAGGTTTCTGGGCTTCGTAAGCGCTGCTAGTGAAGTTAGGCATGGTTTTTCTGAGCACATACCTGCGGAACGAGGGACCTACTAACCGCATACAGAACAGAGGCCAAAAGTCTGGACAGATGCACTGCAGAACAAACATCACTTGCTTTCTTTTTCCTCTTCTTCAGAGAATTCACGCATTCATCCAATACTTGACTACCAATACGGCTCCTTTATATTCCACACCACAAAGTCCAGATTCCCCAGTCCTTCTGCCGTGAATTTGAGCCCCAACCGCTGAGACCACAGCACATCCATTTAAAATCACTTCTGGTTGTCCTGTCTGTCACAGGCCGGCTCTGTGCTGAAGTGATACAAGAGATCAGATCCCAGTGGCAATCACAATCATTTGTGGCTATGCTAGTAGAGATTCCAGCCTATTCCAGCACTGGCTTGGATGTAAGTTACCTCACAGGATTTAGATCTGATGACTGTGCAAAAGCAAATCCAGAGGGAGAGAAATTTGTTGACGGCTCCTAGCTGAGGTACTTCATTTGCCACTATAGTAAATGATAGATAAATATCAGTAAATGCATTCAACTCTTGAGCTCCATGTGCTCAAGAGGCCTGTTAAACACATTTGCCCAGGGTGCAGTTAATTTTTCATTTAGCATACTAATAGATTCAAATACGAACACTAGATCTAAAAAAATCACGGCCGCTTTCTGAAAGAGATTCTTAGCTTTGATGAAACCCTTTTAACCTCTGTTGAGGAAATGTTCTGGTCACATCCATAGTGCTGTTCATTGATTTTCCCCATTCCTTTCATTTTCTATTGCCCCAAGGTTGTATTTTCCAGTTCTCACCCTTCCCCCTTCAGCGCTGACACTTCCTTCATCTCTCCCACTAAGACTTTAATCAAATTATCCCAACCCGACCTTGCGTCCAACTGAGGTGACACATATAAACTGAAGCACATCCACACAGTACAATCAATCAGTCAAACTCACGGTTAGCTAAAAAACACCAGTTTTCCCCCCAAAAAAGGAGCACATTCATAATTTGTCTGGGTCCCAACTGTATCTAAGCTCTTTACTTAATGATGTTGCACTTTTGTTATGTGTGTACATATCATTTTAAAATGTCACACAGTGCCAGTTCAACCCCGGGAATCAGCTCTGTGTTTGAAAACATGTGGGAGGTGCCACAACAGAGGTATATACAAGTGGTGCTATCTGAAGGCGTCTGTTATTGGAGCACGGCCTGCAGGCAGTCTGTTGCAGCTAATACTTATGCACTTTAAATGCTGGAAGATGCTGTATTTGTTTAGTATTGTGTCTTGTTATAAAATATTAAAGGAACAGTGAACCCCCAAATAAAAAAAAACTTGCTTAAAATGTACTCTCCCTCAGGCCATCCAATATGTAGATGAGTTTGTTACTTCTTCCGAACAGATTTTGGAGAAATTTAGCATTACATCACTTGCTTACCAATGGATCCGCTGGAGTAAATGGGTCCAAACTGCTGATAAAAACTAACAATGATCCACAAGTAATCCAGTCCATCAATTCAAGTCTTGTGAAGTGAAAAACTCCATGCGTGGAAGAAACAAAACCATCATTAACAGCTTTATCGGTGTATATATTTTTCTTAATTCAGATGAGAATACTTTTTCACTAGAAAAAAAAAAAAACAATATTAATATTAATTTTTTTATCACTTCACTAGACTTCATTGATGGACTACAGTCATGTGGATTACTTGTGATGTTTTTAATCAGCTGTTTGGACTCTCTTTCTGACAGCACCCATTTACTCCAGCGGATCTATCGGTGAGGAAGGCCTGAAGACAGGTATATTTTCAGTAAGACTATGCAATTATTACTTATTATTAGGGGTTAAGCGCATGATTCTAATTGTTAGAATGGCCAAGGATCAGTAATCTCCACGTAAAACTGAAAAAAAAAAAAGTCGTAGAAACTTGAAACTTGGATGGATGGTAGTACTCACATGTTCTACAGCGTCACCAAGTCTTGCCCCAACCGTCCTGGGGTTCAAAAGTAAGAAAAAGCTTGTAACACCTAAATGGTTCGTCACAGACTCATGTGTGAAATTTTCGAGTATTTTGCATTTTTTTTAAAACCTAAAGTCCTAGGTTATTCGCTCGGTCTGGTGAGTGAATATCAATAACTATCAAAAAATTCCTTAAACTTTCGACCCACCATTGCAAAGGGACGCCAAAAAGTTTGAAAGGGTCAGGGCTGCCTTTACTAAAACGGGTATAACTTTTGAACAGAATGAGATATCTTTGCCTAACTCACAAGGCATATGTAAGAGCTGAATCTGAGGTCACATGAAAAAGTCACTGAGTTTGGCCACTTGGTGGCACTCTAAGAGGGGCAAAAACATAAAATCAGTATGCTGTTTTGGTCCAAAGCAGAGATGGCCACTCAAGTTAGTAACTCAGACTTGAGTCGCACTCGAGTCACATTTTATAGACTTCAGACTCAACCTAAAATGACTCCAGACTTGACTCGAGGAAAAGGACTTGTGAATATTTTAAAAGCAACTCTAGTCTTTTATCTATAAATACCGCATCCACACCCCAGCATCCATCTGGACCATGAGCCAGCAGCACCATTTTAAGTGAGCAGTGCGTCAAAACAGTAGAGCGGATCACATAACAAGCACTCAGTGTCGTTTATGGCAAATATCTTTTAAAGCTATATACTCTAGTATTTTAATCTAAAGCCAAACACGCTTTATTCAAGCCCTTTCAGCTCCATGCGCTTTCTCTCTCAATCTGGACGCGCACCGGCGCCAAGTTTAAAAGCTGCAGATGACGTGCTTATTGTAACAACAACGGAAACACAGTGAGCAGCAACATTACTGATTACTTTCACTAAAACACAATGCTGCAAATCTAGTTATTTTTCTTACTATCTACTTATCTATCTATCAATAACCAATGACTCTGACTGTTCAAACCATCTCAATTTGGCATTATTAATCTGCATTCTAAGAACATTTCAAAATAATCATGAAATTATAATTGGGAATATTGTTGTTAGATGGCTGTGATATAACTTGAAAACTTAGCAACTTAAAAACTGCTGGTTAGCTTTCTTTTCTGCTCAAGATGAGAACTTTTTGATTATTGTAAACATTCTGAAGAGAAACAGTATTTTTTGTCACATGGCCTTGCATGTATTTAAATATAAAAATACAATACATGTATTAAAAAAAATTATCTATATATATATACAGATTTTTTTTTTACATGTATTTTCACATTTAGATACATATATTTTGTCTATAGCCTATAAAATTGCTTCGTAAATACATGAAATCACTTGAGACTCGACTCGGACTCGTGACCAAAGACTCAAGACTTAAAAAAACTTGGGTACGCTGCAGTGCAATTCTCTGGACTCTCTAGGTCAAGAATTAATATATAAAAAAAAAAAATTGACCCTTTGGGAAGCTATAACGGGGTCATTAAGAAAAGGGTCCTGTCCAAATATATCCAAATACCTATAAAGCCTAAATGAAAACTCTTCACAAAACCTGGTGAGCACATGCAAAAGGTGATTCTAAACATGCACGCAACCCCAATACCCGGTATTCGCTGCTTGCAGCTTTATTTATTATTATTGTAAGCTTATCAAAGATATTCTGAAATCTTAAAACAACTGCATGAGATAAAACACACAAATTCTATAAAGAATATTTATACAGGAAAAGTAAAAAAACTACATGACCACATTTAATCTGGATCATAATAGCATTTATTTAGTCGCTTTCATCATCATCATCATCATCATCGTCATCAGAAGTACCATCACCACCACATCACCACCATCATCTGTGACATTCTTTATAATATTCAGTAATATTCTTTAATATGTCAGCTTTATATCATATCAATTATCATTCATGAAATATACAGATATCAATGAATGTTCCACCTCCTTTGGAAAGGAGTAGGAATGATGTTTCAGTATTTACAGCATGTAAAAGAGAGAGAGACAGAGAGAGGCAGAAAGAGAGAGAGAATAAAAATAGTAAAGAAGGGCTCTTTCATGTGTGACTCATCGCATTCATTCCTGCTGTGAGCGCTAAATACAGGAACACGCTGACTGAACGCATCAGGCGAAAGATTCCACCACTCATCTCCGTATTAGCAGCAAAGTTGTGTCGTTTCCAGCCGCTGTATGTGAATCACAGCATGTTTTAAGGGGAGGTACTACAGGCATACATAATGCATTCAGTCAGATGCAATATGTCTTTTTTTTTGAGTTTCGATTTTTAGATTTCGCTGCTATAAGTTTATTTTCCAAGGCATTTGTCTAATAGCAGCCTATTTATTTAGATGCATGAAAAATAACCTTTTGACTGACAATTACTATACCAATCAATGAGTTGTTGATGATTTAAAATAAATAAATAAATAAATAAATAAATATTCTACAGTTTATCTCTTCTACTTTAATTTGCTAATTTGCACCAGGGAGTTAAGGTTTGGTACATTAGAACTCCTTGGTTTTGCATATTTAATAAGATGATGCTTTATTTGCATATTTTACTGATATGACAAAAGTTTTATTTTGATAAAAGTCACCTGTAGTACGTCCCTGGATCAAAATGTTCCCCCACGACACAAGAAGCTCCTTTAAAAGTTGCACACGTTTCACTCTCTGTGTGAGTGACAGCCCACTGCTGTTAACAATGACTGGAGGAGAGACTCTAAGTCGCTGGATAAACCAGTGAATTATGAGCCTTCTCCTTCCAACTCCATTCTTTCCGTACTTAACGGCTCCCAAAGAAATCCGAAAAGCTGTTACAACATAAATTAAAAACAATTAAGCCTCCACAATAATAAAAAAAAAAAAAAAATGTATCAGTCACAACCATGAAAGAGTTTCAAAAGAGCAATGACTTTTTAGAACATGCATTAGAGTTTGAGAAACTCACTGTATTTTCTTATTATCAGTTTATGCATTTGAGTCTCTGAGCAAGTGGCAACAATGTCATTGTCGTCATCCTGTCACAAATACGGGGGCATTTCATAGTCACACATCTGGCTAGTGTGTTTTCTTGGCTTTCTCAGTCCTGTTGCAGTCCTTCCCATGAAAGATATTTGGTTCATGCAATGATTCCCATTACCTTTTTACATTCATATTCATCTGACCTCAACATTCTTGTTCAGCTGATATTCTAACTGATCAGGCAAGGAATACTTATCTTGTTAAAATCTTAGACGCTAAAGTAAGAGTCAGTTTACGTACTGTACGTACGTTGTGCGTATGACTGTTCGGGATATTGTCAATTCAATTACATATTACAAACAAAACACTACAGTTTCATCCAAAACGGTCTTGGACATTTTCACCAATTAGGTGAACTGTGACAGCATGTCAAACTCTGTGGACATCTAGCTACTGGAACCACCACACCAGAGCGATGTGATCTACAATAGTGCCAAATGTTTTGTTTACATTACCTGAGGTACAGTAAGAAGTTCACTATTATAATATCTCACTACTATACCTGGATAATTCAATGCCATTTAAGAGGATTCATTCAGTGAAGTAGGCCAGAGATTGAAAAACTTTGAGTAGCCTATGAAGCACCGCTTAAACCCTGTTGTTGTTGTTGTTGTTGTTGTTGACCTACACCGCTAGGCTAACATGCTAACCAGGCCTTTTTCTCCTTCAACGTGGTCCAAAGTGTCCTGCACTGCGTTACGTGTCAAACATTGACATTTACATGTATGTACAGAGTCACAAACTTTAGTCTGAGTTGGTAGAAGTGGGATGACGCAGACCGGATTGGCTTTGGACTGTTAAGGTGATAAGCAAATGCCAGTAAACAACAGTACAAAAAGACAGGAAATGTCAAGAAAGTGATTCAAAAACAACTGAGAAATGGTGGTCGGTGAAGCTTCACATTCAAATATGGCTTTAGAGAGGCTTGCTGTCACGCTGGGCCTGATACATACGTAAAAGTATTGTGAATCCTTAATTTTGTTGGGTAACTTTGACAGTTGGGCCGACAGACAAGCATCTTTGTTCTCTCTGTGGGGATGATACAGAGGAGGGAAAAAAAACACATCCTTTCTTTTGACACTAAATGTGGGAACAAACACAACACATCACAGACTGTACTAAAGTTACACAGGCGTTTGGCAGACGAGATACAGAGGCCAGAGAACACATGGAGGAAAGACAAAAGCGGAAAACAAAGAGAAGCCGATACAGCGACAATGAGAGGACCGGGGGAAAGACGGAGGTGGAGAAAAGGGGACCGTCGGTTTTGTTTTCTTCCATCGCTTGGTTCTTCACCTCTTCGGGTTGATCTTCCGCTTCAGATTTTCTCCATCATGTCCCCTTGGTATTACTGTACAGCAATGGATTTCATTCTCTTTCGCTTGTTTCAGTCACATACAGGATATTTGTCCATTTCTGAGAGGTGGTAGGATGCAGATGACATGCTAGTGCAAAGGATATTTTTGTATTTTGTTTAATCGGTTTTAGTTCAATAAAGACCAACTGCATTTAGGCTGCAGATTCAGATGCACTTGTTTCAAGTTTAGCATCCGGGTGATTGACAAGATTGACAAGTTCACCCCCATACAGTCTTGTTGGAGTGGGCAGGGCAGGACTGGGGGATGCTGTCAGGGGTGGGGCCAACAAGTCTGCTGGTTACCTAGAGGAGGGGCTACTGCACTCAGAGGCGGGGCAACAGAACTGATGGGCGATGTCATCGTCCTCATCCTCTCTAGGTTGCGGCAGAAGCGGTCAGGGAGTGGAGAGAGTAAAAAAAGAGTTTCAGATGAAGAGGAGAAGCGAGTTAGAACAGCAAAGAGGTGGAAGATGGACGAATGGAGATATGGATGGGTTGCTGTATATAAATGCAGTAACATTCATGCTACAGTGCTGTTATTTGTTGTGATTCAAATTTGAACTCATTTGCTTGTAAATTAGAATGAGGGTGCTGGAATGAGTTGAGAGCTAAAAATTGGCGGGTTGTGATGTCACTAAATGAATTAGAATACTGGAGGAAACAGAGCTCATGAATATTAATTAGCTCATACTGACACCGCTAGGTAATTTTCTAGGCTGTCAAGTCACGTTCGTGAATTAATATGCATGAGTCTAGTCTTCGCCTCTGTACTATTTATATATTGGCATGTGCAGACGTGCATGAGTTCCACATGGACTTGGAATAGAAAGACAACATCAAAAAAATGTAATGTTTAAAATACTAGATAATGTTTTAGGAAAATAATACAAGCTAATAGAGTGCTGCAGGAATGAGTCGTAAACCACAGAAGCAAATTAGCAATTTTGCACTACTGGTTCCATCGTCCTAAAGTCAATGACATTTTTAAAGTGGTCATGAACTGCCTTTGGTTTTTATTTTGTACCGTTCTCGGAGGTCTACTTATAACGTGTTTTTTCAGGATTTTTACATAAAATACATCATAATTTAGAAGTAATACATTATTTTCTGTCCTGCTTGGAATTGCATCTTGTTTGTAAATGAATTAGTGATAAAATGAAGTGGAAAAAAGGACCAAGTTCTTACTTTGCATAAAGTTCATCCTCTTTATTTCATCTTTATCATTTGTTTTCTGCATAGATCTGCGTTCGCTGCTCTTGTTATTACACTACATGCGTGAATTGGTGGGCGGGGCTAAACAGGCAGTGATGTAGAAGCTGGCATTGATCTTCTTCTATTGAGGCGGGGTTTAGCTACACTATTACATCACTAAGACTTTTCACACTGTGACTATCCCTGGGTTATCGAGACACGTTTCACACCTGTAATTTGAAAACGGTGTTAATACCGCTTTTTAACCGGGGTTATGAGGCCCTGCTCCTGGGCAGGGTTAGCGCCACATTTGCAGTGTTAACCTCACACTGTGGTGCTAAGTTTATTAAGTGTGAAACGGAGCGGTTTTTGCTTGTTGCTGCTGGATGCTTGGCAACAGACAGCCAATGAGAAATTGAGCAGCGAGGTTCATGTCATGTCAGTAACAGGAAACACGCACGCATTGTGTAAACAGCAACCGTAAAAAAAGTAAAAACCGTAAAAACCTGTGTAAACAGGTTGCCTGCTGTTCGTCCAATCAGTGACAGTGACACCGCAAATAAGGAAATAGGAATGTTAACCCAGGGTTTAGGAATGTACAGTTTAAAATGTCTGTTAATGAATACTCAGGATTAACAGTTAACCTGTGTGTAGTATGAAACGTGATTACAGATAACCCAGGATTCTGTTTATCCGGGGTTTAGGATGATCCAGGGTTAACAATTTCAAGTGTGTAAATCCCTATAGAGTGGCTCATTCCATACCCTGTCGTTTGGAGGCTGGATTCATTTTGAGTTCTGAAACTTACAGGATGTTTATTATAGTACAATGACCACTTATTTCTCAAAACATCAAATTATTATTATTATTTTTTTTTTTTTAATGTTCATGACCCCTTTAATATATATATATATATATATATTTTTTTTTTTTTTTTTTTTTTTTTTTTTTTTTTTTTTTTTTGGATAAATGTCCGAATTAAGAGGTGTAGTTCACACAAGACCAAGATATTTTCATGTTTTATGCCATGACATAAAACATCAGTAAAATCCCACTTGTGATTTCCTTAAACTTTTATATGTCTTAAAAAAAAAAAAAAAGTGGTTGCTAACAACTGGCTAACCCAAACAGGTACGGTAAACTCATCTACTCACTACTCCGCCTTCATAGCCTTCTTATGTTTATAATCATGCTCTTGTAAACTACTCTACATCAAACCTTCCAACTTGTAGATTTTAAATAAAGACTGAAAGAGTTGTCGGAAGCTTAGCGGTAGCGCTCATGAAACTGGGGTTTAGCTTGTATATAGCCTGATGTTAACTTTTAACTTCTGCCAACTGTATTTAGGCTTCAAAACTTCATTTGTGAAGATTATCTTGATGAACAAAACAGAAAAAGGATCAAACTTTTGTTGGTCACAGAACTTAATTTCTACAAACAAAAGCCAACAGGAAAAATACTGATATTGTTTTTGTCAAGAAAACTAGAGTGATACTAACTTTGTTTTTTATGATTGTAATTTTTATTTATTTTTATTTTTTTGGCTATTATGAAGTGATGCAAAGTGGGAGAGAGAGGGGACAAGATTAGGAACGGTCCTCAAACTGGGATTTGAATTTAATGCGACAGCATTATTTGTCATCACAATGCCAACTTGGATGCTACGTTCTGGGTTTGCCTACAATATACACCATCCCTGCAGGACTTAAAATAATTTATATAGTTAATTCCAAAATGAAGTATGAAGATTATTCTAAAATCAGCCAAAACTGAAATGTTTAATAAATTGTGATTAGAAATAAACTTCTCAATAGAGCATAATTATTATTATTATTATTATTATTATTATTATTATTTATTTATTTTTTATTACATAAACAGGAAACAAGCTTGGTCACCTAAAATCAATCAAATATCAGAATATCCACTAACTAAGTTTGACTGAGTTGGCTAAAAGTTAGTTCTAGCACATCTGATTCAGGAATTGTCAGTTTGCAAGGATTCAAACCTCAAGCTTGTGTTTCTCAATTTTTACCAGCAGGGGGCAGAATTGCAGTACAAGCTGAATTCATCCACCACAGTTCTGCCAATAAAAGCTTGCCAACTAAAGCATCCCCAGTTAAACTAATATATAATCTCTAAATGTACGTATATAAACACTTTTTATGCTCTACAGTGAAAATTTAAATAATATTGCCATTCCAGTTCAAATAGTTTTCAGGCATCACAATAGGCCACTCTACAACATCTCATCTCTCCATAATATAAATTAAATACTAAATGTGAAGTAAAGCAATGTGCACAAATACATGCAACATGAACTCATGGGAGAAATGGCTGATTTGATGAGGAAAGATACAAGAGTGTGAATCACGCAGTGACAGAGTGTGAGGGGCATTAAGCGTGTGTGTGTGTGGGCAGGAGGGGTTCTGCATGCATTTTTGTCTCTGCCTCTGTGTGATTCACGAAGGGGGTGGAACTACATTTGAACAGGCGTGAGAGGATGAGTGTATGCCGGTGTGTGGAGGATTATGCATGAGGATGTGTCATTTGTGGCTGGTGTGTTGATATAATTTGGACCAAGGACACTGAGATGTCTTATTCAAAGATGTATGTGAAGGGATGCTAATGCAAACGGGAAGCGTGTAATTTCTGTGCCATTAGTGGCACAACATTACATTTGCGTAAGTGGGCCAGCATGAGTTTGGAGGCGGGACAAACAAAAGAGGACAGAAGAATATTATTCTTTTTGCAATTCCATATAGTGGCACAGAAATTACACACTTCGCCATTACGAAATTGAAATCACATTACTATGAAGCTGATTTCAAAGACTTTTCTCCGTAGTTAAAATTAATTATCTTGTTAATAAAAAGAGTAAACTGATTGAAATTGATGTGGCTAGCCCCGCAGGGATTCAGACCTGGTTAGGTTACTTGCAAGGTCACTTCAACTCCAAAAAGTCAATTAATTTGCTATTGGAGGCATATAGTATTAAGTTTGGACGCAGGAATTATGGGAGAGAACGGCTTTTCTGTTACTTTCTGAAGAGGTTGGAGATGAGATGTTAGCGGTTGGACGTGGGTGATGGGAAACACTGAGGTGGTGGAGGATCGGGTGAGCGGGTTATCGAAAGGGGAAGTGTGGGCTCGGGCCCTTACCTTGCCTGCTCCGGGTGCCGGGCAGGGGGGAGGGCGCAGGGCGGCTTGGGCAGAAGGAGCCGCGCGGGGCAGCAGTACTGGTGGTGGGTGGAGTGGCTGTTTGCGGTCAGACTGGTGTGGACAGAGGTAGAAGCTGGAGTAGCAGTAGAGGAGGTGGAAGAATTGGTACGAGTAGAAGAAGTACTACAGGTGGAATAGGGTGGTGACCTGACAGAGAGAAAGAAAGAGAGGAAGAGGGAAGAGAGAAAGAGGAAGATAGAGATAGGCACAGGAAGAAAGAGAGAGAAAGAAAGAAAGAAAGAAAGAAAGAAAGAAAGAGAGAAAAAATAAAGTCAAGAAAGAAACAAAAGATAACAGACAACAAAGACAGCCACATGCATACATTACAAACACTTTAGCAGCAGCAGTACAGGCATGGTTAGGCAGCGTTATGCAGAGTTATGAAGCGTTATGCAGACTCTTATCGAGCTGTGGAGAGTTAGGTGCAGTCAGGCAGAGTATATAATGAGATTTAGATGGTTTATGCAGAGTTATGTCAGATTACCTGTATGGAAGCGTACAGACCAGGGCTGTGTCTCATTCCGCTCCCTGTTCCCTATGCTGTGAATCAGTATAATCAAGATCACAAATTCGGTGCTCGTCCACTAAATATTGGGGCAGCGATAACAGGATCACCGTGTGAATTGCATTTATTGACAACTTTGCAAAATAGCATTGTGCGTCTTAATTGCAGCCGTTGTGCCATTATTAAATATTCCTTGTGTTTTGTTTTGTTTTTTAAGCAAAACATACTTAAATGACACCCAGACATTACAAATATAAATAGAATACATTATATAATTACAATCATAATTAAAAAAAAATAATACATGTACACCCATCTGTCAGTAACAAATCAGTATTCAAAGTGAATATACTGAGCAGCCACTTTTTTGTGGTTTCAATGCACTGAAACAATTTTTTTAACCCCACTTCGAAAGGCTTTAGACTTCATAGTGAACTACTGAGCAGACTGAGACACATCCAAGGTAATGGCCAGACCTTTTCTCCACCACACTGCAATTTAACCGAGAGCTTTAAAAGCTAAACTAGACAAACCAAGGCTTCTCATCTTATCTGGTGTTATCAGGAATTATACTTTATCATTTGAAAAGCCAGTTTTAAGCAAAATTAAAATAAATACATTTGTCCTATAATATTGATGAGAACATGATTAAAAAGGAAGTTGAAGGATTCATTAAACTTGCAGCTTTTTGAAATCTCTTTAACTAAAATCCAAAACTTTGATCTTCCAAAAAGATGCTGAAAACAAAATTTCTGTCAGAGAAGGAGTGGTGAATAGTGCCTTATGTTCAGTAGGAAAATCAACCGTCAACCTTTGTTCCACAATGCAGTTATGCCATGCCAAAAATAACAAATGGAATGAATTTGTGTGTTCAAATGACTTCTCTGTAGCACACAGAAAGGTGTGTCACCGAACCTCATGCTTTAATAATGAGTGTCACAATACAATTATGATCCTGCAGGTTTGTTTGGTGAAACCGTGTGACTGACCCCTACTGGCCAATCAGAGGGTTTCATTCACATTAGAAACAGAAAATGACATTCACAATGCAATTAACTTCCATAATGTGAAGGATTTCCAAGCCAAACAGAGAATAACGTGGAAATAATGTAGGGCAGGACTGTGATCATTCCATACTGACATAATCTTGTTGATTAACATAATTTTTACCCTGCCCTTACTTGGTTAGATTAGCAGGAAAAAAAAAGTTATGAGAATGTTATGTTTTTATGAAAGTTTTTTTTTTCTTGCAGTGATGAATGGTGCCCAATAAGACCAGAGACATTCACTAAGAACTGTAAATGTCCTCAATTTTGATTTAATGTTGCCAAATTGATACTTTCTTGCAGAAAATGTGACAACTGCAAGAATGATGATCATTTGAAAGTTCATTTTGTCTTCAGTCTTGATGGACAGGGGTCAGTCCGTCATGCATTAAACAACAAGAAAAAAAAACAAAAAAAACAAAACAGTAACGAACAAACACCACCCAAAGCTCAAGCAGATACAGTACACAGTGACACTGACACAAAGACGAGAAAACAAAGAGGGAATAAATGAACTGGTATGAATAAAGGAAATAAGGGAAGTATGAAGAAAGAAAGGAAGGAAGGAAGGAAGGAGAGAGAGAGATATTGTGGCCTGAAAGAGAAGGATGTGCAAGTGTGTAGGCAGGTGGCATGAGTCCTCAGTATGTACTAGGGTGAAAAGGCCAGGGATGAATCTGTGGGTGTGAACAGGGACCTCTGAGAGACCTTTACACTATATTATGTGCAACAACACTTTTTAGAGGTGAAAAAAAGGTAAAGTTGAAGTATCTAATTTTCCAGACGACAAAGCAAAATATTGATTGTCTTCAAACAGGTCTCCAAAGCACTTCTATTGGTCACCCAAACAAACAGCCATGCCCTAAACTCACTCGATTGGCTGAGCTTGTTGCTGTGTGGGGCTGGTTGGGTTCAAAACAAAATGTTTTGATAACACTACAAAGACAGATAACTTTAACTTTTAAGGGGAAAAATCCACTGACATATTTCACATTAAGTGGGATAAAATTACACACTTCAGCTTTTAAGTGATTTTGAAGGCAGAATGTACAAAAAGTAACATGGAAATCCATTTCCTGAATTAAAATCCTTATAATTACTTTACATTGTTTGTTTCATTTAAACTGTATTGTGGTCAGATATTTAATCCGTTTCCTCAGATCACATTTGATTTTGTGTTTCAGTAAGAAGCTTGCTTTCTTCATCAGTTCTGAGTTTGTAGTTTCCTTCGTCGGGAGGCATCTGTTAGCAGCACAGTTGCAATGTTCTGCTAAAAATCCAGCTGGGACAGTTGTTGGAAATGCACACAAACACACACAGCAATGTTGAAACCTCTAGGGAAGGACTGCATTGGTACATGACCTCTAACAAGCCCTCTCCTCAACTGCTCTTTCTCTCTCTTTCACACACACTTTAAAAACACTTTTTTTTGCTGCCCAGCAACAAAAAAGCAGTCTGTCCCCATGTGTCCGTCCCCATCACGCCCGTGTGGTCACCTCAAAACCAGCTGATATGCACCATCCAAAAGAGGGAGAGAAAAAGAATGCCTCATCTCATCTCCCTCAGTGAACAGGCACCTCAAGAGCTAAACCCTGTATTAGCATCTTGTGCTGCTCTGTGAGTCTCTCTGGACCCATCTGGAAGGGCTGATGTAAGTCGAGGGAAACATGGTGCAGCCCCTAACAGACAGCGGCAGATATCGCACACTGCTCTCTACTGATTTCAACAGGCAGTGCTGCTGTCAGTCACATGGATTGACAAGACAGTGAACAATAATATAAAATAAACAAAACAAAACAAAAAAAAATATTACAATAAAGAAAATGCAGATGTTCAGTTGATCAGAACAACAGGGCACTGATGCCAAAAGGGTTGTCATGACATTAAAATTTGGTTTCCAAAAAGCACCACATGCAGCGTCTTGCAACTCTGGTGAATACGCATTGAAGACGGACACTGAAGCAAAGAAAATGTAAAAAAAAAAGTAGTTATTTTTGTTTTCTTTGTGCACAAAAGTATTCTCATAGCTTATAATAAAGCAAGTAATCATTATCTGAGATCAATGTCATATAGTTTGTATTTTGCTGTTCCACCCGTGGAAATAAAGTTTCTTAAATAAAAATTGTGTGACGCTGTCGCAGCTAGTTAGGACAAAACTGTTGCTTTCTAATAAGTAAACATTATTGACTTCAAATAGGCCAACTAAAAAAAAAAAACAAAACAAAAAAAATATATATATTTTTATAGTCAATATTATTGCTAAATTAAAATTCATCATTTTTTTTTTTCTTTGCGCACAAAAAAGTATTCTCATAGCTTTATAAAACAGTTGAAAGACTGCCATCACATGGACCTTACTACCTTTCTGGCCTTAACATGTCCGTCTGCTGTCTACACTTTTAAAAAAGTGCTTCTTTCACCACAAAGAACCTTCTATGAAATGGTTCTTCAGATGTTAAAAGGTTCTTTATGGAACCATTTAGACAAGCAATGTTCTTCTATGGCATTGTGAAGCACCTTTATTTTTAAGGGCATATGCAGTGTCAGAAAGCTCTCAGATTTCATCAAAAATATCTTAATTTGTGCTCCAAAGATGATTGAAGGTCTTACACAGTGTCCTAACTACAAGCAATGCAACAAGCTATTTGGGAGTCCAAACCAGATGCAACGCAACACGGCAATAAGATAGAATCACTCAAATATCACATCTAATCAAAAGCATGTGTGGGCGGGCTCTTTCTAGCAGCGCACTGCACTCGCAACAAAATGTATGCGTTTATAATCTAACTCATTAATATTAAATTATTAAATTATTATTAAAGATTATTAAATGTATACTGAGTGACTGATACTACCTTTGTTATGGAATATGCTTGTTGGTTTGCATGGAGTTTGCGCTTTTAACGCATATTTTTTGCTTAAATTAATTTTCATCCGTTGTTGCTTTCAGTATGGCTATGAGGTCACGCAAAAACTCAGATTAACATGGAAAACCTTTTTTTGCGGGGGTCACGCCGTGTGTAGTTAGGACACAGTGTTACGGGTTTGGAAAGACATGAGGGTAAGAATGTAAGTAAGTAAATTCATTTTTGGTTGAACTGTCCCTTTAAGTACTAAGTAACTGTTGCTTTCTAATAAGTAAACATTATTGACTTCAAATAGGAAAAATTCAGGTCTATTACACCACATTTACCATTGAATCCAATATTCTGAAACATATCTCTTTTTTCTCTGTCCTACCCATTTATATTCAATTAACACAAACAGTGTTTACATTAACAAGACAGCCTTTTAGTAAAAAAGTGCATCATTCACATGCACTGCCACGGAAACAGTTTAAAAAATGTTTTGACATTGCTTTCTTGACATAGACTTCTGACATCCCTTGATGTAAATGATGGAGCTGTTTTGTGTCAAGGTTTTTGTGCATTTGATAGGATGTGGGAGTGTGAGTTTGTATGTGTGAGCAGAGTAGAAGGCTCATTTCCTTTGTAATTCCCTGCATGTTTTATTAGCCTGTCAGCTGCACTGTCCTCTCTTTTTGCACATCACTCCTTCTCTCACTCCTTCCTTCTTTCAATTAGTACCTCTGTTCTTCTTTCTGCATTTCTCTCCTTCTCCATTTTGCCTCTGTCTCTCTCTCCCTCTCTCTCTTTCTGTCGCCCACACAGTTCTTTACACATAAACACATTTGTGATAACTCACCTCGTTCCCCCAGCAACACTTCTACTGAAGCCCACAAGGGAGAGCGAAAAAGAGAACAAGAGAGCACTTCTGTGACTTTGTGACCCGCTTGAACAAACTAGCTGTGGCCAAATACTCTGTCCCGCAGTGATTGTGCAAGCACATATGAGAGGTCAAGAGTAGATACACATTATCAGACGATCCTAACAAATTCATTAAAGGGTTCATCTACTCAACCCCATGTTGTTCCTTTCATCTTCTGTGAAACATTAAAGGGATAGTTCACCTAAAAATAAAAATTATGGGCCCTATCATACACCCGGCGCAATGTGGCGCAAGGCGCAGCGCAAGTGTGTTTGCTAGTTTAAGTCTGACGCAGTTCGCATTTTCCCGTCCAGCGCCGCGTCGTTTAATTAGCAAATGCATTTGCGCCCGTTTGTGCGCCCATGGGCGTGCTGGTCTAAAAAAAGAGGTGTGTTCGGGTGCATTGTTGGCGCGTTGCTATTTTGAGGAACTGAAAATAGACTGCGCCATAGACCAACTCAAACCTGGTCTAAAGTCTAAAGTCAATGGCGCAATATTTTTTTTGTTATTTAAAGAGCGCATTGGTAGATAACGCGCGTTCACTTTGCTTATTACACACAGGGATGCGCATCACACAAACATGCCAAATATTAAAAACAAAAGGATTACAGTGTAAAACAATATTATTGTGTAGGCTACATAAATATAAAAATGTAATGATGGATAGCCACTGCATGTAGTAGAATTAGGCTACCTATTTGCAGTTCAGCCTATTAGTACTTATAATGATGAATGAAATTGGCTAATTGAACAATCGTGCCAATACACACACATATATATTAACGGACTCCTCGCACGGAGCTATTTGAAAGCCTACATCCAACGCAGACGAATTAAATCATGACTGGCCACTTAACAGGTAATTTCAACAGTGTATTTTATAATGTTACGTTTTTTCGAATTGTTCAGCCAAATGCAGTACCTGCTCGGCCAATGTATTGAAAGACGGAGGAGGCATAGGATCTACCGGCCGAGGTCCACATATCTGTCCGGTCCCTATAAATAGTGATCCGCCATGGCGCGAGCGCAACTCGCTCTTAAAGGGAATGGGAGATGAGACTCTGATTGGTTTATTGCACGTTACGCCCAAAAACACCCCTTACTTATTAAGAGAATAGGGACAACCCATTTCGACTATGCGCCCGGGCGCACGGACCGTTTTCCCGTCGTTAAATTAGCAAAAGTGGATCTGGACACGCCCTGGGCGCACCTGCGCCATGCGCTTTACACTTTGCGTTTAGATCGTTAAAATAGGGCATCGATTACTCACCCTCAGGTTGTGCCAAACCCATAAGACCTCAGCACACACAAAATAAGATATTTTTGTTGAAATCTGAGAGCTTTCTGACCCTGACAGCAACTCAACTGACACATTCAAGGCCCAGAAAGGTAGTAAGGATATTGTAAAAAAAAATAAAAAATGTCCATGTGAACCACTGAAGTCCATGTGACTTCAGTGGTTCAACCTTAATGTTAGGATGCTACGAGAATGGCTTTATTCAACAATTTCTTCTCTTACGTGTCAAAAATATCTTATTGTGTGTTCCAAAGATGGTTTGGAACGACACAAGTTTGAGCAATTAATGACAGAACTTTCATTTTTGGGTGACCTATCCCTTTATAACTGGAGTAATGGCTGATGAAATGTTACCGTTTTACTGTATTTTTGCTCAAATGGATAAGAGACTTTTTTCATAAACACTAAAAAAAAAAGATCTTGGAAGACACCAAACTTTTTGAATGGCAGCATACAGTAGGACATTTTGTACAGGCTGTTCTTCAGTCCTTCTCAGCCTCGTTTTCTTTTGTGTAAAATTAAACACGACTAAGGTCTATTGACTGTGAACTCGCTGTCCTGAAGCTGAGGGCTATCACATTAGCTGAGGTCAGGGAAGACGGCCCCACCATGCCTGTACAGCCTTGTCAATGCAATTTCACTGAAGCACCCGCTTCCTTTTATCCCGGAGACACTTCGTTTGAGCTGGTGGAAAATGTCATAACTGTTCAGGTGGGCTGTCAGTTTCACTCTGCATAGTTTAGTCATGAACAAAAAGCATCCGTCTTCATTTCCTGATGTTGCATTTCTGTCGATTTCTTCAAGTCATTCAGTATTCAGATGGGAAATATGTCTGTCAGTTAAAGTGTAATCGACCTGATAGTGTGCTAAGAGGCTGAAGGCATGAAAGTGCATATTAAATTCATGGCTGCATGAATATCTGTTCCGCTGGAGGCTGTAGATATGTGTTAACATCACCAAGCGGTGTTTGGTTTCGAATAATTATCACGCTTAAGTTGCTGTGTTTATCTGACCTGATTTGGACATCAAGTTTAATAAAGAATATTGGCATGAAAATGTAAAAGAGCCGGTCCCTTGCACATGCTGACAAATCCAGTAATCTAAAGTCGTCTGCACTGATCATAACAGATGTCAAGTTGAAGTCAATTCACACTCACACTTTGACATTTGGCAGCTTGGGGCCATTCTTTTGGGTTGTGTGGATTCAAGGAGACTGGGACAAAATGACAGGCTTTGTACAACAGTCTCCCCCTGTCACAGGTCCTGAAACAACATTCCCAGTTGTTCCTCCCTGAGAAATTTTGCACACGCTATAAAATTCACGTGCTGAATGCACAAAACACACTGGCTGACATGTGGTCTCAAACAAAGCATCAGCAGCCGACCTTCATGAGTTTTGTCACTCTACAATGTAAGCAAATCTATTATACAACTGTTCACAGAAACATTATCCCTGAGAGTGCTTATTTACTAATGAAAAAGCTGTAATATAATTCAACCCCTCAGATACATGTAGGCACAGCATACACGCATAAAAAAAAAATTGGTTCTTCGGCTGTCCTTAGGGGCATATCCACCTTATTTTTCTCGTAAGAGCAGGCACAGACATTTGTAAATTTAATGTGTCTGGCTTCTGGTGTCATTCGCTTTCATCTATTTTTAGTCGTAAAAAAAGGTTTGTTTTGCTGCTTGATATTGCAAACGGCGTTTCTTACCTTGTTATTTTAATGTATTATCTTAATTAAGAACACAGTGGTTTGTAGTGCAAAGAGTTTTGCCATTTACTGCACTTTGTTATTCTTCTCTCCATTTCTCACAGCGGCTAATGATTCGGAAGTCTCGCACATCCACAGAAATCTGCTTACTTCCGCATTGAAAAATAAAGTGGATAAGGAACCTGTTAAGCCCAGAATGGTTGTTTAGCAGTACTTTAAGGTGGTTAAGGTGACCCCAAGGCTCCCCTACAAGGAAATTTTCCAGGGCCCCCACATGAGACTTGACCTCAGACAAGCATAAAAATGGATTCAAAACAGCTTTTGCCATTGTAGTAAATTTTCTAAGATTGGGGTTCCTCTTATGATTCTACATAGCTACATTTGACAAAGCTGCTGTATAGAACCTTTAAAGATAGGTGCTATATAGCACCATTTTTGTTTAGAATGTACTGAAGCACACATAGTTTCCATTTAAAGAAATCTACAGAGAATTTCATGGAATATGAGCACAGCATCTCTCACACCCTTTGCATGCTCATTTATTCAGTATTTTGGCTCATTTGATAATAATACAAATAGCGTGAAGCACTCCAAACTACATTAGACACATGCCAATGCAGATGTCTTCCCATAGGGAAAGCAGAATGAAAAATTATAAAACAAAGTTCAGAAAGCAAAACAAAGTTTTTTTCTTTTATTTCTGTATGAAAGGTAGTAGAAGAAAATATTTTGTTAATGTGTTTAATCCTATTTTGGCATAAATCATCTGGTACTTTCAAAAAAAAAAAAAAAAAAAAAAAGGTTTTGTGGAAATGGAAAGAAAAACCAACTGAATAAATAAGCTTTCCACTGATGTATGGATTGTTAGGATAGGATTTGGCTGACATACTACTATTTGAAAAGCATATTACTCATCAAAAAATTAAGTTTTGATATATTTCCCGTGAGAAATTTACAAAATATCTTCTTGGAACATGACCATCCTAATGATTTTTGGCATAAAAGAAAATAAATAAATCAATCAATAATTTTGACCTATACAATATATTTTTGGCTATTGCTACAAATATAACTACGTGCTACTTATGACTGATTTTGTGGTCCAGGGTCACAATTTATGTTCATTATCATAAACAGTAACATCTGTAAAAATTGTAACAACCTAATTTTTATAAGTTGAAATTTAATTATTCTGTCCGAGTTTAAAATTTAAAACAAATTTAAATTTAGCTTTAATTTACATTTACATTAGAAACGTTGCCTTGGGGACTAAATGAAATAAAGGACTAAAATAAGGACTAAAATTAGTAAAAAAAAAAAAATAAAATAAATAAATAAAAAAAATATGTAATAATAATAATAATAATAATAAGAATAATAATAATAATAATAATAATAATAATAATAATAATAATAATAATAATAATATTATTATTAAATTAAAAAAAAAAATATATATATATATATATATATATATATATATATATATATATATATATATATATATATATATATATATATATATATATATATATATATATATATTATAAACAAGAAAAAAAAAGTCACCTCTGTGAAAAACAAATAGCTATACAAATAAATCACAAAAAATACAAATACTTAAATTAAACCTGAAAATCTACAAATATAAGCCAATTAAAAACATTAAAACAATGCTAAAATAACACTGCTGGAATACACTGGTTTACATGCTCCATACTAAAGAAAGTATAAAAGTATTACATCACAAGTCCAGTTACAATGCAGCTCAGCTCTAGGGCTCGTGGTTGAAAGCAACGGCGGATGCCCTCGGGGGCTGAGTGATGCATTGCTGCTGAATGCGGACTGCAGGGGCTGCTGGGGTGGGAGAGAAGCTCACGGCAGCCCCGCAGCAAACCGCTACTGTGAGTTATTTCCATGCTTATCCCAGCAGGGACCAGCACGCGCTCACGTTCACACCTCCGCCGGCTCAGGAAATCAGGTTGAGCAGGAATACTAAAGCGTTTTCATTAATTATTGCAATCTTGCATTAGTGTTGCGGTGACATCAAAAACAAGCATGATTCATAGCGCAGCGCATAAATGATGTCACATTTATGAGAACGTATTACTGCGATTTAACAATGCGGGAACAATTAAATTCACATCCATATCTGCGGAGCGACTCATGTACTGAGGACAAAAGCATCCGGCGAGTAATTATAGTGAAACGTGACATAGCGGCGGCCTTGTCCTCAAGCACCGTTTGTCTGTGTCCTTCTGCTGTGTGTAGGGTACACAAATACACGCACAGCCACACACTCAAAACGGGTTATGTATTACACAAGCAACTTTTTCGGCAATCCAGTTCATCTACAGGTGTTGCCATGACAACCAATCATTTATCCTTCAGATCCCTGGCTCGTGCCCATGGTGAGGAATCGTCATAACAACGACAACGAGAGACACTCCAAAACCACAGATCGCTCTCATATCAACACCACAGCATCAAAATGCTAAAAAAGGCCGCTTTACACCGAAAAAAAACACTAGGAGACATTCCCAACGTATCAAAATCCAGCACATTCTTGCCATTTGACCTTTTTCCCTGCACCCACTAACACTCCCACACGCACAACGCACGCACACAGCTGGGCTATTTCTCACGTAACTTCTGACTAACCACTGACGCCCATGTTCGCTATATGGGCGAATGCAAACGACATGCATATCAATACCCATTAACATACTCACACTGGGCATATTGGTCACTACGGCAACGGTTAACAGGGAGTCTTGCAGCCAAGTGACGCTAATTCTCGATTTCCAAATGCTTTTCAGCCCTCATGTTCTCACACTTGCTGTTCTTCTGCTAAAACTGCTCCAGATGCGAGAGCTCTTTCATACAAGGAAGCAATAAGTCATTAGAAGCAATGGCATGTCCCACATGCATTCAGGCTGCCCTAGATAGAACAGGCCTCTGTCACTTGACGAAGCGTGCGCTACTACAGGAGTCAGAGAGTGCACTGTGGAGGAGGAAGAGGAGGAGGAGGAGAAATGGAGATTGAATGAAAGCGTGAACACAGACCTGTCTTTGTTGGAGGAGTCTCCTTCTGGCCTTCTTCACGTGGAAGAAAGAGTGAGAGACAGACAGACAGAGAGACAGACAAACAAACAAACAAACAAACAAACAAACATGGAGACACAAAAAAAGTGGAAGTGTCAGTAATGTTATATTGTTGAACACATACAGGTAGGAATACATAGAAATCAATGGATACAAATTGATCTTGTGCAGGGAAATGATTTGAACATTTACAATTCATTCCAATCATGGATAGAAGGGGACGTGAAAAATCAACAGTTACATGAAAAGTTGAACTAAAAATATATAAATATTATTGGCATGTCAATACAGTATCATGAGGTAAAATATATAAATAGATCAAATATTTTAAAACATGCTAAAAAAACCAAGACTTTTGAGTTAAAATGAATTTTTCAAAAATGAAAATTCTGTCATTAAATTTTTCACCATCATATCGTTCCAAACCCGTAGGACCTTCATTCATCTCCAGAACACAAAATAAGATATTTTTAATGAAATCTGAGAGCTTTTTGACTGACACAACTGACACACTCAAGGCCCAGAAAGGTAGTAAGAACTAGTAATGGGAATAACTTAGTTATAAATAAATGGCGTTACTTTTTTGAATGATCACACGAATTACCTTCTTCCGCGTTACAACACCGTTACTGTTACGGTCAATAAAATGTTGTGTGATTATAAATAAGCTCACTGAAGCAGTTTTCATCTGAGTAGGCCACTCTCTCAGCCATAAAAAGCTGTGCAATCGCATTGTGTTGCGTTTTTCTTCTGAGGTAAATTCCTCTCAGTGTGTTTTCTTCTATAAATGAAAAATAGCATAAATTTGATGACTGTTCATGTTTGTTTACAGGAGGTGATGTCCACACGTCTCACGTGGATGTTTAAAACATTTGAAAAGCGGAGCCGCTTGTTGGCGTGATTACATTAGAGATAATGAGTTTAGAAGGTAACAACTGGAGCTTGCGTTGGTATCATAGGGATTACTTTATTAGAGAATTTAAAAGTTCAGGTTGTTTTATTTGCGCGTCTGTGACGAGAGGAGACTGAGACAGCAGAGAGTGCACCGTTTATTTTCTTTATTTTACAAAAGCACATTGTTTTGTTGTCATCATGGCTATACACAAATTAAAGTAGACCCTTTGCAGTTTTAAATGATACCTTATTCTTATCTGCATGATCAAAAAATGAGGAGTGTTTTCAGTTCTTTTCACGGTCATCAAGAAAAAAACGAGACAGAACATTGCTGCCGCAGGATGTTTTTCATGTCCGCGGGTTGAAGTGACCACAATAATGTGATATTTACCCCCTGGAAGGAGTCTCTCATAGTCTCCCACAGCAACAATAAAATAGTGTAGATTAATGTACAATGTTTTATTAATTTAACATATTTAATATCGGGAGCATCCAAGTTATTTGACATATTAAATAAAAAAAAATTAAAAAAAATTGGTAATTAGTTAATTTTATAATGATGTAATTCAGTTACTAGCTCAGTTACTATTTGTGGGAAATAACTAATAACAAAGTAACATGCCCAACACTGGTAAGGACACTGTTAAAATTGTCACTCTAAAATTGTGAACGCGCGTCAAAGACTGACACAAAAGAGAAGAAATTGTTAAATAAAGTGTTTTCTTTATGCACAAAAAGCGTTCTCGTAGCTTTATAAAATTAAGGTTGCATCACTGATTTCAAATGGAATATTTGAACATTCTTACAACTTTTCTGGGCCTTGTTGCGTTGCTGTCTATCATGGCTGGGTGATTAATCCAAAAATAAATCGAAACCGAAATTCAGAATCTCTGGCCGACGTGATTTTGCCCATTTCGTTTTTTTTTAATCCTGTTAATACTTTCCCATTAAAAACACAATACCGTGTATGTAGTCAGCATTATACGGAGATGTATGACCATAGAGCTCATGTCTTTTGCAGCGTCTTGCACATGAATGGCGCGTTTAAGATGCTGTGTCAAGTTAAAAGAATTGAAACTTTTAAACGCAGTGCCGCTAATCAATGTCAGTTCCAAAACAGTGGACCAATCAGAAGACCACAGAGGCGGGGCAGGCACTGCAAGATGTTTACAGTAGCAAGCTGGCTTGGCAACTTTTGTATTTGATAGCAATGTGGTGGAGTAGGCATTCTGGAGGAAGATCACATCCAGCAGTGATCATGAGTCAGATTCACATCTAGAACTATGAGGGCAAAAAATTAAATAAATAAATAAAATATACATAATTGAGGTAAAACGTTCAATTATTTAGGACATATTGTCCAGCCCTACTGTCTATGCAGGGTCAGAAAGCTCTCCGATTTCATTAAATATATCTTATGTTCTAAAGATGAATGAAGGTCTAACAGTTTGAAACAACATGAGGGTGAGTAATTAATAACAGAATTTTTAGGGGGTAAACTATCCCTTTAATTCTTATCATCGGTGTTATCAATTGAAACCTATTGGTAAAAAGCTTTCCAAGGTCCAAGTGACAACCAGAACATATATCAATTTTAATACACATACATGTGGAGCAGGACTGTGAACCAATGAGATTTCACAGCAGGCAGGGCTACCCATCACAACATCACAGAAACCAGACAAACCAAGTTTTAACCTTAGAAATATGCTAATAAGAACAATAAGGTTTACAACAAGTGTTAAATGTAATTGTTAGGAATGACTCTGGGTTAAAAATGCTGCTGTGATAAACCACTGCTTTTCGGCACCAACTTAAAATAGGTTAAAATTAATTAAGACTTTGATTACAACTAATAAAACGGACTATCCTACAAAGCAGCAGGTGTCGGGTTTGACTGACATGCTGGCTCCTCCATAGACATTCAATTATTCAATCATAATTGTATAAACTCTATCAGTCAGTCCTCCAACACCCAGTGTATTACTCACAGACTCATGTCTACGACAGTAATTGCCACCTTCAATGGACAAATGTAATTAACACCGGCCATGCTAATTATTCCGAGAAACAATCCCACCTCAACAGCTCCCCCACAGCAGTAGTTACACTTGTTCATTAGCCGAAAGCATTACACCAGAGAGCAAGATTGTGATCACCCAAGTTGGGTCATTTGGATTCGCAGGCATCTGTCTGATGGGACAGGAACAGACACACAGATCTAAACCGAAAAAGAGCTCACATGAAAAGGCGATGCTCTAAACGACCCTTGTGGGTGAAAAGAGAAGAGGCGACCCTAAAGAAAATGGCAAATGACATGTTGGTGTGCCATCTGCTCAACACCAAGGGAGGGCTGGTGAGGGGGTGAACGAGGGATTGGGAAATTTGGCAATGGTGTAAAGAGAAAGAGAGATGGGGAATAAAAAAGGATGGATATTGCTGAAATGGATAAAAAAAAAAAAAAACCACACACCACAATCTATCAGCAAAACAAGCCATCTGCCCTCACAGTGTCATGTGACTGTCCATTGTTTCAGGCAAAGTTGATGCTAAGCGAAAGCTAGCAGCCCTGAAGTTACTCAGGTGTAAAGTAAACACATGGCCACATCTACCAGATGCTGTTTACGTGACTGCTAGGGAGTTCACGCATTTATCATGTGAATCATCTGACTGCACAGGAGATGACACCAAGGTAGAGAAGTTGAATCTACTTTTATCCTCATGTTATACATGTCAGTTTCTAAATGTGTTTATCTAATCATTTTCACAACATAAAAAAAAAAAAATAAAATAAATAAAAAAAAAAAAAAATATAATATATATATATATATATATATATATATATATATATATATATATATATATATA